>LPNX010932835.1:408528-479754 GCA_001517045.1 Pseudotsuga menziesii
ATCATTTCAGGTATTATATGATCTTTTCTACTAAAGTTGATATGGAATTCGTCTTAGACGCTCTGTATTGATGGACTGTTCTCTCATTTCTTCTATTTTCACCTTGACAAATGAAACGACTGCAATTATGTGATTATCTTGCCTTTGAAAAAATCCTGTGTATGCATTTTGGGAATCTTTTTATATGTATATGACTCCATTGCCCAATGGATATGTGATTGTTTCAACCAACTAAATAAACCTTTATATATTGTTACCGTTTGATCTTGCAATTTGTAAAGTGCATGTTGAGAGATCCCTCTCTGGGAGAAATTACCAATATCTTCCTAAAGTGGTTTTGCTGTTACCTCGGGGTGTACCTCTTACAACCTGGGTACATTCTGAGTGCTAACAATTGATATTACAGTCTGTGCTTCTTTTTTTATGTGATTGTATTTCCTTTGTGTAACACTCCATTTTGTTTCTTCCTCGTATCTGGAATATAGCGTTAGATGATTAGAATTCATGTGTTTATGCTCTAGTCATCATTTCAGATATTATATGATTTTTTCTGCTAAAGTTGATATAGAATTCATCTTTGATGCTCTGTATTAATGGGTCGTTTCCTCATCTCTTCCGTTTCACCTAGATCAAATTTAATGACTGTGATGATGTGATTACCTTGCCTTTGATAAATCTTGTGTATACATCTTTGTAATCTCTTTATATGCATATGACTCCATGCCCAATGGTCTTGTGATTGTCTCAGCCAAATATACAAATCTTTAAATATTGTTTTATACATGGTCTTGTTAAGTATGTATTGAGAGATCCCTCTCTGGAAGAAAATACCAGTTTCTTTCTAAAGTGGTTTTGCTGTTACCTCGGAGTTTACCTTTTTACAACCTGGGTACATTCTGAGTGCTAACAAACTGGCGTTGTTGCTGGGGAACGAAAGTGCATATCTGCCCTAGGAAAACAACAAAGATTAAGAAAGATTTCTGTGGACAACAGGAATTTTGAAAAGAAAAGAAGGTTGTATATTTGCCCTGGCGACTTCATTGTGAAATTGTTTCAGAATTCAAGAACGACATTCTGGCTTCGAGAAGATACACACGAGGTAACTCTGATACCGAAATTTTGAAAAGTTTTGAAGATCCAGAGAAGTTGTTTGGGAGAAAAAATAAAGACAAGTTGGATTTTCCTTTGTTCGGTCCATCATCATCACAAGATTCTCATATTAATCTAGAATGGGAGGTTAATATTGCAAAGAACCTGTTGAGAACTAAATCTGAATCCGACCTTAATAATACTGAGTTCAATCCTTGTAAGTTAGAGTCCTATCTGTTAGATTCCCTCTAGAGGGACTTGCAACAAACCCCTAAAGCTGAAACATCTACCTCCGAGCATACTCAAAGTACTTCAGTCCCTGTGAACCCACCCAGACCAATGGCCGCTAGATTTGCTCCCTTGCGTTTTCCTGTTGTATTACATGATCTCCCCCAAAATTATTCTCAGAGAATTTCTTTATTTGATGGGGAAGGTGATGTACCCGCAAAACAGCATGTTGCCAAGTTTGAAGATTTCATTGACTTGGAAGAAGTGGACTATCCTGATGTTAAAATGCGGTTATTTGCCCAAAGTTTGTCTGGGGAGGCAAAAAAGTGGTTTAAAGACCTTCCAAATGGGTCAATTGTGAATTTTCAGGCTTTTCAGAATGCATTTTTGGATAGATGGGATGACAAACAGAATCCTCTGTAGCTTTTATCTCAATATAACGGTCTTAAGAAAGGGGGTTTTGAGTCCGTTCATGAATTCTCAAGTAGATTCATGAGGGCTTATAACTCTATTCTGGAAGATATAAAGCCATCTCCTGCAGCTGCTAAACTGCATTATGCTGGAGCTTTTGATAATGATTTTGCATTCTCATTGCGGGAGAGGAAATCGGCAACTCTTGCTGCCATGTTTACTGATGCCCTAGAAGTGGAAGCTAACATGTTGGCAAGTGCAAAGATGAAACATAGAGATATGGATAGGAGGAGAAAAGAAGAAAATGTGCCTTCTACTTCATCTTCTTCCGCTGATGTTAAATTTGAGATGATGTTGAAGACTATGGAGAAGTTGATGGATAGGTTAACCATGGATACTAGGCCCTTCAACAGAGAGCAAGGGGATCCCCAAATCAGGAATCCAAATTTCAGAAGACCAAATCCCCCTGTTCCTCCCCATAATAGACAGAGAGACCAGAGAAATCCAAGAAACCAAGAAGAACAGCCCATCCGTCCACCTTTCCCTGAAAATTATGTTGCTGATGAAGAAGATTCCCTTGAAAATGAGATTCATCTGTTTGGAGAACAGGATTCAGAAATATATCTTACTGAAGAAGAACAAAATATGTTCGCGCAAGAAGCGGCAAATGAAGAATTTGAAAATGAGCTATATCAAAAAGGTTATTTACATGCAATGGATGATGTGCAAAGGAAAATCAGACTGAGGAATAGGGATGTCCTCGTAAATAAAGGGAAGGCAAACCCAAATCAGCCTTCCTCTAGTTCTTTAAATGGAGAAAAGGGAAAAGAACTACAAAAAGAACCATCTGTAAATAAGGAGGTTGAAAATGATGTACAAAGGGATAAAACAATAAAGAAGGCAACTCCGATTGATGTGGAAAAGATTGGTGCTGGTTTTAACCTACAAAATGAGCTTTCAAAGATAAATATCTCTGTTCCATTTAATGAGTTATTGAGAAACACTGAATAAAGAGATACTATCACAAAAATGGTCAAAAACCAAGGAGAATGGCAGTCTGACATTTTAGAATTGAATGATGATAATCCTGCTATTTCATTTGGATCAAAAGTTGAAAATTTAGAAGGTGAAGAGGTTCCTCCTTTCTATTTAAGTCTAAATGTGCATGACAAAGTGGTCCATAATGCTATGTTGGATTCTGGGGCATCACACAATCTAATGCCCAAAGGGGTGGTAGAAAGTTTGGGGTTGGAGGTAACAAGACCTTATAAATATATGTACTCTTTTGATTCCAAAAGGGTAAAATACCTTGGATTAATTAAAGACATGGTGGTAACCCTGAACAAACTGCCTTCTAAAACTATAGTCATGGATGTGGTAGTGGCAGACATCCCACCCAAATTTGGGGTATTGCTGTCAAGATCTTGGACTTCCAAGCTGAAAGGTAGTTTACAGATGGATATGTCATATGCTACTATCCCAATTCCAGATGGGAGCAGAAGATTATATAGTGAAAAAAGAACTCCATATGTAGTAAGCAGTCAAGATAAACCTGAAGTTCATCACATATATGATGTTGACACTAATTTGGGGTCTTCTATTTTCTTTAATGATGTTGTCCCACATGATGTAGAAAAGACATTGCAGGAGAAGTCTGAGGAAAATGATGAAAAAGAAGTTTTGGAACAGGATGCTCTGGAAGCAAAACAGAAAAAAGAAGGCCAATGGATTATGTACTTTGATGGATCTGTTGCAAAGGTGGGTGCTGGGGCTGGTGTATACATAATTTCTCCTATTCATGATTTCAAAGCTTTATCATACAAATTGCTATTTGAATGCACAAATAATGTAGCAGAGTATGAGGCTTTGTTATTAGGATTACATGCTTTGAAATATTTGAGGGCTCAGAGAGTCAGGATCTTGGGAGATTCTGAGTTGGTGATAAACCAGGTAAATGAGAGTTATCAAACCAGGCATCCTCGGATGAGGGCTTACAGAAATGAAGTATGGGATATGCTTGATAATTTCTTCACTGAGCATACAATTCAGGTTGTTCCCAGGGTTGAAAATTTGGTGGCCGATTCTTTGGCAGTATCTGCTGGAAAATTTGAAACCCCAATGGCTAGTAAAAAAGAATACCAGGTGGAGATTTTGAATAGACCTTCTATTCCCGACAATTCCAAATACTGGCAGGTGTTTGAAGATGATATGCAGATCCGAAGGCTTTTAGAATTATCAGGAGAATTTGTGAATACTCATTTTGACAATGAAAATGATAATGATGGGACCCTTGGAGATAATGAAGAAATTGAAACAGAAGAAGAAGATGCTGAGAAGTTAAGGAAAACCTTGGGAGGTAAGGATATCATCCAGCTGAAAAATAATTTCATACCAAGAGGCCTGATCCCTTTAGAAAAGCTCTTTGATCAAAATGATGTTGCCAAGAACCCCAAAGTGAAACCTGTTGGTGATGCGGTTGAAGATAAAAATATTGGCACTGAAGAAAATCCTAAAATCATAAAATTATCCAAGAAGCTGCCTGAAAGGGAGAAAGAGGAGTATGTAAAGTTGATGAAAAAGTATACAGATGTGTTTGCTTGGAGTTATGAAGACCTCAAAGAATATGATACATCTATCATACATCACACTATTCCTATAAAGCCTGGGGAGAAGCCTTTTAAACAGAAACTTAGGAGGATCAACCCTAAATTGCTCCCTGTCATTGAGAAGGAAATAAAGAAGTTATTTGATGCCAAGATCATTATAACACTTAGATTTTCTAAATGGGTTGCGAATTTGGTCCCTGTCCGAAAGAAGAATGGAGAGATAAGACTGTGCATATATTTTCGCAATTTGAATAAGGTCTCCATGAAAGACAACTATCCTCTACCCAAGATGGATCATATACTGCAGCAAGTGGTGGGAGCTGAAAGGTTTTCGATGCTGGTTGGTTTTTCCGGGTATAATCAGATCAAAGTGTTACCAGAAGATCAGGAGAAAACTGCCTTTACTACACCATGGGGCACTTTCATGTATGCGAAGATGCCTTTTGGTTTAATG
The DNA here is from genome assembly GCA_001517045.1 of Pseudotsuga menziesii. Lineage (NCBI taxonomy): Eukaryota > Viridiplantae > Streptophyta > Pinopsida > Pinales > Pinaceae > Pseudotsuga > Pseudotsuga menziesii. Next base: position 413,317 of record LPNX010932835.1, read on the forward strand.
AATGCAGGCGCCACTTTCCAGCAAGCTATGGACATTGCCTTTGCAGGAGAAATTGGAAATTTCGTGGTAATTTATATGGATGATATCACAGTCTACTCAAAGTCTGACAGAGAACATCTGTGTCATCTGGAGAAGGTTTTCATGAAGTGTAGGAAATATGGTATATCTCTAAATCCAAAGAAATCTAATTTTGCATTAGAAGAAGGAAAGCTGCTAGGCCATATAATATCCAAAGATGGCATAAAGATTGATCCTGAAAGAGTAAGTGCAATTCTGAAGGTAGGAGAACCCAGAAGAAAAAAGGAGATACAATCATTTCTGGGACAGGTAAATTTCTTAAGGAGATTTGTACCAAGCTTTGCTGAGATTTTGATGAATATTACAAATATGTTGAAGAAGGGTCATGAAATAAAATGGAATACAGAAGCTAGGGAGTCTTTTCGGGAAATCAAGAAAGCAATTTCAGAAGCCCCTGTTTTGGTAAGTCCATATTTTGCCAAAGATTCTTCAGTATTCTCATATGCTTCGGAACATACTATAGCAGCAGTATTGTTGCAGAAAAATGATGAAAATTCAGAACAACCCATAGCCTTCTTCAGTAAAATGCTACGGGATGGGGAATTGAAATATGACATCATGGAAAAGCAGGCCTATGCTTTAGTTAAAGCATTAAAGGATTTCAGAGTATATGTTTTGCATTCCCATGTAATTGCACATGTTCCAACCACTGCAGTAAAAGCAATTTTGACCCAACCAGATCCAGAAGGCAGAAGGGCAAGATGGATAGCTACATTATTGGAATATGACATAGAAATAAAGCCCACGAAGCTGGTTAAAGGACAAAGGTTAGCAAAGATGATGACAAACTCAAATTGTGAATCTCCGCAGATCAATTTTTTGACTCACCAGTCTGATCTGTTGGACACAGAGATAGAAGTGATGGTTGATTTTGTGGTTTCTCTGTGGTATGCTGATATTGTATATGTCCTCCGAAATTTGCAAGCACCATAAGGATTAAGTAAATCAAGAGCAAGATCTGTAAAGTTGAAATCTACTAAATTTTGTATCATAAATAAATATCTGTATTGGAAAGATCCTGGAGGGGTTCTGCTAAATTGTCTTTTGGAAAATGAAGCTCAGCAAGTTACCAAAGAATTTCACCAGGGAGACTGTGGAGGACATCATTCTTGGAAGGTGACTGCAAACAAAATCCTAAGAGCTGGTTATTATTGGCCTACGTTATTCTCAGATGTATATAAAGAAATCAGCAAATGTCATCAATGCCAAATTTTCGACGGTAAGAGAAAAGTACTGCCTCTCCCTTTGAATCCAATAACGGTTGAGGCTCCTTTCCAGCAATGGGGTTTGGATTTTATTGGTGAAATAAACCCCAATTCATCAGGTCAGTACAAGTGGATTTTGACATCTACAGACTATTTTACTAAATGGATAGAAGCAATTCCTACCAGGAAGGCCACTGAAAATGTGATCATGGATTTTCTTGAAGAAAATATATTGGCCCGATTCGGGTGTCCAAAAAGGATAGTAACTGACAACGCAGCTGCTTTCAAATCTAAGAAAATGATTAATTTTTGTCATACGTATCATATAAGCCTCAATCACTCAACTGCCTATTATCCTCAAGGAAATGGGTTAGCTGAGTCTTCAAATAAAAGCCTGGTGAGGATTATCAAAAAACTGTTGGAGAATAATAAGAGGTCCTGGCACACCAAACTAAAATATGCTCTATGGGCTAACAGGATTAGCACTAAAAGAGCAATCGGCATGTCTCCGTTCCAACTGGTGTATGGGGCTGAAGTGATTTTTCCAACATCATTAGGGGTACCAGTCATGAGATATTTCCAGGATCAGCAAGAAGAACCAAATCACATACAACCAAGGATAAATCAGATCATCGAGCTAGAAGAACAAAGAAATAGGGCTTACGACAAAGTGCAGTCACATCAAGAGAAAATGAAAAACACTTTTGACAGAAGAATTAAAGAAGAGCAGTTTCAAATCGATGACTTGGTTTTGAAGTGGGATGCTCCTAATGAAGACAAGCACGGAAAATTTGATCCTATGTGGGGAGGACCTTATGTTGTTGCTGGATACAGAGGTCAAAATGCATTTTTGATGGAATATACAAATGGGGTTCTTCTTGAGAGCAAACCTGTAAATGGAAGATATCTGAAGCATTACCTATCCTGAGGAGGAAGGTAAAATTTGTATCATAGATTGTACATATTTATTTCTCTTTACAAATAAATATGGATGGTAGGCCGAGTGTATTTGAAAGCTCGCAGTGAAAGCCCTAGGATTCAGGAGGCATACCATTCCTTTTCTAAAAATATATAAAAATGATATATTTACAAAAACAAAAGATGGGTTTTTGAGAGTTATTACGCAAAATCAAAAAACAAGCACCTGGTCTACGAGTTCTTTGATACTTCGCAGGGAGGATATCATCCCCAGATGGAGCCAACTGTTAAAACCATTATTTAGTAGGGGGATAAAAAACCATGGTGGAGGAGAAACAACAAGTGTTTACCAAACTTTGGTTAAAGGATATATTGTAAGAATGGGACGATAGGCAAAAAAAACGATTAAGTTACCAAAGATCCTAAGCCGCGGTGGAAGAAGGAATAAAATCAATGGCCGATATCCTCTCCGCTCTTCAAAAATGCGAGGAAGATAAAGTATGTCCGGGTGTTTATCGGGTGCACAGATTGATGGCTATCAATCTGGCTCGGGCAAATCCGTGGTCCGTGTTTAATCCGCCTTATGAAATTGCATGTTGGTTAAAGCAATTTAGTCCGGCAGAATCGAGTACATACCACTCGATCCAGCGGCGGAGATGTAGAGTCGGATCACATCCACGGTTGGGATTGGTTCCGGAGCCAAAACCTGCATGGCAGATAAATCCAAAGCACCCAGCGGAATGTGGTACGTGGCGATTGATCTGACGGTTGACGACTAAAGGTGAAGTGGATCAACGACGGGTGATGATTCCAGAAGATAAACTTGCGCGGTGGTTAAAATGACGGAGCCCAGCGGAATTTGGTAGGTGTCACACGATCCGACGGCTCACAAATAAAGGTTGATCGCATCTACGGCTGTGGGAAATTCCGGAGCATGAAGTTGCATGAAGGATAAGGTCGAGAAACTCAGCGGAATCGAATATCTCTTTCCCGATCTAACGGTGGAGTGATGAGAAGCGATTGCATCAACGGTTGGAGATGTTTCCGGGGTGGAAACTTACACGTTGTTTATGACCGAGATGCCTGGCGGAACGAGGTACGTGGCACGTAATCCAAAGGTTGAAAATTAAGGAGGAATCAAATCAATGGTTTTAAATGAATCCGGGGAATAGAAGTGCTCGACAGATAGGAATAGATGGTGGTTGCGGAAAATAAATTGTTGTCCATGTGGCGAATTGTGGTAGGCTCCAGAGACAAAAGTGGCCCATAAAAGCAAGGTTGACCTCTATCATTGTTATTTTATTCGCTTGGGACAGGTGAAAAGGACTGGACGATTTGTCAGCTTCCATTTGTCAGTTTCGGGCACGCTCCGAGCACAAGCCTCTACAGTCGACCAGGTAAAGCTTAAACCCTGTAATTCCTCCGTCCAAATTACCATTATAAATTAAGTAATGGACCAGGGGAAATAAGGTCAAGTGTCTGGTCAGGTCGTAGATGAAAGAGAAGAGTTTTTAGTAGACAGAGATAGGAGCGTGTGTGACCCCTTCCTATCTATAGGGAGCGTGTCTATTAGTAAGGAGAAGCTGTGGTATTACAACTCACAAGGGAACGATGTACTGAATGTGTGTAAGTCTTTCCTATATTACTTCGCCCTCGAGCAAACCCTCCATTTCCCGGAGTTTGCAGAGTGGTGTGCGGTCAACTATTCTCCTTCTCAGAGGATTATTGTGAGTCGGTCCGCGTCCAAAATACTTTGTAAGGTCGATGCCACAGTCATTAGAGAAAACCTCAATTTGCCCGAAAATTACCCTGTTAATCATGAGTCGGTAAATGAGTCTGCCCTTGCTAAATTTTTCAAGAATTGTGAAACTGAAAGTCGCTGTCAATTCCTGTCTACCATTCTAAAGGAAGGTCAGTCCCTTAATGGTCTTTTCCTGCCTTATCCTGTACACATTTTTAAGAATGAAGTCCAATTGGTAATTTCCCTGGTCTGTCAAGTGTTAGGTCAGGATGATGATTGCCATGTGGGCGATGTCATCCTTGGGTTTTTATTAAGAATAAATTCTTTTAGCTTAGATTCCCAGTCAGTCCCTGTGTTTAATTTAGACGAGTATCTCGCTGAAGCAATCCATCTTCAGCTTGGTGAGTTTCCAAAAGTTCGGTTCTTTAGGTTTCAGACCTACTTGCTCAATATGTTGTTATGCTCCAATGTCACCGAGTTGAAATTTTTAAGCACTCTATGCTCTTCTGATTTGCCCAAGCAAATCAACATGTTCGAATTTGCTAATTCGATCATGGCGGAAATGTACAAAATGCTATTTGATGAGGAAATGCCCTGTGTCCTGGATGAGATGAGATGTTTAATGCAGTCTTCACCCGAAGATAGGGTGGGGGACTGGTTCCTGTACAGAGATTACACAGTGTTAAGAATATATGGCTTTACTGGTCAACCTTATAGGCTACCCTCCTTTTTAACCCCAAGGATTTTCGCACTGGAGTTCATGAGGCAGAGATTGCTGTCTGAGGAAGAGCACTTTGGTGCTTTCAAAAAATCTTCAAACATTAAATTTCCACTTAAAGTCGGCTCTTTCATTTTTAAAGGTAAAGGCGCCCTAGCATTCATAGAGAAATTGCTAGAGAATATGGATTTCCAAAAGGAGTCAAAAGTGAATTACGATCCCCACCATGTGATCTCATTGAGGAAGCAGGCCAACAAGAATAAACCATTTGAGCACCAGCCTGTTGAGGGGTTGGCTGAAACGGCCAATTTGCTGCAGTTTACTGAGAGATCAAATCCTAATGAAGATGCAGATACTGTACCTGTCACAGCAACCCAAATAACAGAAGGTGCTAGTATTGCGGTTAAGAGGAGTTTGTCCGAAACTGAGAGTATGGAAGTGGACGAAGATGGGTCCCATAAAAAGGCAAAGCTGCTTGAAGGTGGTGAAATGGTAAATGAGGAAGTGTCTGATAGTTTCAAAAGGGTTGCCCTAATTCCCATGAAAACCGTGCAAGTAAATCAATTATCTTTTAAAAATGTGGAGGGTGATGTAGACAGTTCAGAATGAAGCCCTGTATTTAAGTCGAAGGAAGAGCTCAAAGCCAACTACATGGAGAAGAGGAAACAGTCTCTGGAGGAGACAAGAAATTTGATCCCGAGACTGAGAAGTTTGTACAGTTCAAAAACCTCTCTAGTTTCTGCTAGAGATGCTGAGAGAAATACATTTAAGATGGCTATAGTAAACGACAAGAAGATGTCTGAAATGGAGATCCGGATGGACAAAATCAGTACTCCGGATAAGATTCAACTGCACAAACAAACCAGTGACATCATTTACTCATACTTATTGCAAGCCATGGTAAGGATTAATAAATTGCAAGTTTGGATAGACAAATTAGAAGTTCAATTGAAACATGAGAAAGTTGAGAATAAAGCAAATGTCATTCAGATTAGAAAACTACAAACAGACATTGTTAGTTCAGACAACACCCAGGCAGTCAAGAGGATGCTAGAGGAGAAAGACAATGCACTCCAGGTCTTAAAGAAAAAGCTGAAGATCCTAGGTTCAGAGCACATCCAATCAGCTGAATTAATGGCTTTGCAAGAGGAAAATGATAAAGTCCATCAAGAGATGATGGAGTATAAAGGAAAAGCTGTCGAGTTACAGGAGGAAAAGGACAGGTGGGAGGCCGAGCTGAATGAACTATTGTCTCAAATTTCCTTAATGAAAAAGGACCAAAGCGACGAGAAGGAAATTATAGAGGAGTTAATGAGTCAAACCCCCACTGATGAAGACTTGTCCATTGTGAACATCGACAAGCCATTGGATAATTTTTCTGCAGACGATCTGTTGGTGCCTATGTCCCAGGTGAGCTTGAAAGACGAAGCAATTAAAGAGTTGAAGGCAGAGAATGAAAAAATAAAGGCTGAATTAGCCAAAGTAAGTGAAAGCAAAAAACAAATATTGCAGGACAGGAATCAATTACAGAAAAAATTCAATGAGCTAAAAGAAAAATGCATTGGGAAAGGCCCTCTTCAGGGGGAAAAACATATCATTTGGGATACCTTGTCTATAGAGATTACCAAGTTCCGACACTATCTAAATTTTATTGATGATTTGAATATACTGATAAATTTGGCTCACCAGAGATTAATACTGGTAAATGAACATATGGAGAAAAGACCTCTTACTACAGCTCAGAACACACTGAATTTTCTGAATTCACTGACATATCAGAAGTTGCACGATATGGGCATAAAAGACAGAATATCAATAGTGCTGTGGGCAAAGAGATTCATCCACAAACACCACTTAATGAAGACAGTCCAAGATAAGTCAGAAGAATTGCTTTTGCAGGTTAATAATTTCAAACATGATTTCAAAGAGTTGTTCGAAGACAGATTGCCTTCCTTCTGGGACAAGGAGGGTCAGATGTTCTCACAAGAACATTATCATAACCTGCTTGTCCAGTGCCGCATGGACCACTCAAAGTTTAATGATTTGGAGAAAAGCCTAATAGGGAAAACCATTGTGGATATGTTAACAGAAGATTTCGAAATTCTACAGGAGTTCGCAATTATCAGAGCCAGATTGCCCAAGAAGTCTTATGAAGCATATATGGAGCTCAAAGGAGCAATTCGGGAAATGATGGAGTGTGACACCCCAAGTTCGAAGCAGTGGAAAGCTGTGGAGCGGTTCGAAAAGACAAAGTATATTCTTCATTCCTACAAACAGGCGTTATGCACTGAGGAGCTGATGGGGCAAAGACGTGGAGCTGATGGGGCAAAGACGTGGAGCTGGCTAGGAAAAAGTTTGTTATCAAGTTGATTTTGACTTTATGATCTGTTAGGAGTGGAGTTGTAACAAACTTCCTAGGAGTTAGGGATTCTGTTACAAAACTCTAAATTAAGCCGATCATTCAGTCATTGATCGGGAGGGAAGACCTATTATTTTATGTATAAATTTGCATCTTTTTTAAGAGATGGGGGTTGGAACCCATCGGGTGAAAAGAATTTTGGAGAACATATCTGTTTTTGAATAACTAAGTGAATGCATGAGAGTTTTCTCAGAGATTCCTGTATCATTGATATTACAGTATGTGCTTCTTTCTTTATGTGATTGTATTTCCCTTGTGTAACACTCCATTTTGTTTCTTCCTCGTATCTGGAATATAGTGTTAGATGATTAGAATTCATGTGTTTATGCTCTAGTCATCATTTCAGATATTATATGATTTTTTCTGCTAAAGTTGATATAGAATTCATCTTTGATGCTCTGTATTAATGGGCCGTTTCCTCATCTCTTCTGTTTCACCTGGATCAAATTTAATGACTGTGATGATGTGATTACCTTGCCTTTGATAAATCTTGTGTATTCATCTTTGTGATCTCTTTATATGCATATGACTCCATGCCCAATGGTCTTGTGATTGTTTCAGCCAAATATACAAATCTTTAAATATTGTTTTATACATGGTCTTGTTAAGTCTGTATTGAGAGATCCCTCTCTGGAAGAAAATACCAGTTTCTTTCTAAAGTGGTTTTGTTGTTACCTCGGAGTTTACCTTTTTACAACCTGGGTACATACTGAGTGCTAACACCCATTTATTCACACATTTTAACTAATGCCCCAGCCTTGAAAGCTAGTGCATTATCAGTTACTAACCTTACTGGGCAACCAAACCTGCTAAAGATATTCTCATATAAAAATATCATGATGACTTGATGAGTGGCATTCCTAGTGGGTGTTGCTTCTATCCATTTGGTAAAGTAGTCAGTGGCTACTAAGATCCATTTATGCTGTTCACTGGAAGATGGGTTTATTTCACCTATGAAATCCAGACCCCATTGCTGGAAAGGCCCATTCACCACAATAGGCCTAAGGAGTAAGGACTTGAGCTGCTGCTTCCCTATAAATCTTTGGCATTGGTCACAGGCCCTTACAAAAGTGCATACATTCGCAAAGAGGATTGGCCAATAGTACCCTGCTCTTAAGATCTTGTGGGTTTTGGTTTTCCAGTAGTGGTGCCCCCCACATGTGCTGGAATGAAAATGATGCATGACCTGCTCTGCTTCTTCTTTATCTAGACACTTTAGCAAAATTCCAGACTGATCTCTCCAGTACAACAGTTTGTCAATTATGCAAAACTTAACAGATTTCAACTTAAGAGCTCGTGCTTGTTTAGGAGTGAGATCAGGAGAAACTTCTAATTTTTGCAAAAATTGAATGATACCTGAGTACCACTCACAAGAAGATATGTTCTCAGCTACTGATGGAATGTCATTTTGATCTTGATTTACTCCTGTTTCTACTGCTACCACAGTCTGCACCTTTGTTGATTTGACACATGTGAAATTTATTCCCATCAGTTCAAAGTTTTCTTTGGCCATGAGTTTGGACAGACCTAGTCCCTTTACCAGCTTGGTAGGTTTCACATCTATATCAAACTCAATGAGTTTGGCAATCCACTTAGCTCTCTTCCCATCAATGTCCGGCTGAGTCAAAACATCCTTCACAGCAGCTGAAGGGACATATGCAATGACCTTTGCATGGAGAATCTAGATTTTGAAAGTTTTCAAAGATTTTATGAGAGCATATGTCTGCTTCTCAATTGGGTCATACTTCAGCTCAACATCTCTCAGGGTTCTGCTGAATAATGCAATTGGATGATCAAGACCCTCATCATTCTTTTGTAATAGTATAGCTGTCACTGTGTCATAAGATGCAAAAGAGAAAGTGTAAAATCCCTTGGTGTAGTCGGGACTAATCAGGGTTGGGGCCTCCATGATAGCTTTCTTAATGTCTTCAAAAGAGTTTCTTGCCTGGTCAGTCCACTTTATTTCTGCATCATTTTTTAGCATCACTGTTATGTGCTTTACCAGCTCGGAGAAATTAGGAATGAACCTCCTGACAAAGTTTATCTTGCCTAAAAAGGACTGAATGTCTCTTTTTGACCTTGGTATTGACAGCTTTTGGATTGCTTCCACCCTTACCGGATCGATCTTTACACCTTCAGTTGAGACTATTTGGCCTAGGAGCTTTCCTTCATTGAGTGCAAACTGGGACTTCTTGGGGTTCAGTGATATTCCATACCTTCTGCACTTCAGAAATATTCCTTAAATGCTGCAAGTGGTCATGATGGCTGTAAGAGTAAATTATTAGGTCATCCAAATATATCAGCACAAATTTATCTTTTAGCCCTACAAAAGATAGGTCCATGGATCTCTGAAAAGTATCCCCAACATTCATCAGCCCAAATGGCATTTTAGCATACATGAAGGTGCCCCAGGGGGTGGTAAAGGCAGTCTTTCTCGGTCATCAGGGCGCACAACAAATTGGTTGTATCCAGAGAAGCCATCAAGGAAGGACATAACCCTAGCCCTTGAGACTTTTTGCAATAGGTGTTCCATCTTGGGAAGTGGATAGTTGTCTTTCTTGGAACACTTGTTCAGGTTTCTAAAATCCACACACAACCTGATTTCTCCATTTTTCTTTCTTACCACTACCAGGTTTGCAATCCACTTGGAATACCTGAGGGGGATTATGATCTTGGCTTTGAGGAGCTTGTGGATCTCTTTTTCAATCACTGGTAATAGGAGAGGGTTGATGGGTCTCAGCTTCTATTTGAAAGGAATGGTGTCCTTCTCCAAAGGAATTCTATGTTGGATGATATTGGTGTCATAAGTTTTTAGGTCACTATACTCCCAGGCAAAAACATAAGCAAACTCTTTTATCAAGCTGCAAAATTTAGACTTCTGGTCAGCATTCAATCCCGTGGAAAGATTTATCAGTTTAGGATGGCTTTGGATGCCTATGTTTTGCTCTTGGATAGCAGGATCTAACTCCTTTTTGGCAGGCTTGAAAGGGATGTCATTGTGATCAAACAGTTCTTCCAGTGGTACTAGACCTCGGGGCATGTAGTTGTTGGGCAATTGGACAATGTTTTGATCAGCCACTTTATCTTTTAACTTGAGCTGTTTGGATTCCTCCATGTTTAGGTTTTCCTGGTCTATGTGTATGTCAGAGAATTCATCTACTAACTAAACGAATTTACTAAGCTCATCATCATTCTCAAACACCCTCCAAAATTTTACATTATCTGGTAGAGAGGGTCTGTACTTGACCTAAACATCATAGTTGAGCTTAGGGGGTAAAGGAGGAACAAACAGACTTGCAGAGACAGCTAGGGAATTAGCCAGGTGATTCAAAGCCCTAGGAATATATAACAGTTCAAAAAACATAAATGAGTCTCTGAGTTTCCATACCTCGTCCCTGTAGGCCTTCAGTCTGATATTTTTTGTCTAAAAAGTGTTGTTGACCTTCTGTATGATGAGGTCTGCATCTCCAAAAATATTTATGCACATGATCCCCATCTCCTTGGCAGCTTTAACTCCTAGCAGCAAGGCTTCATATTCTGCTATGTTGTTAGTGGTTTTAAAATCAATATTATAATACAAATGGATGTTTTCCTTAGATGGGGAGATCAATACTACACCTGCACCTGCTGAGCTTTGAGTGCTAGCCACATCAAAATACATGGTCCAGATTGTTGTGGTCACTTCTTTGGGATACTAACAGGTGGGCTTAGTGAGCTGGACTGATGTCTGTTGAGAATCATCTATTTGCAAAATGCATGACCCAAAATAAGTGTCCACTGCATAGATGGGGTGATTCACTGAGTTGCTCTCCTTGCTTATAATGTATGCCAGCTGATTTTCCCTATACAACCTCTTAGTCTCTCCTCCAAACATGGGAATGGTGGAATATGTGAGATCCATCTGAAGGGTGCCACCTAGTCTTTTGCTCCATGAATGAGACAGCAAGAGGCCAAATTTTGGAGGAATATCAGCCACTACAATGTCCGTCATGATGCTTTTTGAAGGTAGATGAGTTAGGTTCACAACAAGGTATTTGATGAGGCCCAAGCACTTGACCTTTCTGGAGTCAAAGGAGAATAAATCATGGTAGGGATTGGTGATGCTGCGGCCAAGCTCATCCATCACAACTTTTGGCATTAGGTTATGAGAGGCTCCTAAATCCAGCAGGCAGTTATGGAGGATTTTATCATGTATATTCAAGGATATGTAGAATGGTGGGCATGAGTCCTTTAGGTCTTCGATCATGGGGCCTAGGGTTACAACAGTCTTGTCATCTTGCAGGTTCACAAAGTCAGTGTCAATGTGCACCTTGGGCTGAAGGGAATTCAAAATGGAGGTTTTGAATGCATCATTCTTCATTAGCTCAATTAAAGGGAAAGGGATTTTCAATTTTTGAATTTCAGACTCAAGGTTGAAAGAATAATGCAGCCTATCTGGAAACCTTAACTCGTGTGCTGTAGGTTTGAGTTGGACTTGATCAGGTGTGAATGAAGGTGCTGGTTTTTGCAATGCTTTGGATGGGACAGCCACCTTCTTTGGTAAAACAACAACCTTTCTAGCTGATGCAGCAGGTTTCTTGACAGGTACAGCATTCTTCTTGAGGGGAGAAACCAGCCTAGACCTTAGTTTGTAACCTCCCTGACCATCAGCCTGATAGACAGCCTCTTTAGTGATCTGCTCATCAATCAGGGCTTCCTCATATTCTGCCTGTGTCAGAAACTAACAGTCCATCTCATCCTCCATGCAGTGGATATTGTCTTCAGCTTCTCCTTCTTCTTCAATGAATTCTGGCTCTTCTTCTAATACAACATTTTGAAATGGAGCTCTTATCCTCTGGTCTTCCCCTTAATTCCTCTCCCTTCTAAGAATCTGAACTGGGGTTTTCCTCTTCTATAAGGAACAAAATTTGGGTTTTGAGGAGCAAAGTCACTTGGCCCTTTACCCCTCACCGGTAGATGTTCTTGGTCCTTCAATTTAGACATTCCGACAGTCAGGTTATCTAAAATTTTGGTCATTTTGTCAATCTTGTTTTCTGATGCAGAAGCCCCACTAGAGTCTGTTGGCTACTTTTTCCTGTCTATCCTCCCTTTGACCTTCTGAGATGCCAAAATGTTTGATTCTACCTTCAGGGAAGCATCTTGCATGAGTGATAAGGAGGCCGACCTCCTTTCTCTGAGAAGTAGGCAGAATTCAGAGTCAAAGGAATTTGCATAAGTGATCCTAGGTGAGGTATCGGTGGGCTTAATTTCAGTGGGGATCTTGTTGTACATATTGTTGAATCTCTTGGTAAAGTTGGAGATAGACTCCCCATTTTCTCTTTTCAGGTTGCTGAATTTTGTGATATAGTAGAGGTGGTCTCTCCTTTCTCCCCAATGGTTTAGGAAAATTTCATCTAGGGCCTCTATGCCTGCCACCGATCCAGTAGGCAGTTCCTTAAACCACTTCCTAGCATGGCCATCTAGGCTTTGCACAAAAACCCTAGTCCATACATCTTCTTGCTCTATGTTAACATTTTCAGCATAGCTGTAAAATGCCTCTAGATGTTCTTCAGCAGTGAAATCCCCTTCCCTTGTAAATTTGGGCATATACTTGAGCTAATACCCAGTAGGCATGGCTGCGAGGGGATTTGGAAAAATTAGGGGTGCATACCTAGCTACCAGGATCCTTTCCATCTTGGTCAATTGAGGGGTAGCCATATTGGAAATGGATATGGGCAAGATTGAGGAAGGCAGCACTGATGGAGATACTTTCTGAGAAGGTGGTGGTATACTTATCCCAGTGGAGTTACCAGGGATTGGATCTTCACAAGAAGCAGTGCTTGAAGATGCCCAAAACCTAGATTTTTCTGATGTATCTAAAAATTCCTGGGAATTAAGAATTTCAGCAGAAGAAATAATAGCAGAAAGATTTCTTGAAATACCTGATGTAGCTTTTTGTGCAGCACTGCTGGTCTGTCTTAGTAAAGCCCTAGCTCTTCTCAAAATTTCTTCTGGATCTAAAAATGGTGTTGCTGGTGGCCCCTTTGGGTTTGCTCTGGTACTTGGTCTTCTTGAAGCCACCTTATATCAATGGAATAGCTAGATAGATTATTACAACCAGAATAGTGTCCAAGCTTTGTCTATCATCAAAGCAAGGTTCTATGTCGTCTCCCAGGGAAGCTGAGCTTTAGTCTCCTCTCCCCGGCAATGGCGCCACTTTGTTATCACTCCAAGAAACTCCTCTAGGTTGTAGCTCGAGGATTCCTGGTAACTTAAAATGTTTTTAGGGTTTTCTGATATGGATCAAGTCAGTTGGCCTATATAACCTCCCACTCTCAAGACATGCATGAAGCTCACTCAATTACAAGGCTTTTAGTTACAACTTGTTCAGTAGATTGACAATAAGGTGCAGGGATGGAGAACTCATCAAGCTGACAGACTTACATACAAAACAAATGCATATAAATGGCAAAATCCTGACAAGGATGGTACTTATAAATCAAATCACATTAACTCACCAATAGGATGACAACTATTAGCTATTAATCAACTTGAAAATAACCTAAATACACATTCAGGCATAAGTACAGTAAAGATAAAGATGATGGCTGAACAAATCATAACAAAAGAGCTTATATTTCAGAATGAACAAGACAAGAATCTTGACAATAGAATAGACTTATAAATCCCCAAAGTCGAACCTTTAGTATCCAAACGATCTTAGGCTTTATAGCCTTTTTACAGAAGCATCGATCCTAAAACTTTGATCTGTTTTCACAAAAATACTCAAAAGTGATAGTTTTTCCAAATTAGGGTTTCAAACCCTACCTAACTATTTGTCTAACTATGATGAAGATCTAGTTCATTGATTGAACATTAAATAACTGATAGTAGTTGCTAGTGATCACTGCTATTGGTCCACTGTAAATTAGCCACCAAAAGCCAGTGTTTTGGTGGTTAACTAACATGATCTTTCTTGCTTAATCCGCTGGAATTTTTTACCCTGTCGTCGTGGTCAGCGATCAAAAGCTCTAACCTGAACAATCGGAACATCAAACCTGAATGTGGTCACAGTTTCGGCGATTTAAACCACTACTGGCGCAACAGTTAAGCATCGGAGATCGGAAGCTCTAACTTGGACGATCGGAACCTCAAAACTAAACGTTGCCGCAGTGTCCGCATTTCAAACCACTACCGTCGCGACGGTTAAGCATCGGCAATCGGAAGCTATAACCACTAATGCGTCAGCGGTCAGCACCTCAAAACTGAACGTGTCAGCGCTTTAAACCACTAACTTGTCAACGATCGGAACTCCAAAACTGAACCCGTCAGCACTTCAAACCGCAAGATTCTTCGTAGTGTCGACGATATAGAGGACTAAACCTCCAAAACGTCAACGTCGTAGAGGACTAAACCTCCGACCTGCTGTAAAAAATGTTCTTTCGGTGGTTAGTGTATATGTTGCACTCCTTTCTAATATGTCGAAGACGACCCTTTTCGGTGGCTAATGAGATGTTCTAAGCCTCGCCTAAGCCACCAAAAGCTACAACTTCTGAATTTTTCACCCAAATAAAAAACAGAGGATTTCAAACTGTCAGTGATATTCACATCCTTCGTTGCATGAGTTAAATTCTTCATACTATCAAAATAAATTATTTTGGGAGATAACACAAACCTCGCTGGAGGAATGATAATGCCAAAGCAAGAAGGATTTTGGTGGACTTAGTTAAAGACCACTTGGTCCCTCAGAACTCGAAAAAGACGACAACAAGGAAGATGTTCAAAACCTTAAAGAAGCTATTTGAACACAATAACATAAATGTGACTCTCACATTGAGGAATAAACAGTCGAATATGAAGATGTCAAAGTCCCGGAATATTGCCTCATATTTCATGAGGATCACCAAACTCCAGGACAAGCTAAAGTCCAGTGGAGACAATCTTGCAGAAAAGGATATCGTTGTGACCACCTTAAATGGTCTCCCACCATCTTGGGAGTCTTTTATCCAAACTATAAGTGGTCGGACCAAGTTTCCCAAATTTATAAGCTATGGGCAGAATGCACTCGCGAAGAAACAAGAATCACAACATGCCAAAGACTTCATGGTGCTCAACCTGAGGAGAATCAAACAATCATATCTCATGCCAAGAAAAGCAAGGGAAGGGGAAGGAACTCCTTCAATCACAAGCACTAAGATAAGATAGCAAGTCCTCCCCCATCTCAAAAGAAACAAGAGAAGAAGTATTTATCTCAGATACAATGCTACAGGTGCAAGAAATACGTTCATTATGTCCGTAGTTGTCGTATTTCAATCAAAAGGAAGCATGAAGCTTCAACTGCTGACGTAGAAGAAGATCCTCCTAATAAGGAGCCAAGGAAGGATGATCTTTCATAGTTCTTCTTATAAGAAATATGAAGATATAGACTGTGATGATCGTCAAGCAAGCATGTAAATATCAGTGGACTCTAATAGTGGGATCCCACCCACAAAACTACAAAAGATAAGTATTTGATTTTACATTTTCTAGTAGATTACATCTGATTGTTTTAAATATGTTTTACACAGATCTACATTTCCAAATTCAGGTAGTTAAATAGCCTTCCATGCTGCACAACCCATCTAGGATGACGACTCCTTTATAACATACTGGAGTAGTACGCACTCTTAATGGTATGCTATAATGGATACAATAAGCATCCAGATAAAGGCCTTATGTTTGTTGTGTCGAATCATTGACTAAAAGGTTGCCTACATTATTTTATTAATACATTGATTATGAAATATTGCTAACCATCTGACGGGATTTGACTTTTAGGGAATGCCATGATCTGCAAGGATAAGTGATCCCATTGATATACAGATGGAATGAAAGTATAAAGCCTCTAAACGGATGTATTATGACTCTCGGACCCAGAATAATCTCATGCAGAGATTTGGTGATCAGAAGAAGAAAGCTTCTACGAATGTCGGTCTATATGTTTCTTCAACAAGATTTACTCAAGCGAATTTTGAGTGACAAAGGGATTTATCCCTCAAAGATAAGGATTCTAGTCTATTACATATGATAGAAACCTGGCGAAACTGATGTCATAATTGAAGGATCCTTGATGAACCTGGTCGTCACCAGGATGGATAATTACTTTCTAGTCTACATTCACAGGCCCAGGTTAGAGCCTCCAGGAAAGAAGGAAACATTTGCGGGATATTGCAAGTCTTCAAAGGATTATAGAATATACATCCTCGAATCGATTCAAATCAAAGTGAGGCGGGATGCAACCTTTGAAGAAGAAATGGTTATCTGAAAAGGAATAAGATTAGATATGGAGATCGATGACGATGAAGAGATGAGATTATCTCCCCCTAAAAACATTACGAGGGATTCTGAAGAAATGAATAAACCAATCAATCCCATTGATCCAGTTGAGCCAGATGATGCTCTCACAGATATGGTAGTATGTAGGAAAAGACCTAGATGGGCACAAGAGATTTTCCATAATGTATAGGAGCATGAAGCTATGCATGGAGAAGATGGGAGGATTGAAAAATACAAAGCCAGATATGGGAGAAATCCCATGGGAAGATGAGACAAACATGTAGTAGATGGTCAGTTTCACACAGGTGCCTCTTCTCGTCCAGGTGCTTAGCCAGGTATGGAAGAAATCCCATCGATAGATGAGTTGGACATGTAAAAGATGACCGTGTGATTGCACATACAACTCTACTTGTTCAGGTTCTCAGCCAGGTATGGGAGTAACCCATCGACAGATGAGATGAACAAGCAGTAGATGGTCCGGCACATTTACTCATTCAGTTTCTCAGCCATGTATGGGAGTACCCCATTGGTAGATGAGACGAACATGTAGTAGATGGTCGTACACACTTTCTTATCCAATATCTCTAGCCAGGAATGGAAGTATTCCATTGACAGTAGATATGGACATGTAGCAAGAGGGTTTCTCTCAGACATCCGGATAGAACAAATTCATAAAGACAACCTTTAGTATGTTTAGAGATGATAGAGATAGTATAGATGTTAGATGAAACCCAGATGATCGTGATGTTTATGAAGACCAAAGAATACCTTCCTTTTTGAGAGGGAGTGTTGGAGTTTGTGCAGCTTCAGGAGATATTCTTATTTTCCTCCTTCGGGAGTTGAACTTGTTGTAATCATTCATACAAACCCTAGAAAGAACAATGTAAGCCTTGGGGTGAAATGCCAGCCATAAAAGAAATAAAATAAAATTATGAAGTATAAAATTATATTCCTCTCCAGTGAAGTTGGCCCCAGTTAAATTATGAGTGGGAAAACAGTTTAAATAGGAGGCACCCCTCCTCATTATTACACACAATAGCAACACAACAACTCAGAGAAGTGTGCAGTTTTCTGAGAGAGAGAGAAGTTCGCCTACACTGCAGAAGAAGACTATTTTCAGGGTTTCCATCTTTGGAAAGCATTTCCATATTTTTCTTTTTCTTTCTTCATTGTACTCTTATCTCACAATTATTATCTCTAGACGAAGTTTGTTGGGTTTTCTCCCATTTGGGTTTCCTAGGTGAAAAATACGCGTGTTATTGTTATGTGCTTTGTCTATCTTCTAGTGATCCTATTGATAAATGCAATTAAGATATACTGCTAAAATATTAAGAAAATATAACATCTATCATGGGCCTTGAAAATTTGTGATGTGTCATGCTCTACCTTTTGTCACAAAACCAATACATTACTCCAAATAACTTGAACTCAAGATGTTAGATAACTGGGAACATACACACATATTAATTTGGTATTATGATGGACACACATTTATTCATAAATTTGGTAATTAGTCTCTTGAACTTTCAAAGCCATTAACACAACGCTAATGTTAAAGTTCAATCGTTATGAGCTTTCTTAAACCAATATAATATACAAGCATTAATAGTAAGATCACATAGTGACCCTTATTAAATTAAAATGGCTCAAAAAAATTTACAAGTGGCTCAAATAACAATTAAAAAAATTCACTAGTTGACTACAACTATCTAAAGAGTACAAATGGTTCCATTGCCACCCAGGAATATGGATACATGTAAATGCATCCAACATTTATTGTGCAATAATCAAATGGCTAAAGACCATAGTTACATATATCATTGATATATCAAATATATCACGATATGCCTAAGAAGTCAATATATCATCACCATTTTCTCGTGACCTAAACAATAAATTGAATGTGTCGCGATATATTCATTGACTAGCGATATATTAGAAAAATATCATGAGTCAATGGAATATATCACCTTGCTCATCTAAGATGCATGGAATTTGGGAAATAAATCCATAGGTCAAGTTTAAGGGGGTCATTGTGCATTGTTGAAGGAGATTGAGCTCCAAGAATGTTTGTGACCACTTGCATCGATAGAAAAGGGGAAATCCAAGTTTCTTGTTGACATTAGCTGAGCAATTGTGGAGCAGGAATTCATGACAATACATCTTCTACATTTTTCCATGTATATATTAATTTTGTGCTTGAAATTTGTTTGTTTTTCTAGATTTTTAGTGTAGGCTTTTCAATGGCCATTATATATATACCTGTTGTAATCTCACAAATCACATAAGGTTACCAATAATACACATATCGAATCATATAAACATACAAAGACAAGAGACAAGAACATATAATAGAATAACAGATTATATTATAGAATCACATGAGGGCCCATACATATACAAAACTGAACCAAGTGCTTAACTGGCTCAACAGCCTATTATATATGATTACAAAACGATTATGAGTAACTACTTGTCGGTTCGGTCAACCGACATGACCTTTGGAGGCTGACCTAATCTCCGATTAGTTGGTTAACTAGCTTAGTCGGCTCACCGACTAGCTCCTCCAACATCTTCCCCAAGAACAAAATCTTTCTTCGTCTCGAAGAAACAAGGGAGGTACAAAACTCTGCCTCAAGTAGCTTCCTTGTCGTTGTTCTGTATTCATGGGATGTGCAGCCTAATAAATGGTTTTCTCTGTACACATAATTCGACTATGGATTTTGCCGAAATGGCCAGTTGGTGTTGAAAATCTGTCCAACTGCAGAGAGCTCTCTGGATGTCTATGGTCAAGGTTGTGATGCTAGATAGAGTCGCCATTTTCTCCTGAATTGAGAGTTCTACAATATTATTCATTTCGGGCCCCAAAAATTGGGCTTTTTCATCTGTTGTGTCCTTCAGTATTTACATTTATGGACAGATTGTGCCAGTTTGTCGATGCTGGAAAGATCCTATTTTATCCATTGATGAGCTTGTCTCTCTAGCTTCTCTAGCTTCGTTGTTTCCAATACAATCTGATCTCGTATTGTTCTCTTCATTGATTCGTCAAGACCTTGTTGATTTTCTAGTGTCTTGATCTGTTTGCGGGTTTCTCGATCATGTTGAAAGATTTGGCCATAATGGGTGTACCAGCTGCGTAGTAATTCTTCTGTAATAGTCGATTCCTTCAGATGTTCTTGCAGTACCTTGTGGGTTTCTGAAAATGTTGTGTACTGTTGTCTTAATAACACATATGTTTCTTCTTTTTTCTCTTCTTGCTTGGTCTGTAGCTCTTCTTGAAGGGTCGACACGACACTTTCAAATAGCTGGTATGCTTTCTCCAGTGATTTGTCGGTGTCGGTCTCTGCTGGTCCTCGTCTGAATGTCTGTGTTAAAGTCCTGCATTTAGTCAGGAATTCAACTTGTTCTGTATTTAGTTTTTCAATTTGTTTTTGTCTTGTTTGGTTTCTTATTGATGCTTCTTTGGTGAGTGCTCCCAAGAGTTGGTCCAACTCTCCATCTCTTAGTTTTGGAGTTTCGAACTGTAGAAGTCGATCCTAACTGTTGAAGGTGGATCAGGGTCAGTACCTGTTGTGGTTGGCGGTGCTCTTTTTTATTTTTCTCTTTTCTTTCACTCTTATGTTTAGACTTATGGACCACTTCTGATCTTGTTGGTATTGATGTTGGCTACTGCTGTGGTGTTTGTTGTTCTTCAGTCGATGGATTCTCAGTCGACTGAATTTTTGTGGTGTTAGGATTAGCTTGCTGGGTTTCCTACATGGGGTTTGTGGTTGTTTGTGCTTCCAATGGTGGTGAAGATAGTGGTTCTGGATTATGAGGAGACTCTGGTGGTGGTGGTGGTGACAGTGATGGTGAATGGTCCGGAATTAGAGGGGTGGTTGGAAAATGACTTGTCGGCATGAGGTTTTCGACTTCCGGTTGTAGGTCTACAAGGTTGTTGATTTCTTCATCTTCCATGAGGTTGTCGATTTCTGCATCTAGTGTTGCTTGATTATTACCTTCGAGGGCAAGTCATCCCCTATACTCGGAGATCTTCTGCAGTCACTCCCCTTGAAGTGGAGAATCATCATCCCTCTACATTCTGTACTGGAGTGACAGGTAGCATCCTCTGCTACTGATCTTCTATGTATCCATCTCAGGTTACTAGATACCAAGACCCCTTCATATTGAACTTTGTCGAAATGTTCATCTTGCACCCATATGTGAGGTTATTATCTTCTATAGGTTTCCATCTTCAACCTTGTAGCAAAGGTTAAGATATTCATAACTCTAGGTGATCTTCAAGCTCCTTATGTAACTGGATGTGCTTATCTATGTATTCCTTCTGAGCTCGTACAAATCCTATTCTGCACAGGTGGTTCTTTGCTTGATATATACTTCTACTTCACTGGAGAAGTGTGTCTGGTCAATAGAGTATGTCATGCCATAGTCTATTCTTTCTGAGACAAACCACTAACATTTCTTTGTATACTTGTTCTTGTAAATCCATATAGAAGACACTACGAACTTCCCTTCAGGTCTCAGAACCATATCCTAGACATCACTCCCCATGATCAACTGTTACTCTTTGATCATTGTTTCTTCTATAGCTGGAAGGGTTTGCATCAATGATGTCACTCAACGATGCCACATAACTAGAGTGTATTAGAGGCCTCTTTCTTTGGTTTGGAAGTCCCACCATACTTGTATTCATCTTGAATTATCTTTTGTGCCCAAGATGGTCTTCATCTCTCTTGGTGGATCTAGCACTCTCTTATATCCTTCTGAAGCTCTTTCTTCTGTCACGGTGTCTCTGACCCTGAGAGCTTCAGGTTCACCTTCATGTATGTTTATTGGAGTGAATCTTGAATTGTCATCACTTGTTCTTCGGAACAAGTCTCATCATTTTCTTGTAGAATATTGTATGCGATATTTCCTACAAGTCAAATGCACTAGTTGCATGGTTAGAAACATTTCATAGGACATATGCATAATGACAAATTCTTATGCATCATGCAACTATTTTAGCCAATACAACATTCATCCATCTCTCATGGAAACTTTCCAGATGCCTTCCATCTCTACCATTTCATAGGACATATGCATAATGACAAATTCTTATGCATCATGCAACTATATTAGCCAATACAACATTCATCCATATCTCACGGAAACTTTCCAGATGCCTTCCATCTCTACCATGACATCATTAAGATTATGCACTAATCCAATATTTCAGCAAAGAGGTTTCATTCAAAATAAGTAGCAATGGAGTGTTGTATAGCACCATGGCCTACTTACCCATAACATGCATATGAGTAGTATACTGTCATTAATGCAAACATTCTGCATAATACACAACATATACAAGAAAGACAATTCAAATACTTATCTTTGTTTGTTTGGTAAATTCATCTAGTACTTTGTCTTCATCTCCTACTGGATCTACAACTTCTTCTTCGACCAATGAGATTGCTTCAATCTGATGCTTGCTTTGAAATATTTTATGGAATGTTGCTTCTGGTGGACCTAGGGTTTGACAGAAAAACCCTAATTTTATTAGCTTAAGTATCTTTCAAATCTGATTGGATAGAAAGATGTGCCTCCTCAAGGCAAGTTGAGCAACATACTCATTTTCCCAAAACTGTGATTAGAACTGCAAAATATTTGATGCCCTGGCTTTCTTCAATTTCTTCTGCAAAATTGTCTGATATTGTTTCTGTTGTATCTCCGAAAGTAATGTTCCTCCGTGTCTGAAACTTTGCATTGAAATAACCTAGTTTGTCTTCTTTCCATTCCCACGGGTTATAGCAGAATTAGTTTCACCAATTGGGACTTATGCGAATTTTCCCTAAGTGACGTATTTCATGACTGTTCAACATAGCGAACTTGTACGGACTTCCACGTGTCACTGTTTCACCTTCTGGGTCTAAAACTTTTACCACAAAAACTAAAGTTTGTGCCCTATCTGAAACATCTTGCGAAATCTCGTTTAGACCTTTGTAGCCCAAGATATATCAATTCTCCCTAGGTCACTTATTTAAGGATAAATCTTGGGAGAGGTTGGAACCCTGAGTTGGAGGAATCATATCTCCTATATTATAGCGAATCTGAGGCTGAAACTTTTACATAAGGTACATCAAGATTTCATCTTTGACATGTAAAAGTTCCGGCTTCTGAGCCTTCTCCAATCTCGAGATATAGTGAAAGTTCCAACATGACTAGTTTTAGTCTTCTAGGGTTTTCATGCATGAAACCCTAATCTTCAATAGCTGTTCGGCTGCACAAAGACTTTTTCTAGGATAGATCTAATACCATGTTAAGTTTTTAATGGTTATATCAAATCTTATAACATTTAGCATCATAACAACATAACCGTAAGCAAAAACGATCACTAAAAGATAGACAAGTACAACCACACAAAAGAACACAAAGATTTATCCTGGGAAACCCTCATGGGGAAGAAAACACAGCAAAAATTCCCTTGTATAAGATGTATCAAAAGTACAAGACAAGACCCCAAGCAAGTGCGCCTCCTTCCAGCAGATCTCTCTCTCTCCCCTATGCGCTATACACAAGTGAATGTGTGTTCAAATGAGGAACACATATCCTCTATTTATACTCTTTTTGTCACTTGACTTTTAACCTAACAAGTCGGTCCCACTTAACTGACTAGGTTGACTTCACTTAGGAAGACTCAATACAATATTATATTATATTCATTAGGGTACTATTGATCCGACTTACAATGGAGGCTCTACCTCATGACTCATGATGACCAATTACAATACTAACACCCCGACACAGGAATAATAACATCTCCCTTGGGTTACATCAGTAAAATACATTTAGAATATCATTTGAAGTTACAATATTCAACAATTATGCAATAAACAAATAACTATTTTCTATTATTCTCCTTCAACAAATTTAAAATCAACTATTGATGCTTCATTAGGTTGTCATCTTCCTCTTTTCTACAATATTTTTTTATCTAAACAACCATCTTTATTTAGCAACCCCTTCTACCATACCCTTATTTTAAGATTGTGTTCAAGGGATGACCCCTTCTAATGTCCCCCTTGTTAGAAGGTTGTATTTAAGAGACTCTTCAAGCAATCAAACAAAATAAATACTTACCACTAATTTCATTTTAACCCTCACCACGATGTTATTTTATCTCCTTAATATCATCCACAGTTACGTTACTTATTTTCCAATGAAATATAATTCACTTTAAATAAATCACTAAATGAATTCTATAATTCTAGACTATGTACTCCCAACTTCCCTTATTTTATTGTTCACAATGCATTTATGCTAGTATATTATATATGAAATGACGAAAACAAACATGCTAACATTCCAATGAAATATTCGTGCTAACATGCTTGACTGCTTCTCCATATTGTTGATTAGTTAGCTTAAAACATGTATTTCGTTATAGCCAAGATTGAAAGCAAAAAACACACGAAAATTCCCAGAAAAAATGATGAGTTGCAAGTATGTACAAGGTGGGGATCAGATCTACTTCTCAACTGAATTGTATTGATGGGGATTTTCTCCCTGCTACGAAGGTATTACTACAACAATAACTTCTTAAGCGTAAACCTGCCCAACAAAATATTTGTTTTCACCTTTCGCCAACCACCAAATAAGAATCAAGAAGCCATGGGGATGGCTAAATGAATAAAAATAATCTTTGAGCCAAATACTATGGAAATTGAGAGTACAATTTGTTGCAAGTGTAAATCTTGTAATTTATAACATCAAAAGCTATGGAAAATGTAAAGAAACCTAAACAATATTTGAGCCAAAGCATAAGATCCAATGAAATATGTACAGAAAACTAAAGCGATCTTTGAGCCAAAACATAAGATGCAATTGAGAATGCAGATTTTAAACATGGAATATGCAATTTAATGCATAGAAGACATGAATTGCAATAGGGTACGTGCAAATACAACTAAATAATAATGCCCAAAAAGTATTACATATTTGTTTGCATTCTCACTTTCAGTATAAATAAAAAAATATCGGTACCTCACACAGGTGCAAGTTGGTACAAGTTTGAAGTAAAGCAATGAATTCAGATAAGATTTTTTTATTTTAGGTCATAAAAACCAACTATTATATTATAATGATAACATTCTAATTTTAAGTTCATGGTTTATACAAACACCGAATTGATGTATGAGACCTATCTGACAAGGGGACCCCTCCAAAGAGTGGTTTGACTACTTAATATACACATAGATGTATCTACTCTTCTCTCTGGATTTGAATATCCGACCTCCAAGAAAATGATTTTAAAGAATAGGTCTATGGTTCTCTTCAAAATGAAGAAAATCAAAGCTTGAATTATAATCTAGATCCATAAATGTAGCTGACATTTAGAGGACTGTATACATGAAAAAATAACCACCTGGAAATCCCTGAAATTACTTGCTAAACTTTAAACAATATTGCATGCCAGAGACATGAGAGCACCTCTCAACTGAAATACTTGAATACATTATCAACAATTTCATGTTCATTTGCACCGCTAAACCAAATAGATTCAAAATTCGCTACAGCAGATAATATTTATACTCTGACAAGTCAAAATTTAAGAAAGATGCCCGACCCTATTTTTATCTCTGTAATCGGAAAAAGTTACATCATTTCAATCAGAAGACCTCATTTTAAAATTGGTGGAAATATACTGATAACCAGGAGGGGAACTTTCAATTGAAGGATTTGACAATACAAAGTGGAAAAGTGCAAAGAAATTCTATACAAATGGAGCTGATTCCATTAGAGCACAGATGGATGTGAAATTTAACTATTGTTGCCTTCCTGTCTCACTGCTCATTGAAGTTGGAAGCATTAACAAGATCATATCGATATAGTACATGAAGCATGCTTCACTGGTGCCACTTCCATGCATACTTGAGACGGAGATATTTTACATTTCTTCAAGTGAAGCTCTTGAACATTAAATCACATAAAAGCATTCTTGATCGTGAAGCTCACATAATTCACTTTGCATCCAATGAAGCCTAAGAAAGATAAGCGTTCCATCCTCCAGTTTCTAACTTCTCTGCCTTCTTCAATACTGTTTCTTTCATATCAATCTGGTATTGGCTTATTCTGAAAATGCAAGCACACGTCGGATTGGTTAATACTTAATATGGTCCCTGAAAATTCATCTTCAATGCAATAAACAAATTGTATTAGAAAACCTACCTTTCTTGTAGGTTGGAATCTGTGGACCCCAGTATCCGGATTGCCAATAGCCCAGCATTTGTGGCATTTTGAATTGCAACAGTAGCCACAGGGACACCTCGAGGCATCTACAATAATGCATAACTGGTTAAACAGTGCCTCACTTGGCCCTTCAAAAACCAATTGATGTATGCTGCTTTGCACTTACTTTACTGAAGCTAAACTATGAATTGATTTTCAATCTAAGTTCATGAATATAATAGATAAAAGTTAGTCCCTACTCTAAGAACCAAAAAGTATAATGCCATACTCCATGTACTAAATATACAGATCTCTTGATCATTCAAATTATCAGTATACTATGTGTGACTGTGCATACCTTTTAGGTCAAACACCAAAAGCACTGGCACTTTGTTAGCACGGATTGTTGAAATTTTTCAAAAGGTCAGGAGATGGGGCTTGTATACGTTGAGGTCAAGTCAAAAGTGCATATTCATGTCTTTTGTTACTACCCTTTTGTAATGAATATATGGATACACACGTGCATTTCATCTTTTTTGGTATGCATTCTTTTTAATATATATTATGGACTAAACAAAGCCAAAGATTTATTTACTTGTAATCTCAATTGGGATGTTGTTTTGCCAAGCAATGGAAAAGACAATAGAACCATGATATGTCTTACTAGCTTGGGATCAAAGCTTCGATTATGAATTTCGTTTGGAAAGGAAAATGCAGTGCAGATTATGGTGGGAATCACAACAATGGCCTTTAATCTATCCTCCTCACCCCTTTCACCATTCACAGTTCCATGCAAATTAATGCACTCCTGTTTAACATCAAGGATAAATGTAAGAGGCAGAGAGGAACCTTTCAACGGTGATATGTGCACAGAACAGAAAATGCACAAATCACTCATACAAGAAGGAAATCATATAGCAAGTATGCATGTATCAAAGGAGATTGCCAGTACAGAACACATGCGGTACACTCATGCATTGGTTATATAACAAAGTACAAAACAGTAGGACAGGGATCATCTTTGACCAAGTCTCCAATAAAATAAAATAAAGTAGGTGGGTGATCATTTTTTTACCAAAGCCGCCCAAAACGGACAAAAGAGTCAAAGACTCTTGAACTAAAGTACAAAAGAAATAAATACAAATATAATACATGTGTGAACAAATCCACTAGACTACTTCTCATCAGTATCTCCTTGCTTTGAGGAAATTTTCCCCAGCTTCCACCGAAGATGAGCAAACTGCTGTGCATAAAATTCTTTGTCATGATTGTTGTAGCTGAGCTTGGCTTGGGACAAGTTTTCAGAATGGTACGCCATTGCATGTCCTCCCTGCTTAAGAATGGTACCTAGGGCATATTGGAAACATTCATCCTTATTCAAAAAGTTATTGCACGTCTGGGGTAGCAAGGACTAAGGCTGAACAAAGATCCTTCAACTTCTGAAATGCGCTTTCTACTTCAGGAATCCAATGAAGAGTTTCTGATTGCTGGGTTGATTTAGTGGATGAGGCTTGAGCAATGTGTGAATAATGGAAAATCAATTTCTCGTAGAAATTTGTCCCTCCCAAGGAACTCCCAAGTTCTGTGGTGCTGGTGGGACTGGGCTACTCCTGAGTTGAGCTTTGGCAAAATCTGTGTGAACTCCAGTCTTATCAATCACAAAAACCTACATATTGAACAAACATTTAGGTAAACCACCATGACCTTTAGCAGGATGTGAACCAAAGATGTCATTTATGATCCACACAAAAGTGGCAGTGTAATGTCCTCTTTTGCCTAGGCATTGAGGACCAACCCACCAACCTATGTGATTCCTGTGGGTTCGAGCGGGTACTGACAGTCAAGGAATCAGCTAAAGACTGATGCCATCTACAGAAGATCTAGGGCATCAATATTATATCACCATTGGGTCGAAGAGGGCCACTAGAGCCAAAGGCCACCTGCATGCATGACATTTGAGCATTATTTAATGATGCATGCACCCGATTAAGTCTCCATGCGCATGCATGCAAGTCAACTGCAAATTAGAAGTTAAACTGACCTAATTAGGTCAAAAGTTAGAGTTTTCGCAGTTGAAGGTTATAAAAGAAAGATAAAGTGAATGGAGAAGATACTTATGTGATAATTGATTTGTGGAGTCGAATTGGAGAGCTCGGCGAGCTAAGTTGGGGTTGAGCGCATGCTCAACTAACTGGTGTATTTCGGCAGAGAAAACTATCTGCCCTAGTTCATTATCAGGTTGGATCATACAGGTTCAGCACTAGTTCATCATCAGGTTACATTCAGCAGTTATTCCGGGAGGTTGATTATTCATCCAGCCAAAGGGTTTCACCGTCACACCGTGTCACCGTGATCAGAGACAAAGCAAGCACATCATCCGGGCTCCCAGCAGCAGCTTATTTATTTTGGTATGTACATGCATTGATTTCTCCTCTTTTATAGCATCGCCGTATTTTTCTAGGGCACATATTTGCCGTAAACCGGAAAATATCAGTTTGGGATATTACAGGCAGGAGCATTACTGCAGCAAAAGGCATGACTAGCTACTCATAGAGACCAAAATTGGTCATGAAAGTTACCTTCCATGCATTTGTAGGTTCCATAATCTGTCGCACACAAATCACTCTCAACCAGTGAGCAACATGTTTATGTTGTTTCTATATTTCTGAGAGCTGTAAAACGGGTAGAAAATGTTCCCAGAGTGAAGAGAACAATACGCAGAACATTGTGTATGTGTAGGGAGCATTCAAGTCAGATACACAATGTTTTAGGAGCTAGTTTCCCACCAGTTTCAACTTTCTACTACTGGGAGCATTAAGAGGCTCCCTACCTGTTGGAGTGTTTTCTTTATTTCTGCACATTAATTATTGATGTTAAACAGTTAATCTGTTTAACAGGTTAACTGTTCCTGCTCTGGCGGATTCAGCTGACCAAGAGTGAACAGAATATGGCCTTACCATGATCCCTGAGATATGCTAGGACTAGGAAGTTCTGTTGCAGGCAGCAATGGATGTTTATAGAAACATCCATTGATTTAGACTGATTTAGATTGATTTATACAAACATGTTTTAAACTGATTTAGCTCCTTGATGTCTTGGCAGTTACTACATTAAAGGATAGGTGTGGATTAGGTTAGTGTCAACACTAAGGCATCCCATATATCAGAACATTGCTGATATTAAATAAAATATTACAATTAGAGAGGTTTCATCACATTTCACGCACCTGAACAATTGACAGCAAGGAGTCTATTCCATCCAATGATGAGGCCTTGACTGGGACACCAATAACAGGAAGCGGGGTCATTGCAGCAACCATACCTGCCATGAGCTCCTGTTACTGATTACAGATTTCTAATTTTTCTATTTCAATGAGACAGATTTGAAGTATGCATTGTTTATTATTACACAGATACAACTATTCACTCACCAGGAAGATGTGCTGCACCACCTGCACCAGCAATGATGACCTTAATACCTCTTTCATGAGCCTGCTGAGCATAAACTACCATTCTTTCAGGTGTCCGATGAGCAGATACAATGGTTATCTGCAAATCCCAAGCTCAACTATTTGTCAAAGTGTGAAATTCCAGATCTCGTTGCCTCTCTTTTTCCCAGTCTCTTGACATTATTTGATTTTAATTTTTTTTTAAAATGGTAAACATAAAACGAACCTCATATGGAACCTGAAATGATTCAAGAACCTCTGCTGCAGCTTTCATGACAGGGAGATCAGAATCTGAACCCATTATAATGCCAACATGTGAAATGCCTGTGCCAAATGATTCAGAATTAGAGGAAAAGAAAAGAAACTACATTAACCGCAATAAAAACCAGGCAGAGAATTGAAATACACAAGGAAGCAGAAATCATTGAATTGGCTGTGATAAAATTCTTGTACTTTTCTACATTTCACCGTCATTTTCAAACATTACAATGCTGGTCGAGTTCACTCGTTGTCTAAGAAGGTGACAGAACTTCTGCAATAGGAAATCAGAGAGTGTTTGCTAGAATTTATCAGTACAAAAATTTGGTGAGATCCATTCATATAGATATAGCACTGAAAAGGCGAGGCAAACCAATAACAAAACAAGACATGGCTGGACCAGCCTGCGTCAAAGGAAAAGAACCCAATGAAGGTTGAAGGTGCCTAAAGAGTGAACAGAAGAAGGAAAATAGGTCAACTCATGCATGATCATACAAAGTAATTTTTGCATGTTGTATATTATACTATAGATCAATCTTTGTGCTCTGCCACTCTTTTTCAATCCTCTGAGGGATTAGTCTAGAACCTACCTTATTTTATGGACTTGTCCATCTTTGGCATTTGTCCTCATGTTTTATGTAGATGGAAATTGATTATTGATCTACTTTAGACTTTAGGAACTCCAGAGAGGAACAGTTGAGATTTAAATATCCCAAAAAGACACAAATATGATTTGAGTCTTTTTCTGGTGTAGGTTTCTAGCCACATCAGTTTTTGGCATAAAACATATTAATGCCTCAGAGACACTATGACTGTTGCTTTTTTGTTTAGAAGACTTGTTGTTGCAAAATTTAGCAGTCTTGTGATTGCAAGGAAAATCAACCGCTTAAACCAGCAAAACTCAGAGATCTAACCGTAAGTGTCACACAGGTAGGCCTCTCTCTGTTTAGGTCTCCTAAATTCCCTGAGGAAATCTAAACCAATGTTGCACGACTCGGACTCGGCAAAGACTCCGCTGGCATGTGACTCATCGACTCGGGAAAGACTCGGGACAGACTCGGCAAGACTCGGTAAATAGGGAAAAAACTTAAAACATGGTAAATTTTGGGCACACGTGGAGGGCCAAGTAGTAACACCAAGGCAGTTGCTGCAACTGCAAATAAGAAGTCAAGTAGACAAGTCACAAGATAATAACTTATGTCACATTGTTTAAGTTCGAGTTTGGGTCAGCAGGGTTGAAGTTCGATTCAAATTCGAATTTTTCAATAAAGTTCGGCATTAAATTCAGCAATATAAATATTTTCAAAATATAAATATTTTATAAACTAACTTATCAAATATAATTTTATATTACATTTATATATATAAAAAAATATTTATTATAAAAATTGTGCAATATAATATATTTATGGTTAATATTTTATAAATTAAAATTAAAATTTAATTTTATATTGTATTTATATATAAAAACCATTTAATATTTAATATAATGAATTGTGAAATGTCACAATATATTTATAGTTATAGTTGATATATAAAATATAAAAAAATATTTACTATAAATTATAATAATTAAAATTTATAAATTAATATGATTTTATATTATATTTATAAATAAAAACTATTTAATATTTAACATAATAAATTGTGAAATGTCATAATATATTTATAGTTAATAGTTGATATATAAAATATAAAAAAAATATTTTCTATAAATTACAATAACCTATGCAACTAACAAAACTTATACCCAAATTAAATTACATCTCTGACATTTAAAAGATAAACGATGTGGACATACCAAAACACCAGTCCCGTCAATTTTCACAGACAAAGTGTTGGAACACCCATCTTGCACATTTCCATAGATAAAGTGTGGGTGCAGTCAATGACTAACCTATATCCTTCAAATCACATACCCATCGGCGAATCTACAGATTGGCGTTTGATCTATCAATTCCACAGGAGCGTATTTTGATTTTCCCTTTGCCCGCCGAGTCCGAGCGAGTAAGGCCGAGTTAGGGCGAGGTCCACGAGTTTCTCGAATTAAGGTTAGTTCCGCGAGTTCAGGACAAGTTTGCTGCTAGTAACCGGTTCGAGGGTTGACTCGTCCTTACTCACGGGTATTCACGAGTTATGGGGCGAGTGGTGCTTCACTAATCTAAACTAACCACGAGATATGACCCCAACTAAACTTTCCAGGGTACTAACTAGGGGTTTCCACACACAATGTCTAAAGACACAACAAAATGGCCTAGCTTTCTCAAGTACTAGTTTAATTTATTTATGATGATTAAGTGTACTTCGGGATATTAAGGGGGGGTTTGAATTCAAGCACCCCTAGTTGGATGATTAAGACATATTAGAGGGTATAAGAGTAAGTTCAAGTCTCCTACAATGGCTAAGGGAAAAATAATAAGTGTAATTCCTAGCCACGCTATGATTCTACTCATTCACAGCATATAGCTTAAGATGTCAATAGATTAAATCAATGTTATGAAATCAAGAGTGATCAAAGCAATCTTTGAGCAAGTGCAAGTTAGTATATGTAAATTGCAGAATAAAAGATTCTAACCACCTTGGCTCTCCTCCATAGAGTGCACTCTTCCTTAAGGTCATTATATTATTTATTCAAGGAAGACCTAATAACCTTGGCAAATTCTCCAAGGGCACACTCCTCTCATTAGTTATAGTTGGGCCAAAGAGGTTGGTATGACACATTCTTCAAGTGTGCCTCAACTACTCAAAAGACTACTTTAATATTTGCTTAGTCAAGGTTGTTACTCATGCACATACTTCAATGTTTATTCAAAGATTTGTTGACTCATTATTCCTTGATTCACACAAGGGGGGTTGTTATGGAGTTAGTTAAGGAGCACCCTTACACAATCTTGTTTCTCTCACCCATCTAGAGTTTGTTATAACGGCACCCTAGCATTATGAGCCTCAAGAAAATTTGTTAAAATTTCATTGGAGCCATACCACACTCTCTCTCTCAAATGGAAAACATGTTGAAGGGATTATTTATCAATTCTTAGTGGATTTTCTTGCTTGCTCAAACCCCAATTTGTCCACCTTGGAGCCTTCCACACATGTGGACACTCTCTCTCTCTTGAAGGACACACAAGAAGATTTATTTATCATTTCATGATGGTTATTGTTTGGTCAATCACTCAAAGGAAGGGTGCGCCCTACCATCTTGGCTATTTTGGAAGAGATTTCTAATAACTCCTTATTTTATTACTGTTGAATTGTCACAAAGAGTTAGTTAGATGAGAGAAATATTAATTTATTGTACAAGGAAGTGAGCTAAAACCTATATAAGGGTTTTCTCTCTCCATTTGCTTATGGTTGGATTTGGGCAGCTCTCCCCTTAGAGCTTTTCATTGGGGATATTGAAGGAAATGCAAGCTAAGGACTACTTTGTGTGAGGTATAATGTGTCTAAATTTTTATTTTTTGGATACAAGTGTGTAAAAGGGTTAAAACTAGTGTTACAAATATATCGTCGACATTGCGAGTCCAACTCAAGGGCAATATATTGCCAAAATATTTTGCAATATTTTCTGCGATTTTTCCTCATTTTTTTCCTAAGAATATTGTGATATATCAGCGATATTTTGCAAAGATATCGTGAGTCAACAGAAAAGTATCGTCCGACTTGTGGAGGTGAGCATCAAAAGCGTTTTTTGAGTTTTATTTTGCTCATTTGTTGTTTAAGGAGTGTTGGAGGAGAGCCAAGGAGGAGACCATCAGTTTGCAATGGGCCAAGGAGAATAAAACACTCCATTTCATTTTCCATTGAGGATCGATTTCGTAGAGTCGAGATTGAATTTGGAATCCAATCATAGTCAACCACATTTCAAGGTATGTATCTGAACCTAGCTATCATTTTTAATTGTTCCAAGACAAAGTTTGGTAGTTTCAAAATGTTAATGAATTTTTCCTCTTCAAAAACAAAATTTAATGGATCATTTAGCATGAATTGTCCACTTTTTTTTTAATTTGCAGCAGTCATGTATGCTCAAAAACGTTTTTTTCTTGCCCTAGGTCCATTCCTTTTCCCATGAATTTTCCCTCTTCAAAAGCAAATTTGTATTGATGAAATCTCATTGATTTGCAATTTTGCGGCAATGAAGTATGCTAAAAAAAACATTTTTTACATGTTATAGGTTCAAACTTCAAACTAGTTTCCATACTACAAGCATGTAGAAGGCATTGGATCCATTCTAGGAGTATGCAAAACTTGTTGATCCACATAATCGACAGAGGCTTTCTTGTAATTTGTGAGGGAAGTAGATTATGGGGGAATAAGTAGGCTCAAATACCATCTTGCACAATTTACAAGGCATGAAATGGACATTTGTAGGAACTCCACTCCAAAAACCATTCATAAGGCCAAGCTCTTAATTGAAAGTATTGGCAAGAGAAAAGATGAAAGGCAGGCTTTGAGGCATGAGCTTGGATCAAGTGTGGCATTAGAATTTGGGATAGTCATACACACTTCAGGGGGAGGGGGGAGTAAGACCTTATCCTCCCCTTCCACAGTGCCTTGAACTACATCTCCTTTCTTTGTTTCAAGATCCACGCCTAGTCAACAACCAGGTATAAGGTCAATGGTCAAGACAAAGGAGAAAAAACAAGCAAACAAGCTTGTGGGTCGATATCTTCTATGGAGTGATATTCCATTAAACTTTGCAAGGAACTCATTCTATGTGCCTATGTTTGAGGCTGTTGCTATTGTCAGCCCAAGGTATAATCCCCTCACTTATGAGGAGTTGAGAGGGCCTGTCCTTGAAAATGAAAATGCTGATTGCACTCGTAGGCCAAGTCACCTGGTTCAAGTTATTGTTTGAATTCGGCGACCTTGAAGTTTGACAAAAATTCTGAAATAAAAAATTTGGTGATAAAATTCGACAATAAGTTCGAGAGACCATATATTTCAATATATATATATATATATATATATATATATATATACCAACATTGAGATATATAATTATTTTCAAAAGGCCGATATCTTGTTAAAAAGTTAGGAATTTAGGTTAGATTTTTTGTCTTTTTTTTTACTTTTAAAATTTTATCAAATAGATTCAATTAAATTTGCCTTGAAGTTCGAGTTCAACTTAAAGTTCGGCTTGAAGTTCGACTTTGAAATTCGGCTTCAAGTTCGAATTTGGTTGAAGTTCAACAATTTTCGAATTTCAAGGTTGAAATTCGCCAAATGTGGTGACTAAGCTCGCAAGTTGGAGGAGCTTTAGGATTCATGGGAGATCATAGGATGCACTGTGATGTCAAATGTTGGATTGATGGGAAGGGTAGGACCCTTCTCGATTTCTTGGTCCATTGTCCCAAGGGAACAATGTTTATAAAATCTATGAATGCATCCGCACAGGTCAAAGATGTCGCATTACTATGTCAGTTGTTGGATGGGTTTATCCAAAAGATAGGTATGCAACATGTTGTCCAAGTTAAAACAGACTATGCTACGAATTATGTGGCTACTGGCAAGATGCTTATGGACAAGTATCCTACATGTTTTGGACTCCTTGTGTAGCTCATTGATTTGACTTGGTTTTAGAGGATATGGGAAATATTGATCTTATCAAGGATGTCATTGATTCAGCAAGAAGCGTCACCAAATTTATATACAATCATGCATCTGCGCTTAGCTCGATGAGATAGTTCACAGGTGACGAGGAGTTGGTGCATCCTCCCATCACATGCTTTTGCCACTAGCTTCATCTTTCTTCAGTATCTCCTAACTTCTATGTGGGACTTGCAGACTATGCTCCTTTGAGTTGAGTGGCGTGTTTTATCAATTAGCACTCAATCAAAGGGACAGGCAATATTCAAGCTAGTGTCATACCTGTTAGATTTTCATAAGATTATAGCAGTATATCTTAATTGTATTTATCAATAGGATCACTAAAAGATAGACAAAGCACAAAACAATAACACGAGTATTTTTATCCTGGGAAACCCAAATGGGAGAAAACCCTGCAACCTTCGTCTAGAGATGATAATTCTGAGATCAGGTACAATGAAGAAGAAAGAGAAAATATGGAAAAGCTTTCGAAATATAGAAACCCTGAAAACAGTCTTCTTCTACAGTATATGCGAACTTCTTTCTCTCCCAGAAAACTGCGAAATTCATTGTGCTGCTGCTATTTTTTAAATAATGAGGGGCACCTCCTATTTATACAGATTTTCCACTAATAATTTGACTGGGGCCGACTTCACATGGGGGAGCAACATAATTTTTATTTTTATAATTTTTATTTTGTCTTTTTGTTTGCTTTCTTTTCTCCCCAAGGTCTACATTGTTCTTCTAGGGTTTGTATGATTGATTACAATAAGTTCATCTCCCGTAGGAGGTACAATACAAGAACAAAATAGCTTCTGAAGTTGCACAAACTCTGACACTCCCTCTCAACAAGGAAGGTATTCTTTGGTCTTCATCAGCATCGCGATCATCTGGGTTTCATCTGTATATCTATGTTGTCTCTATCATCTCTAAACATACTAAAGGTTGTCTTTATGAATTTGTTCTATCCAAATGTTTGAGAGAAAATCTTATGCTACCTATCCGTTTGTACTGTCGATGGAATACTTCCATGCCTGGCTAGAGATCCTGGATGAGCAAATATGTATGAACATCTACTACCTGGACGAGCAGAGGCACCTGTGTGAACTCGACCATCTACTACCTGTCTGTCTCATCTGCCGATGGGATTTCTCCCATACCTGGGTGAGAACCTGGACGAGCAGAGGTATCTAGGAAAAAGTATGGTAAATGTCTCTCAGTCATCTCTCCCTCTCAAGGAGGGATATGTTCTCTTCTACTCCAAGACTTCTTCCGCAAAAGTATTCAAGCTTCATCCTGGGAAGAGGCTTGGTGTGAACATCTGCACTCTAGTCGTCTGTCGGAATATACTAGAGCTCGACCGCACCTTTCTACACCATATCATGTATGAAGTGATAATGAATTTCTATGTGCTTCGACTTGTCATGAAATACAAGATTCACTGACATCTGCACACAACTCTGGTTATCACGGTGAATCACAATTGGCTCTGGAATTTGGCCAAACAATCCTGTAATAAGTTTACAAAGCCAAACTGCTTCTCAGGCTACTGAACTTGCAACCATATACTTGGCCTCTGCAATTCTGAGAGTTACTGAGTTCTGCTTCCTATTGTACTAAGGAATTAGCGCAGAACTCAAACTGAAACAACATCCTGAAGTGCTCTTCCTATTTGTAGTGCATCCAGACCAATCTGAGTCTGTAAACCCTTGCAATCTTAAGTCACAATATGAATTATATTGTGGAACATATCCCACAGTGCCACATAAGTATCTGACCACATGTTTTGCAGCAGTCCAGTGAATCTACCTTTGTTCACACATGAACTGACTGAGGGCATTCATAGCAAAACAAATATCTGGTTTAGTGTTTGTCAGATACACCTAGGACCCAATCAACTGGCGATACATAGCGGTATCAATCAAATTTGAATCTGAAACAGAGTCTCTCAGCTTCTTCAAATTTGCATCCATCGGAGTATCTATGGATTAGTAGTCCAACATTCTGAATCTCTTCAGCATATCCATGGTGTATTTTCCTTGACCTAGGAAAATATTCTTCTGCCTTTATCATACTTCTAATCCCAAGAAGTAATACATCAACAATATCAATGAGAAAGGTTGTCTTGACATCCATCTAATACAACTTCCATCCCATTGTTGAAGTAATAGCAATGATCGAACGGATGGAAGTGTATTGAGCCACAAAAGCAATCATAATCGACTCCCTCTTTTTGAGAGAACCCTCAGGCAACAAATCTGGCCTTGTATTTTTTATTTTTTTTTAATGCTCCCATCTGCTCCATGCGAAGCTTCATGCTCCTCTGCATTTTGCAAAATCTGTCGTGCCCATCTAGGTCTTTTTCGGCCTACTGCCATATCTCTGAGACCATCATCTAGCTCAACTGGATCAATGGGGTTGATCGGTTTATTCATTTCTTTAGATTCCCTCTTAATGTTTGGAGGGGAGATGATCTCATCTCTTCATCGTCATTGATCTCCATATATGATCCTCTTCCTTTTCGAATAACCATTTCTTCTTCAAAGGTTAAATCCCGACAGACTTCGGTTTGCCTCGATCCTGGGATGTATATTTTGTAGGCCTTTGAAGACTTGTAATATCCCACGAATGTTCCCTTCTTGCCTGAAGGTTCTAACTTGGGCACGTGAATGTAGACTGGAAAGTAATTATCCATCCTGGTGACGACCAAGTTCATCAAGGATCCTTCAATTGTCTTGTTCGAGTCATGACAACAGTGTCGTCAGGTTTCTATCATATGTAATAGATTAGAATCCTTCTATTTGAGGGATAACTCCCTTTGTCTCTCAAAAGTCGATTGAGTAAATCTTGTTGAAGCAACAGATAGACCCACACTCGTAGAAGCTTTCTGCTTCTGATCTTCAAATCTCTGCATGAGATTATCCTGGGTCTTAGAGTTATAATAC
The DNA here is from genome assembly GCA_001517045.1 of Pseudotsuga menziesii. NCBI lineage: Eukaryota > Viridiplantae > Streptophyta > Pinopsida > Pinales > Pinaceae > Pseudotsuga > Pseudotsuga menziesii. The sequence goes on from LPNX010932835.1 coordinate 451,134, forward strand.
ATGCTTCTAGAGGCTTTTTGCATATGTTCCATCCGTATATCAATGGGATCACTTGTCCTTGTAGATCATGGAATTCCCTACAACTACGTTGTTGGGAGCGGGAGCAAAAAGCAAAATTTTCAAAAGATTTTGTTTTGGGAACGTTTTTTATATAATACATATTTTAATATATTTTGATGCATATATATTAAAAAAACATGTATTATAACAAATTAGCTATAGAAAACATAGATATAACCATTTAATACACATATAACATCAATCATCTAGGAACTATGACTTGTAGCATTGTCATCAAATGATCAATCATCAACAACATCAACCTTCAAATTTCAACATATAATATTTTCCATCAACAAACTCTAAAGACTAGCAGTCTAACAGATAACATCAACCATGAAATGAAACAAAGCATCATCATAGCATATTCAATGAATCAATACCAAAGAGTTGTAAGATCATAAGATGATAAGAATCAAGATGCAATCAACAATTTAAAGTTCAAACTTCAAAGTAGGCCATAATGTTTACAAAATAGGCCATAATAAACATGAAATACAAAGTACTATGATACTATTTAGTAATCTACTAAGTTTTCCTCTTGCCACGAGAAACTTTCAATTTTTTTTCTTGTGTTCTAGGTGGAATAGGAGCTACTGGAAATGATCGTGGAACATGAGAAGAAGAAGAATGGCCTCCACGGATTATCGGACATTGTGAAGCTAACAGCAAAACTCTTGCATCTGGAAACCTGCTAGTGGTTGGGGGTGGCATCTCTGATGTATGAATCAAATCACCCTCATGATCACCCAATAGTTCATCCTCCAAGCACTCTAGAGTCTAATGCAATGGCTCCATCCTCCACATTAGCCTCCTATGGATTGTTGTCCCAAGTCAAAAAAGTTCTATCATTCTTGACCGCTTCACAATAATGGGACAACAACCTCAAGTTGTAGTGCACATAAACCAAACTTTCGGCCCATTCTATATTCAAACTATTTCTCCTGACGTTGTTGATGAACCTGTTGGTGCTCCAACATCTCTCTGCAGAAGAACTATTGACAACCTGTGAAAGCACCCTCACCACCAATTTATGCAAATATGTGGCACCACTACCATACATGTTCTACCAACGGATAGGATCCAACCTCTCTCGATCTTTGGTTGCATGCAAGATACCAAAGACTCCATGTTCACCGATGTATTGGCTCAATTCACTCCGTACTTGAGCACACTCCTCCTCGTCAGGGACCAACTTGTCTAATGCAAGCATATACCCATTTTGCACTTCTAGATCTCTGTGTGGTCTTTCACTAACTCCACCGCCATGTGCAGGTTGGGCCAACCAAGATGGAGAATAATATTTTGGGGTAAGGACATATGCAAGGGAATGGAGTGGAACATTCAAATTATCCCACCTTTTGACCACATGTTTATGAATATGGTCATACAAGATTGCATCTCTTTGCTCAACAATGTATTTGATTTGACCAAGCATGCTATCCATTTGCTTACACACCTCCCTAATCACCGGTTGATCTGTATCTGCAAAACGAATCATATTATAAACGGGCTCGGTGAATTGTAGAACATATTTAACCTATGCCCAGAACTGACCATCAAGAACAGTTTCCTCCACCTCCTGAAAGTCATGTCTATCAAATGCGCTTGCAGCTCGGTCTTTCAATCCCTGCCATGAATCACTTGAGACCATACTAGCCAATGCCTCTCTTACCTTCAAAAGCCTCCTGAAGGTCAGGTAGTAGCTAGCAAATCTAGTCTTCACAATCTTCAATAGCTCCAACCTAGAGTGATTGCGAAAAATATGGTGGGCCATGCTATGATTGGTGATAAATTTTATCATTTTCTTGCCTCTCTTGTACAAGGCACCAATCCATTGGTAACTAGGGTCCTTCATCTTAACAATATCATGCATCAAAAGGTTCATTGTGTGAACCAAACACCCTGACCAAAATATGTTGGGATACTTATCCTCAATGATTGCTCCTATTGCCTTACAATTAGTAGCATTATCTATGACGACTTGAATGACATTGTATGGCCCAATCGTTTGAATGGTTTCAAGTAAAGTTTGTGCAATATTAATACCAATCTTGTAGCGATCTAAATAGTCATGAGTTGAAAGGAAGACCGCACCACTAGCAGACACACCAAGAATATTTATCAATGGCTTGCCTTTAACATTTGTCCACCCATCAGATACACTGGATACCCCATAGTTGGACCAATCATTTGTAGACTTTCCAAGAGCACTATTGATTTTGGCTCTTTCCCTGTTAAGTCCCACGGTTCTACCTTTGTCATACCCAGGGCTCCTATATCCTTTAGGGGCACCATTGATGGCTTGTACCATTTCATGCCAATAGGGTGAGCGAAGAACATTGAATGGCACACCACATGCATAGAGAAACCTGTAAATTTTTGAATCCACATCATCTCTGCAACCAAGGTCAAGGAAATCGATAATGTTTTTCGCATAGACATGAATCTACTAGCATGGGTGGATGATGATCGAGATCCACTACTAAACATTCTCTGTGGAGATTCAAATTCGACCCTTGATCTCTTGGAATTGTTTTCAGCCAGCTCTTCTTCCATCCTGTATTTGTTTCTTTCTTTAGCTGACACTTTGTCACATGTTTTGACTCCAGTAGCCTTACCTTGATCACATCGCATAAGGCCACACAAATGCTTTCTCACATGGGTATATGAACCAATGTAAGTTTTATTACAATGGAGGCATGTAAACTCCGTGGTTCCACCCCCTCTCCCTCCCCCAAGCCTTATCACATACTTCCACAAAGGTGTTGTGCCTTTTTGTTTTTTCCCATCATCACTCTCAACCTCCTCCTCCTCCTCTCCCTCTTCCTCCTCCTCTCCCTGGTATGTGCCACTCTCTATCTCTTCATCCTCATCATTGCCACCACCAAATCTACTTCCCGCCACCACCATCATGTGAAGAATCGGAACCAAAAACAAAAATCACATACCCATCATGCTTGTTGATTCAATATGAGAATCACTTCTTGCCTACAATACACTGATGGAGAAGAAGAAATTGGAGAGAGAAGGAAAAAAACACATACAAGATTTACAATTTTAACATAGTGAAATATTTTTTTCAAAAACAAACAAAGATTGGGTTTTTAGATCCTACCTATTTAGCTCTTCAAGGATAGTTGAATGTCTCTATGGAAGCCTTCAATATTCCTTTCAAGCTCTCACAAATAGAAGCTTTCAATCTTCCCTTCAATCTCCCTTCCAAGCTCCTACAAATTTTCTCTCAAACAACTAGCAAAGCCACTCAAATCCCTAGCAAGATAAATGAAAACAAGCAAATGAGAAATAGAATGAGTCTAAATGGAGTCCAATAGTGTTTATAAAGACTAATTAAAACCTAGCCAATCACTAAAAAAAATTTTTGGCAAATATGAGAAAATTGGGAGAAAAATTCCCTAGCGCGCGAAATCGCTCAAGGAGCGTTTTTTTTGGCCCGGAATCACCGAGGGAGCAATGAGGAATCACTCTGGGAGCGTCGCTCCCTCAACGATTCCGAGGATTGGTAGGGAGCGTTTTTTCCCCTAGGAATCACGATTCCCAAAAACGCTCCCGAGAGGAATCGATGAGGAATCGCGATTTCGGGAGCGATTCCTCTCGGAGCACGAATCAAAAGCAATTCAAGGGGGTCCCTAGCAATTCCCAGCAGTGTAGCCCTACAAGTCAAATCCTGTCAGATGGTTAGTAATATTTCATAATCAATGTATTAAAAAAAATAATGTAGGCAACCTTTTAGTCAATGTTTCGACACAACACATGTAAGGCCATTATCCGAATGCTTATGGTCTCCATTATAGCATACCATTAAGAGTGTGGACTACTCTAGTATGTTATAAAGGAGTTGTCATCCTAGATGGGCTGTGCAACATGACAAGCTATTTAACTACCTGAATTTAGAAATGTAGATCTGTGTAAAACATATTCAAAACAACCAGATCTAATCTACTAGAGCATGTAAAATCAAATACTTATCTTTTGTAGTTTTGTGGGTGGGCTCCCACTGTCAGAAGTCCACTGATCTTCATATTCTTCTTCATATGATTTCTTAGAAGAATAATTATGAACGATCATCCTTCCTTGGCTCCTTGTGAGGAGGGTCTTCATCTATATCAGCGGTTGAAGCTTCATGCTTCCTTTTGATTGAACTTCAACAACTACTGGCATAATGATCGTATTTCTTGCACCTGTAGCATTGTATCTGAGATAAATCCTTCTTCTCTTGTTTCTTTTGATCTGGGGGAGGACTTGATCTCTATCTTGGTGCTTGTGATTGAAGGACTTCCTTCCCCTTCCATTTCCTTTCTTGGCATGAGATATGAACGCTTGATTCTCCTCGGATTGAGCACCATGAAGTCTTTGGCGTGCTGTGATTCTTGTTTCTTCCTGAGTGCATTCTGCCCATAGCTTATCAAATTTGGACAATTTGGTCCGACCACTTATAGTTTGGATAAAAGACTCCCAAGATGATGGGAGACCATTTAAGGTGGTCATCACGAGATCCTTTTCTTCAAGATTGTCTCCACTAAACTTTATCTTGTCCCGGAGTTCAGTGATCCTCATGAAATATGAGGCAATATTCTCGGACTTCATGGTCTTCATATTTGACAGTTTATTCAATGTGAGAGTCACATTGATATTATTGTGTTTAAATAGCTTCTTCAAGGTTTCGAACATCTTCCTTGTTGTCGTCTTTTTCGAGATCTGATAAACCAAGTGGTCTCTAACTTAGTCCACCAAAATCCTTCTTGCTTTGGCATCATTCTTCCTCCAGCGAGGTTTGTCTTCTCCAGCTTCTGGTTTTAGGACCTTTTCATTTACACATTGTAATAGGTCATTTTCTTCTAGTAGGAGAAGAACCCTAGACTTCCAAAGGATGAAGTTGGAAGCTCCTTCCAAACGATCTTCAACTTTCATGCTGATCATCTTGACTGTAGATCTAGATCTGAAACCTTAGCAGAGACTAGGTCAAAACTGAAGTTTGGAGTTTTGGAAAACTAACTCCACAGATAAATGCGCCCTAGAGAGGCGAGTTGAGAAGATGTAGAGTCGAGCCAAAACTGTGGAGGGAGTAGGTCAAAAACTGAAACCCTAATTTATGTTCCAGCTGCAGAATTAGGTCAAAATTGAAAATTCTCAGAATTGAATTTTGTCTTTACCAAAAGATGCGCCCTCCTTAGAGTGAAGTTCCCAAGGCTCTTTTTATGCCAAAAGGTTGAGTGATGTCCTTGAAAGATGAAACCCTAGTTTCGACAGTTTTTCGACATAATTCCGACAATGGCTTCTTCTAGCACTGCCCTAATACCATGTTAGATTTTCATAAGATTATAGCAGTATATCTTAATTGTATTTATCAATAGGATCACTAGAAGATAGACAAAGCACAAAACAATAAGACGACAATAACACGAGTATTTTTATCCTGGGAAACCCAAATGGGAGAAAACCCAGCAACCTTCGTCTAGAGATGATAATTCTGAGATCAGAGTACAATGATGAAGAAAGAGAAAATATGGAAAAGCTTTCCAAAGATAGAAAACTTGAAAACAGTCTTCTTCTGCAGTATATGCAAACTTCTTTCTCTCCCAGAAAACTGCGAACTTCACTGTGATGCTGTGTTGCTGTTGTTTTTGAAATAATGAGGGGCGCCTCCTATTTATACAGATTTTCCACTAATAATTTGACTGGGGCCGATTTCACTTGGGGGAGCAACATAATTTATATTTTTATAATTTTTATTTTGTCTTTTCTTTTGCTTGTTTTTCTCCCCAAGGTCTACATTGTTCTTCTAGGGTTTGTATGATTGATTATAATAAGTCCATCTCCCGTAGGAGGTACAATACAAGAACAGAATAGCTTATGAAGTTGCACAAACTCCAACAATACCAAGAGAGCTTTTGGGATGGGGTGAAGGAGGTTTGTACCATCAGCGGACCTTTTGTAAGGACTCTTCACTTGGTTGATGGAGACAAGCCCACAATGGGAAACCTGTATGAGGCCATGGATAGGGCCAAAGAGGCCATCAATTCCTATTACAAGGACAAGGGAATGAGGGGCATGAAAGACAACAATTGATATGGGGGTGATAGATCAACAATGGAACTATACGCTTCATCGCCCCATTCATGTTGCAAGGTTATACCTCAACCCCACATTCTCTTACTCCTATGGCTTCAGTTTTGATGTAGAGGTAAAGGATGGGTTCTTGGAGTGTGTCCATAGGATGGTGCCATGTGCAACTGACTGTTCAAATACTTCTAAAGAGTTGTAAGTATATAGGAGGGCCATGGGAACAGTTGAGTTTGAAATGGCTATTAGTGACAAAAGGAACATAATGCCAGCCTCCAGGTAAGCTTCACCTTGTTTCAAAATTCAATTTATTTTCTTTCTTTGTTTTAAAATTTTCAATGCCTTCTCCTATGTTTCTCCAATTCATTGTAGATACTTGGTGGGAAACCTTTGGCTCAAGAGTACCTCATCTCCAAAAGCTTTCCATTTGGGTGCTTAGCTAGACATTTAGCTCTTTGGTTGTGAATGCAATTGGAGTGTTTGAAAAAATACACACCAAGAAGCACAACAGGTTAGAGAATTTCAAATTAAAATTTACATTCATTATAACTTGTAATTTTTGTCCCCTGGGTAATTTATGTATTCTAATTTAATAAATTTATGATCCTCATACAAGTTGGGTACCCAACGCTTGAATGATCTAGTCTACATTTAGTACAATCTCAAGCTATGGGTGAAGCAAATTGAGAAAAAAACTAATGTGGAGGCCAATTCATTGGATGGGATTGGCAATTTGGCACCACTACTGCGTGGAAGGTGGAGATTGAGGAACCTGTTATGGAGGCATCCCCTAATTGGTTAGAGGATGATACACAAGACATGGAGACGAGGGATGATGAGGAGTTTGGGAGTGTGCCAACACCGAAGCCACTAGTTTCACAGCCAGAGGGAACCAGAGATATACCCAATGGTAGCACTAACAATGGAAAAGTACTTGATGAGGGTCTACCTCATCATTCTTCTAGTTCTTCTAGAGTATATCAATTTCCAGGCATTTTTGGAGGACATCATAGTCCATGACAACCCCCACGACCGCTAGGGCTTTCTAGCTCTAGAGGTAGAGACATTACCAGAGCAATTACCTTTTCCAGTTGTTACGCTACACCTATACCCAGTGCACCTTCAGATGTGCCCCAGAGAGAGGCAATTTTTTTTACTAGGAGGGGTGTTATTCAGCAGTGGTGGTCATGGTCGGGCCCTTTGGTCCTTCCTTTAGGAGTACTATGGCTTAATGGCAATGCCGACTGCCCTTTGTTAACGCTTTTAACCCTGGGGTTGGTGTCCGGGGCTCCTAGGGAATGATCACTGGGTCAAATGACCCTACACATTGTTTCCTGGCATTGGTGGACTTTGCTCCAACGACGAGACCTTGGTCTCCCTTCACAGCCACCTCAGACACCGTCCTAGCCCTTCAGCTGACTAGCGCTCTCTCTCCTTGGGCCCCTTCCTCAAAGGACGTCGTCCTTCCTCCCACGCCGTACTACTGCTCTGAGGGATGGCGTTGAAAGATTTTCTCCATTTTCGGGGTTAAATGGAGCATGACACCCTCCCTCCAGCTTACTCCAGCCTTTCGTTCGGGGTGATTCGCTTATTTTAGCTGTTTTAGGCACCTAGGGGAAAAATACCCCAGGTAGCCTACTATAAGCCTACTTTAGGCCATTTTTGAATTATTTTATATTATTTTATGTTATAATTTTGAATTGACATTTTATAATTTCAAATTGACATTTTAAGGCATGTCAACTTGGATATATTTGTAAAGTGAGTTTGAGAGGCTATTTATAAGACTCTCCTCACTTCATTTGAGCATAAGACAAGTAGGATAAAAGAATATGCACTTATTTTACCCTACTAGGGCTCTTTGGAAGTGAGGCACCCCTCTTGAGGAAGATGTTTTCTAGCTTTCGATGGCTATTTCTTGAAGCTTCTTTGGTTCTATGCTCTTGCTAAAGGTGATGCTATGATTTGTTGGCTAAACACACGCACAAGGAGGTATCTAAGGTTTTTCTATATCTCTCTTTGTTAAATGTCAATGAATGATGCATGTTTATGGATTGAATGGTAGCCATTAGGGCTGCATTTTGTCTTGGCTAAGTCTTTCATCAACTTTTAGTCATTGTTGGTTGTAGAAGTGCGTCCTTATAGGAGTCCTTCTAGTTAGAGCCTTAGGTCTTTAGGGTTTTGTTGTGAATCCTAGGATAAGCTTCTTAAGGGAAGGTTACTCACCTCCTTAGATGCCCTAGGTTAGAGTAAAGTCTTCTCCCTTTGTCTCAAAACCTTCTTCTCTTCAAAGCCTAGTATCTAGGGTTAGATAGGTTGCTTAGTATAGGGTTAGTGTAGGGCTGCATAAAACCTTAAAACAGTCCCTTCACCCTCCTTAAACGTCACCCTACTTTCTTTTCCTCCCTTCACCCCTCAGCTTTGCTCTCCTAAGGCTCGGCCTGCCTCCCAAGGCTTCCTTCACTCTCGGCCTCTCCTTTTAGGCCTCTAAACAACCTCGGCCTCCCTCTTCCATAGCTCGCATCCCTCTTCTTGAGCTCGCTATACCTCCTTACTCCCTAGCATCTCTTTCTTTCCTCCCGTTTTCTCCTTCATACCTGCCATAGGGCTGTCCTTACACCCTCAGCCACCCTTCTTCACCTTTTCCAGACCTTGACCCTTCTTCCACAGGCTGCTACAGCCCACGGCCACCCCTTAAACACCCTCGGGCCGCTTGTTTAGTGCCTTGGTCCCTTCTCTAGGTCTGGAACAGACCTCTGCTAACTTCCTTCTACCTTTGGTCTGCCCTTTTAGGGCCTTGTCCAAGGCCTTACCAACCCAAAGGGCAGCCCTTTCAGTGGCTGCCAACCAGCCCCACCCTATACTTGGTCTGCATTTTATAATACCCCCTTTAGGGACTCAAACAATCATCTAACCCTGCATACAAGCACCAGAAAGCAAGCATATCAAGGGTTAGTTTGGTTGTTAACTAGTTTTGTGGAAACTAACACAAGAAGACTAATATTAACCACATTTGCATGCATCAATCAGACTGTAAATACTTGATATTTTTTGGAGATATGATCATAGTTTAAATGCCAAATATTGTTGTACAATTGCATGCATTATATGGCTGTTTGTTACACTTTTGTACAGTAGGGAATGTATACTCAAGACGTTGTAACAGACCTTATTTGCAGAGACACATACTCCTTTCTTGGATGGACAATCCTACTGATAACTGATAAACACCTTGAAAACTGACCAAAAGAAAATTGTTTTTGAATACCATGCGTCATCAAAATACATACTACTGTTACCTTTTTAAATTGCACTGAATGTGGTATTCTATCCTATCAGCTATATGAACAAGTACAGATATTGAATGCATCGTTATTGCTGACACACGCACTTTTATTTTAATATTAAGGTTTATACACTTGTGAATGGTTTGGATAACACTGATATGACTGGTCACTGATATACTACTGGATACATTTCACTCACTGCTCATTTTACCTCTGCTATAAGGCCATCTTTAGGCTACTATATTTGCACCATACTTGGATATATATCATTTCATACTTGTCACATAGTATAGGTATGATCTATAGCTGCAGGTGGTTATTAAACAAATGTACTGGTGGGGTCGATATACTAACTGCACTTACAAGCTCCATATAATATGTTTTCTTCATTCCTTGAATTGACTCCATTAAGGCACTGATCACTAACATTTTCGAAAGAAGATATTATTTGGTCTTTTAGTGTCCTTACAGACTTGCATTAGGGCTCTCCCCTAGGAGGTTTCAACTTCCAAAGAAGTTTGGAGAAGTGGCTAAGGTGACAGTGGTCACTTTCTCCTTCATATGCTTGCCAGTGACTAGCCCTGCTAGTTCATCTGGTAACACCCGTAAAAGGGGTAGAGGGAATCAATAGTTTATTTACTTGATTTCATTGTAAATGAAATACATTGATTGTATTTTTTGGTGATTCATGAGTCAGGGACTCGGGATTCAGGACACAATTCATATTTTATGCGTGATGTATCACTAGACGTCTTATACATCTTATGTACGAGTTTTCTTTCCATATTTATGTGGAAATGTGTTTATTTGATGTTCTTGTTGTTTTAGATGTTTAGAAAAAATTTAAAAAATGAATATTTTGGCATTTTTTTAAGTTTGTCGATATATTGCCGATGTTTGCTGACATTTTATCTGATAATTTATTTTTGGGCCCTCAGCGATATATCCGCCAACACGATATTTGTAACTTTGGTTGAAACAATCGGTAGACAGTAGCATGATTCCTCATCAAGATGATTATATCATTGTTTTGAAGAGATAGATAGTGGTTCATTCCTCTTTCAAGAATCTTTATATTTACTATTGGAGATGTTTAATGTGTTTCTTACCTCTTTATCAAGAGTGAGCTACCATATAATATTTTCCTTTGGTAAATACACGCTCACATGTATTTTGAATTTCTCCATAATTAGGGTCATTCACAAAAGTATTCTCTGTTTTATGGGCAGCAAGATAAGATTGTGTTTCTCTTTGGTTAGGGCTTCATAATCACATAAGAGAATGCCCTCACATTGTTTTCCTTGACTCCATATGCCCAAAGGACTTGACACTAGTCTTGATCCATCCATCATCCTTTTAAACAACTATTCTACAACTACACGTTTTGCTAAAGCCACACTTCCATTTCACCTTGAAACTAATGCATAAACTATAGCAATCTCAAGATAGGGAAATCCCCCTTGTGCTAGAGGAGAGCCAACGTTAAGTGTAAAAGAGGGTTTGTGAGATCACAGTCGCATCCCTCTTAGTTGCTCATAGGCTAACATTGTTCTTCTGGACTTTAAATCTCACATGCTAGTTTGTGTTGTAACAATTCCTACAACCCTTGCTAATAAAGACTTATCAATAATTTTTTAGCAACTAGTACTTGTGTTTTGTGTGTAAGAACTATTTTTCGTAGACTCTTAATTGTGTACTTGATAGAACCTATACAACAACACTTGTATAGTTTTCGTTTACCCTGTTTGCTTTTCTTCTCTCATAATTCAAATCCACAAGGCACTACATAATTTACGTAAGCTATTTGATCATTCACAAAAGAAAAACTACTAAAGTCCTTGATTTTCAAGCATCTTAGGTATTAAGTGTGTTTTATTCATTGTCTTTTAGTTTTCTGTCAAAATTACAGGAAGCTTAACTTGCTGATGTCTCGATTTTCATGCATTTAAAAAACAAAAAACAAAAATACAAAAAAAACATTAAGTTAGTGATTTCTGGCATCAAAAGAAGCTATTTACAACCTTCTGTACTTGCTGTTCCTGCACATTAATTAGTGATTTTAAACATAGATTTGCATCAGTTTCCATGCCTAGTTTCTTTTAGTAAATTTCTGCATCAATTTTCAGAGTTTGAGGACAGTTCCAGCTTGCTGTTCTTTTAATTTAATTGCATATTTGAAACAGACTAGCAATCTTTATTGCAATTTTCGGTGTTAATACTAACTGCTCTTTGACTCGCAGCTGACACCTTAGATCACATAGGGATACCCCCTTGAAGTTAGCAAGCAATGCCACTAACTTTTAAATGAGAGAAGTCAAGCAAGGTAATTGTGGCTTGATTTCTAATCTTATCCAGACTCTAGTTACTTTCACAAGTTCAGGAATTTCCATGTGATTAAACTCACAAAGAGAGGATAGAAAGTTCAGTGATATTCTTTATTATCATAGACCACCATTGTTGAGTACTTTTGTAAGTGTATATCATAGAGTCGTGTTCCAATTCTCCTGCAAAAAATGGCTCCACCTAATGATGGCTGTATTAAATCATTGATGGCATTGTCCTAACTACATTTTTATCTTGGCACTTCAATTTCTAATGACTAATATCACCTAGAACCTATATTAATGAGCCCCCAGGCTTTTGATATTGTTTTCTAAAATAAACATTATGATTACACCAATTCTTCATTTAACAGTTTTATGTCCAGTCCCCTTCAAAGCATGTCAATTTATCACTTTCTTCGAATTTTTCTTAATTTTCAACCAGCATTTTTATATTAAAGAATACTTTATTAATTTTGTATTTTTCAAAAACCAATTACAAATTGGATTCCAAAGTTATGTTTATGCAGTAACTATTTCCACTAAACTCGGGCAAGGTTCTGCTCTTCAACTAGCATAAATTCTAGAACTTGCTTGTCAAAGGTTTTATTATATTCGTAAACATGGGTTAAGCACATTCCTTTCCTCCAACCGTTCATAATGCTGCCTCTTTAATGAGGAATTTCAAATGCATCACCATATTGATGGCTTGATTTTCTACAAACATGAATGATTCAACACATAGAACAAGGAAACTTTCAAGGGGATGCTGCAATGAAAATAAACCATCTGAAACACGAGAGATGTACCTTAAATCCCAATACATTTCTTGCATGATCACCACTTTGTGTGCATTTATGTCAAACTGAATACTTTATGAGCAATAACTTTCTTGAATACTATGTCATGACTATGGAAGCAGTATGTTTGTAACTCGATTCATCATATATGCTAGAATATGTGATGAATTCTCTACTTTTCAACTGAATAGAAAATAATAAAAATGAAATTTCAAATATATCAATCTATGTTGTAAAATGCAAAGAATTCACAAGGCCTTTTGAAATATTAACAAGACTCAAAATTGAGACTATAACCAAAGGAACAGAACTTTCTAACCTAAGGCAACCAGTTTAACATCAGAAAAAGAAAGTTCAATACATTCACAACCTCCTAGCCTATATCTGGGAAAGAATAGGATTATGCCATAACCAGAACACCCAGTGTGTGTGTGTGTCCGTGTGTTTGGGGGGGGCGAGAGAGAGAGAGAGAGAGCCTGAATTACCATTTCCAGATCTGACTGCCCAATCCCTTCTTGAAGTTTTGGTAGATGATCCTGGATACCATGTACTTTTATTGCCAAAGATTTCAGCCTGACTACCTCCATCTATTATTGATTTAATGCGTGATTTAACTATGTCCATAGAAGGTCCTACAACAGTGATATGGCCCATCTTACGCTGCTTTCTCATTTCTACATGACCACAAATATAGATGTCAAGATGATTTATATCATACACCTAAGAAAAGAACAAATAGTAATTTATGTAAATCAAACAGATCTTGGACTTGGCAAGAAAACATTAAATAAAAGCCTGTATATATTGCTTATAACTTCTAACCTACCTGGTTTCTCATACCAGTGAACACTTGCACCAGAAACTGATACAGCTTTTCTCATGAGTTGATGGGTTATAGAGAAACCCTCTTCTCCCTGGTATATGAACAATATAGGCAATATCAAGTTTACAAAGTTGTATTATTCTTCACTACTCGTACATGTCTCCTAAAGCAAGGAACAGAATAATAAGATCTCATGAAACATGGAATTCATGCATGAATACCTTGACCACTTCCAGTGATTAGCAACTAAACTACAATAATGAAAATCACATCTGAAGGTCTATCTACGAATATGCAATAACTTGAATCAAGCAATGTTACACATATTACATATTCATAAAAGAGACAACCATTGACCATTTAAATGATTATTCTAACTACAAAAGAATTAAATCCTACCAAACACAACCAAATTTTACCAAAGAAAAGCAGTGTTCCACGGGGACATGTCCCCCAGGGTCGGGAATGTGTTTCTTGCAGTTTTTGCGTCCTCGAGATGGGGGAATGCTGGGAGAAACGTTTCTCTGCATTTCTCTTTGGGTGAACCTCAAAGAAACGCAGGCAGAAACGTTTTTCCCTGCTGTGAACCTCGTATCTTCATGGGGATACGTGTGGGGAGGCTTCCCGAGTCCTGACATCTCTCACTAAACTCCAAAACTACTAGACACCCCCTCTACCCCCCCGCCCCCGAATTTTTTCAGTTTTCGACATTAACTAAAAAGAATTTAAAATTTATAGCAATATCTATTTCAAAGTTAAATCATCATTTTGATGTGCATGCAATATCATTGATTCATTTCTTCAATCATAATGTGAAACCTAAGTCACATGGTTCGAATTCGAATTCGAGTTCGAGAACCATTTGATTCGGTTCGAATTCGAATTTTTGGATGAGGTTCGTTTGAGATTCGTCTTGAAATTCGAATATATATATAAATATATAAATATATATATATAATAAAATTGTTAATAAAATATGCTATTGAAATAAATTTTAACTTATAAAATGAAATATATTATGCAGCATGCTTAAATAGTTTAAAAAATAAACAATAAAACTGAAATTCCCGGGTTTTTTTTCGATTTTTTTCGATTTTTTATTAAATTCGCCTTTAAATTCGAATTCGTTAAAATTTGTTTTCAAATTCATTTTTAAAATTCGGCGAATTTAATTCGAATTTTTTTTTCCTTTGAAATTCGGCGAATTTCGAACCTCAAGGTTCAAATTCGCCGAATCCTGTGACTTAGTGTGAAACACTAAAATGGCAAGACTCAAAAGTCAAAACTGAAATATGAATATCAAATGACAAAGGCTCACAAATGACAAATATGAAATATCATATATGGCCATGATGAATCGTTTAATGTGTTTGCATTAATAATTTATTAGAATCTGATTTGCATTGTGTTGCCACCTAATTCGCACCTTGGGTCACGTGGCAGAAATCTTCAAGCCACTAGGTCTGACCTTGGGGGCAAGTTTGAGCCAAGTGTTGTCACCTGATACTTCATAATATCCCAAATACTGATATTCTATTGTTTCACTATTCTAGGGCTTACTTGTACTCTCAAAATGTGCAAGAATACTGAATAAAAATTTGCATGCAAGGTGTCGGGCCAATGGCCCTAAATTATATCTAAACTAGGGCAAAGATTTACAGAAAGAAGGTCAACACTTACCACTAATAATCAAGTTGATGATACTCTAGAGATAAGATGCATGCATACAGAGCTGGACTGGTGAGGTAATGATGCTTCCTTCCCGGTGTTACCACCCAGCAGCAAGAGACCCTCTCCTCAGCTAAAGGTGACGTTTTTGGTGAAGGAGTTGCCTGATGGAGCTGAGATTTTTTCGGGGTGTAGATCTTCCCATGTCGGAGAGAATGACTGGCGCATGCAAAGTTTTTGACCCCTCTAAGCTGGCTAGCGAATTGATCCTCCTATTTGGTGCTCACGCCCCTAGCAGCACGGATCTGCTGATAACTGCTCTGGATGAGAAAACTAAGGACTGATAATCACTCCAGGCAATGGAGTGACCCTGCTGATGAAGATGAAGTTGTTATGCGGAAGAGGAACTGGGATTCAGAGACCCAGCGAATACTTTGGGGTTTTCCAACTAAATCCCCGTCTGTACACGTGAACCTGCAAATAGTTTTCCTGGGAGTGCTGGATCACTGGATACGGACGAATAAGGTGAAAGCTGATGGTGGACCTGAATGGCCTACCTTGAAGGAGACTAGGGCAGATATTTCACTATCGAATCCTCCTTAGCTAAAGACGTTGTCTTCAACCCCAACTGTTGTTGTTGCATAGCGTGTTGCTGCTCAAATACTCCAAATCAACAATAATAATAATAGATACCTCCTTTACTCCAATAACCCTTCTTAAATAGATTAGCATGTGCTTTTAGGGTTTGCATGTCACTTTTAGGTTTTACGCTTCACTTTTGCATGCATGCAATTCTAATTTCATGTTGACTTTAAGACTGAAGAAATAAGGCCTGTATGCTCCGCATGCTTTATGATAATAACTCTGATGGCCCTCTTTACTATACCGATGACTGAATAATTGTTCTAATATGCTCTCAGTATTAAAGATCCTCGGTCAATTTCCTATTTATCAAAAACGGAACATTACAGTCCTCCCTCACCAAAAATTGCTTGTCCTCAAGCAATGCCAACGCAACTCCACAATCAATCAAACTGAACCAACTGAATCTGGGGATGATCCCAGGGTCCCAAATTATCCTAGGAGATCTGTAGAACCCTCTGCTCAAAGCACTGCACTGCACGGTACCATCACAAGATATCCCATGGAATCCTTCTATAAGTAGAGTAACTAACAACGATGTAAACGAGGTACCATCACAAGAGACCTCCTGAAAGCATCCTCTAGCAATCACTAAATTGTCAGTCACTATAATCTCAAGGTCCCAAATCAATCTGAGAATTGCAGAGGTCAAAAAGCATCCACCGCTACCCTACGTAGTATCGACACAAGGAGCATCCTGTAGATTCCCATGTAACCCCATCAATAAACATTGTATCTATCCCTCATAAGGTCTCCCACCTGGATCCCAATGCAAACTTGTGCATCTTTCATCCCAAATATCCCAAGGCTCTTGTGAGACTATACCCCTGGCTAGGAATGTCTTCCCAAGAATCACCCACTCAATAGGACACCAACTCTTAATCTCTCTCTCATCCAACCCCCAAAAAGGACCTTGTCCATAAGCACCATCACAAGGAATAATCCTACCAAGCTGGCATTCTGCCCTTCTAATTTCAACTGGAATGCCCATATACTTCTGCCCAATTTCTCGATCCTAGCCAGCCTGTAAAAACCATCCGCCATTATGCAAATGTGGACTCAAGCTACTGCAAGCCTTGTCTATGTACTCCTAAAGAGGACTGCTTTGAAATGCAATAGTATGTTTCTTCTGCTACCCCATCAAGGAATCTAACTGCTCTTCAATACTAGAAAGCCCGACCGCTGACTCGATACATACAACTCGAAGAACTGTAAGCTCAACATCTCGTTGTAATATGGTGTCTCGAAGTATCTTGTTCCTCTCTTTCATTGCTAGAATGCTTTCTTTAACACATTCAATCTTCTTTCGGTGACTATCATCTGGAAGCTCTATCTCATGCATGTATAAACTCTCCCTAACCTCCATGTGTGACTACCCACTGTCTTGACTGTTGTGCTCATTGCCTTGCACCTCATGTATTTCGCCTGTCATAACTGTCTAGACTCCTGTTGTCGGTGATGAAGAATGTACCAACTCCAACTCATCACACGGCTTGTCCACAATCTGACTAGCGAACGTGTTTGTGTCGCTAGACTCACAGGATGGCTCTAATGCTATCTCCTCATGCACATCCTCATCATGTACTGTTAACTCCAAATCAAGCTCACCAACAACCTGTACTTCATGCCCATCTTTCTTCACTCCCCCAACTATGCCTTTAAGGAGATCCTCATCCAAATCCTTGGGCTGGCTCCCGAACTTGATGGTGTAATAATCTTGAAAGGACAATGCTGCACATACCTCATCACCCAAGGCTAGATACTCCTGACATCGAGGCAAGTGTTGAAGCGCTGCTAACCTCTGCAAATTTCCAGTCAAGATCCTTCTCATTGTCTTCATGTTCTCACAAGGTGGCAAAGAAAAACCTTCATTCTGACATGCACTTCACCAACATCACTGACATGCTTTAGCATGTACAAGCATGCATCAACATGCACTTTTATTCAATTGTTATGTGCCCACAGCTCGCAATGATCATGCTCTGATATCATTGTAATATCCCAAATACTGATATTCTATTGTTTCACTATTTTAGGGCTTATTTGTACTCTCAAAATGTGCAAGAATACTAAATAAAAATTTGCATGCAAGGTGTCGGGCCAACAGCCCTAAATTATAGCTAAACTAGGGCAAATATTTACAGAAAGAAAGTCAACACTTACCACTGATAATCAAGTTGATGATACTCCAGAGATAAGATGCATGCATACAGAGCTGGATTGGTGAGGTAATGATGCTTCATTCCCGGTGTTACCTCCCAGCAGCAAGAGACCCTCTCCTCAGCTAAAGGTGACATTTTTGGTGAAGGAGTTGCTTAATGGAGCTGAGATTTTGTCGGGGTGTAGATCTTCTTGTGCTAGATAGAATGACCGGTGCATGCAGAGTTTTTGACCCCTCTAAGTTGGCTAGTGAATCAATCCTCCTATTTGGTGCTCACGCCCCCAGCTACACGGATCTGCTGATAACTGCTCCGGATGAGCAAACTGAGGACTGATAATCACTCCAGGCAGTGGAGTGACCCTGCTGATGAAGATGAAGCTGTTATGCAGAAGAGGAACTGGGATTCAGAGACCCAGCGAATACTTTGGGGTTTTCCAGCTAAATCCCCAACTGCACACGTGAATTTTCCTGGGAATGTTGGATCACTGGATACGAACGAATAAGGTGAAAGTTGATGGTGGACCTGAATGGCCTACCTTGAAGGAGACTAGGGAAGATATTTCATTGTCGAACCCTTGTTAGCTAAAGACATTGTCTTCAACCCCAACTGCTGCTGCTGAAATACTCCAAATCAACAATAATAATAATAGATACCTCTTTTAGTCCAATAACCCTTCTTAAATAGATTAGCATGTGCGTTTAGGTTTGCATGTCACTTTTAGGTTCTACGCTTCACTTTTGCATGCATGCAATTCTAATTTCATGTTGACTTTAAGACTGAAGAAATAAGGCCTGCATGCTCTACATGCTTTATGATAATAACTCTGATGGCCCTCTTTACTATACTGATGACTGAATAATTGTTCTAATATGCTCCTGGCATTAAAGATCCTCGGTCAATTTCCTATTTATCAAAAATGGAACATTACATACTCAGCTCCTCTGTCTAGGCCAACTCCTAGTGAGGCCAAGGGGGTGGTCCCTAATAAAAAGAATCTACGATCTTTATTCTAAAACAAAAGAAAGGAATCTAGGACTTAATATGGAATGGATTGCAATCTCTACCAAAAGTCTACTGTAAATAAATTATACCAATAGCTTAGAAAATGTACACACCATTCAATGACATTTGCATAATTGACTTAAGCATGAAATAATAACAAAGACCAGTGCCAATGCGAATGGAGTGATTGTGTTTATGGGGTTGCTAGTGTGGTCTCAGTGAAAGTATTGCAGTGTCTCATTGGTAAATTTTAAGATTTATTAATGCGTTGATTAAGGAGTGGGTAAACTGGGGTTTGGCCGAACAAGTCAAGTTCCCTTGAATTGAGCGCTAGAGTGGTTTTACCAAGTGTCCAACAGGGTGAGGCATAACCTGCTTGGAGTAGCCCCTTGACTCCATGGTAGTCACCCTTTGGGACCTCCCGAATTCTCAAGAAAATAACTTGTGTGGATTTTCCTATTAATCTAGTCACCAAACTTCCTTTCTGAAGCAGCCAAACCGATGAGACAAAGTTGCAGCGGCTCAAAGCATACGGGAAGCAAGGCCTTGGTTTGTTTTATTAAAACTAGGTGTGATCTTTATTAACAAACCACTTACGGCTGAGAATCTCTTTCCCCCTTTCGAGATACTCGAGAGAGCACAACTGGGTTAATTTTAAAATGCTAAAAGAAATAACAAAAGAAAATTGTCTTTTAATTATTCCTACAACGAATCTCTTTCCCCTTTGGGGTAACCCAAGAATGTGTGGGGTTAGTATTTTGTTTCCTTAAAGGAAAATAAATAACTAAATAAGAAAGAAAAATTAAACTAAAGAAAAAGTCAAACTATGAAAAATCACACCGACGTGGATCCCCCTAGGAGGGATGGGGAGTGGGCTCTTAAACACCTACTCAATAAAATTATTACAACTCTAGAGAAATGCACTTTGGTCCATATAACTTGGATCCAAAGGCTTACAACTTGATAGAAAAAAGATTTTTTGGTGAAAGAGGAACTCCGTTGAGCTCTTAATGGTCCATTTTCTCGCAAAACGACTAAAGTTTCCTTCTCTTTTTTGTTAAACCTGCAAAAACTAGCGAGCTATCAAATGCAAAAGATGCTCAAAGACACTTTAAGAGTTTCTTTGAACAATTCCTAAAAATAATTAAGTTAAACTATGAATACAAATTGTAAAATTGACCTAAGTGAGACAAGCTAGAGAGCTTGTCTTCTTAGGATCTTTGCTTGACTTTTTAAGAGAATGGCAAGCAAAAAGAAAGCACCAAATGCTAGATAAACGATTTAAAGCTCAAAACATTCTCTTAATCAAGTACTTTAGATTTAAACTTTAAACTTGCAAGAAGAGTGCTAGATCTAGATCTTAGATTTGAAATTTAAAAAACACTAAAAATTTGGACTTTAGGAAATTAAATCTACTCTTTATATGGCTTTAAAATATAGATCTAAGAACAAACAAAAGAACTCGAAACCAACAGAAACTTTTTAAAAGATTTGTGGATCAAAAGTTGAGCAAGAAAGTAAAAGGAGAGAAAACGCCTTCTCGATGAGATCAAAGGGATAATGCTTCTCTTATTTCAAAAGTTACTGAAGAAGGGGTAGAACCCACGCGCTCATCAATACTCCAACTTAGATTTCCTGCAAAGAACTTTCAACACTTGCAAAAGGGGATTAAAAATACCTGTGTAATGTGATAAGAGATTATCTAGCAAACATAGATTCAAACTAGATATCATATATTATCAAGTAGTCTCTTAAAACCTACAAATTAAAAACAACGTATCAAGAATTACTTCTTATTCTTACCGAAATATAAATTCCCTATGAAGAGAAGATGATCCCAAACATGTGCAAGCATAAAAGAAAAACAATGCAAGTTACATCAATATTTAAGAGCAAACTCCATCCAAACATCCATAGACCCCACACAAAAATTTCCTCCAAAGCCTTTTATTAACAATACTCAGAAAAAATATTACAATGAGTGTAAGCAGAGGTTCCACCTTTTGATGCCAAACAAAGGCAAAGTGCCTTCATTATATAGAATTTCCTGGCCCGCGGGGACGCAATCCAACTAAGAGAGAAGTCAAGTCTTTATGAGTGATTTGAGGGATGAGTATGAGTTTAGATGTAGTGGAACAAAGGGTGGTATGCGCCACCTCTACCTTCAAGCCTCCAACAAATCATATGAACGATGCCACATAAACCAAGAGCATGAGACAACAAAAGTGACGCATGAGGTTGGTGGATCGATTGGAGTTGATTGTACTAAGGATGCGCAACCTTTCCAATGGAGAGGTGTGCCCTCACCAAAGTGTAACCAATCCATTCTTTGCATGCCACATGTGCCAAGTCGTAAGCCATCATGGAGGTGGTGCACTTCACTTGATATGTATTCGCTACCTTCCAAATCTTCTTGAAAAATGACGCCTTATGCTTTAGTTAAAGTCGCTTCCTTATTGAAGACAAACTTGCCACCTTTTCCCCACATGTTTAAACATGTCCTTTGACTTCTCTCACTTTGTCTTTTAGTGTCATTTTGACGCCCCTTTAGAGGAATCATGCTCTAGGTGACAATTTAATCACCCGAAGCATATGAAAAGTGGGTCCTGGGTAAAGGGCACGCTTTGAATGTGAAAATGATCCCCATGCCAAATTCCAACTCTAGGTCATACTTTTATTACAATTTGAAATTTCCCATTAAACCATTAAAAAATGGCCTAAGTTTACAAGAAATATTAAATTTTTGGAAATTAAAAAAAACTAGGGGGACCTAGCACATGTCCATATGACTCAATAATAATGTCTAGAACGTTCGTATACATTGACACATGAACGATAATAATGTTAAAATTTTACTTAGGAAGTGTTTGTCCATTCATGCCTTGGGGTGGACCTATGTCACATGGTTCGAGTTCGAATTCGAGTTCGACGACCTTAAAATTCGATTCGAATTCGATTTTTTTTATGAAGTTCGGGATGAGGTTCGGCATTAGGTTCGCCGTAACTCACTTGGAATGCCATTTTCTTCACATAAGGTTATAGCTGTCGTGTCCATAACAGTTGCTGAAAGATTAAATATATTTATTTGTATATGAAAAATGTAGATTTTAAGGTATGTGAATTACATTTTTATTTAACAAAAATAAAGTTATACTTTTTATTTTATTATCAAATTTTTATTATATATATATACTCTGATATTTTTAAGTATATTGAATTAAAATGGATATAAGCTCAAAAAAACATTTATGCAAATATATTAAAATTGTTATTAAAATTAAAATAAACTAAGACAAAATATTTAAAATATTTAATGTATATTATAAAATTATTATTAAAATAAATATATAAAATAGTTAAATTTAAAAATAAAAATAAAAAACATATAATTGAAATTAAAGATTTTATAAAATTATGTTATACAAATCAAATGGAAAATTGTTTAAAATCTCTGCTGTTTAAAATGAAATAGAAAACTATATTCATATTGTCTTGTGAATTGAATTCTAAGACGACATGACCCAAATATTAATATTAAGTGGAGAGCGATAAGCAAAAGTTAATAACTTTGATGCATCACACTGTTGACATAGACAAATTATAGATTTAAAATCATGCTGTGGGAGTTCGGCTATAACGTAAGGAACTGGGAAAAATCAGTGCAGTGATAAACCTATAACTTGAAGGCTGTAATTAAAAATTCTAGTTGGCCCAACGTCGGTGGAGAAACAATTTGAATGTATTTAAATATGAGTCTTGGAACAAGTTAAAAACAAATGAAAACGTTTCCATTTCGATGAGATTCATTTAATCGGCCTTTCTCTGTTTGTGGGTGCGGGTGACAGTACATCTCTATTAATCTCATCTCTCATCTTTGTATCTATAATTGATTGGATCAGTCCACCATGGATCAATATGAAACGCTGGAAAAGATTGGCGAGGGCGCGTATGGGAAGGTGTACAAAGCCAGGGACAAGACAAACGGCCAAGTTGAATGGGCTAAATCTTTTAGTGGGAAGCAGAGTATATATCATATGAGAGCGGTGGACTCGGGAGTCGGGAAAACCTTGGAAAGTGGGAAAACCGGCGACAGGACAGTGGAACGTGCGAACCGGCGAAAGGACAAAAATTGAAATTTGATTTGAAATTCGTTTGAGATTCGCCTAAAATTCGATAAAGTTCGAGTTCGTTCAAGTTCGATATGGTTCGATTCGATTCGCCTTCAGGTTCGACCTTGAAATTCGCCGAATTTAAAAGAATTGCAAATTTTTTTTGGAGTTCGGCGAATTTCGAACTTCAAGCATAAAATTCGCCGAACCCTGTGACATAGGGGTGGACAACAACACTTTAAAAGTGGTCCCTAGCTTATTTAAAAGTGAGAATGACTTTATTTAATAAAGTGAGAATGACTTTAGTTAATAAAGTGAGTTTGAGTCATTAATGGTTTTAAATTAACTTTGTGAGAATTAAAAGGTGGGGTGCATTAAATTTTCATTTAATATTTAAAAAATAATTTTTAATGAGAAAATCAGATGAGCCCTAGATCTCATTTAGTTGGCTTTTAATCTAAGCCATTGATTTGGAGATGAAAGTTACTCAAACATAAAGGTTTGGGAAAGGCAAACCTAATTCATTGTTCACATTCCAAAGAGAGAATTTTTGGAGAGGAGAGAGCAAGAGAAGAATACAAGAGTTTGGAGAGATTTCATTCCAAAAATTGAGAGAGAGACAGAGAGAGAAATTCTGCATAAATTCCAAAGTCAGGAAGAGAAAAATTTTGGCACGTTTTCCAAGGCAAAATTTCAGCATGCACAAAATTCGAGACTATACCGTACAATTCCATACAGCAACACAGATTTGGAGGAATTTCGTACAACATGCAAATCGAGAAATTCTGGCACAAATTTCGAGGTGATTTGACTAGCATTTAATGTTGTTAACAGGCCATACAGCAGGCATGTTTTTCGAGGAGGAAAAGTTGTCCGTACAGGCACATGTGTGGACTGTATAGGACAAAAATCAAGGCAGTGGTACAAAAGGATTTTGGCACGATTTTCTAGGAGATATCAGGGAGATAAGTATTGTTGTTCTGATTCGTAGTTTTGCCTAAAGAAATAATAAAATTTATCTCTCATACAGGTTTTCCCTTCGGGGTTTTTCCTGGACCATCTCGGTCAAAATCTTAGTCTTAAATTTTTCATGTGTGTTGACTAGCATATTTTTCAAAGTAAGAAAAGAAGGGCTCTCATAAAATTTTCGGAGTGGAAAAAGTTCAAAAAATATCTCGTGTGTCTAGTTTACAGTAAAATTTCAATTTTTTATATGTACATGCATGATGGGGTTTGGGTATTAAACCATATGCAGTAACTGAAACTGAAACCAGGTTGGGGTATAAAAAAATTTCATGGTATCAAAGCAATGTTGAAGGCTAAAAAGTACACTCAAAAATAAATTTTAAATTTGGAGAAATAAGGGAAAACAGGGTTTTGAGAAGAAACTGATTCTTGGACATATTTGTAGTGATCGCTACCGGACTTAGGCTAGAGTACAGGTTCGATGGGGCAATTAATTTTAGCCCATGGAAGGCTAGAATAGTCTTGATATTGCAAGAGAATAAACTATGGGACATAGATAGTACTGATGCACATTCTGTCACAGTTCCTACAGTTGCAGTTAATAAGGCCGCATTTGACAACTAGGACATAAGAAAAAAGAATCATACTTGATTCCATTAAAGACCATGTCATACGACACATTTCTAGGAAATACTATGCTCATCAGATGTGGACTGCTTTGACCAACCTTTACCAAAGTTCAAATGAAAATCCGAAAATGGTGTTAAGGGAGAAACTGAAGAGCATTAGGATGAACAAGGGGAAGAACATGGTCTCCTATTTTACCAGGATTACATAGGTTCGAGATGAGTTTGGAGCAGTGGGAGAGAGGTTGGTGGATGCAGAGTTGCTTCGCACGACAATGAATGGCGTGACAAAGCCATGGTCTGTTTTTGTTGAGTCCGTTGTTGCTCGTGAGAACATGCCTACATGGGATCGTCTTTGGGATTATTTTATACAGGAGGAGACCCGTAGGTACTGGGGAATACATCTCACAACAAAGAGGACGAGGAGAATGTGGCTTTAGCAGCAAAGGGAAAGAAGAAGAAGTCCAAGAAGGGTTCCAAGGGTGGAACCAAGCAGCATGATAGCGAGAAGAAGGGCATGAGCAAATTGAAATGCTTTGCTTGTCAGAAGTTTGGGCACTATGTTGAACAATGCCCAAACAAGAAGAAGAAGAAACAGCAAACAACAACTTCAGCAGAGATTGATGGGTATGCTGCTAGATTTGTGAGAGAGTTTTCTCTCTTTGTTGGTGATTGTAGAGAGAGAGAGAGCACCATCCATCACCAGCAGGGATATCGAGGACCAGATGGAGCATTCAGTGGTCGTTGGGCATTCACTGAGTGCTTCCACTACTTCCTCCACATGGTAAATTGATAGTGGAGCTTCAAGCCATATAACAGGTGTTCGAGACATGTTCACAGAGATGTCAAAGACAGACTTGGAGTTGGAGGTTGTATTGGGTGATGATAAAGCGGTGAGAGCAGTTGGGCGTGAGACAGTCCGCTTTGATAGGGAGTCCATGGAGCCCATGTTACTAAGGAATGTCTTGTACGTCCCTGGGCTTAAGAAGAATCTTGTGCCAGTTTCTATGATTGAGGATAGAGGCCTTGGGATATATGTCCTAGATGGGAAAGTTTACATCTTTCCCAAAGCAAAGGGTCCATCTGCTTCATATGCGATTGGAGTTAGATGCGGGAAACTGTACAAGCTTCTCTTTCAACCACATCATGCACTAGAACACACTCAGAGTAGGAGTGAGTTGTGCGAGTTATGGCACAGGAGGATGGCCCACCTTCACCATTAAGCTTTGAGGATGTTGAGAGACATGACCACAGGGTTTCTAGATTTCAGTACAGAGCAAAGTGGTGTATGCAGAGGGTGTGCTTTGGGAAAGCACACCAAGACTGTTTTTTCGAGCAATGACAGCAGGTTAGAAGGAGTGTTGGATTTTATTCATTCAGAATTATGTGGTCCCATGTCTTCTGTCTCATTGAAAGGTTTTGAGTACTACATTACATTCATCGATGACTTTACTAGGAAGACCTGGATCTACTTTCTAAGAAGCAAGAAGTCAAAGGAGGTCTTGCTTCAGTTCCAAGAGTTGAAATCTCTTGTGGAGAACCAGACAGGAAAGAAGATCAAGGTGCTCAGATCAGATAATGGGGGTGAGTATACTTCCCATGCATTCGATGAGTTTTGTAGACAGGAGGGCATCAGGAGGCAATTGACAGTTCCCTACACTCCACAGCAGAATGGAGTGCTTGAAAGGAAGAACCGTGCAATAGTGGGTGCAGCTAGGGCCATGTTCCATGATCAAAGTCTTCCTTTCTTCCTATGGGCAGAGACCTGTAGCACAGTTGTTTTTGTACAGAACAGGAGTCTGCACCGTGCCTTGGGTTGCAAAACTCTTGAGGATTTGTTCACTAGGAAAAAGCCTGAGATAGGCCACTTTCGCATTTTTGGATGCCCTACATATTCACATGTCCCTTATGAGAAGAGGACAAAGTTGGAGGCTACTGGAGAGGGGTATTTTTGTTGGCTATGATGAGACTTCGAAGGCTCTCCACATATACCTTCCTACACAGAGGAAAGTTGTGGTGAAGAGGGAGGTGAGATTTGAGGAGGAGCGGGCCTTTTGAAAGTCTCGAGAGTCAGAGGAGGAGCAGCAACAAATGACTACTCCACAGGTGACAGCATCTAAGAGTTCATCAAGTCAAAGAAAGGGTCACAGGTCTCAAGGGTGACTGGGTCACAGGTTACAGGTTCATCAGTTTCAGGGACACAGTCTACAAGGACTTCTGGTACTGGGGCAGGTTCACAGGTTACACCCTCATGTGATATGGGTACACATGGTTTAGGTTCAAATTCACCAGGTACAGGATCTCAAACCACAGGTACTTCTTCAGGGAGACATTTGTCTAATGAAGATGTAGAGGAGGGTCTGCCACAAGATGCTACTTCCAAGAAGAGAAAGCCAAGTTGGCTTAAAGAGCTTGTGAAGTAAGCAAAGGAGTCTGTGGGGCCACCCAGGAGGGAGGTCAGAGAGAGTAGGGCACCAAAGAGATTTTCCAGCTATTTGGCACAGGTGACCAGCATGCATGAGCCCGAGCCTGCTACTTATTAGGAGGCATCCACACATCAGGATTGGAGAGATGTCGTGATGGAAGAGTACAATTCCATCATGGAGAATGATGTGTGGGGCGTGGTTTTGAGACCAGAGGAGAAGTCAGTTGTGATTTCCAAGTGGCTCTATAAAATCAAGCATGCTGCAGATGGCAACATCGAGAAGTACAAAGCTCAATTTGTAGCGTGTGGGTTCTCACAAATAGAGGGAGTTTCTTAAGATGAGACCTTTGCGCCGGTTGCGAGATTTTCTTTGATCAGAGCAATGATCTCCATTGTGGCAAAGATGGGTTGGAGGATTCATCAGATGGATGTGAAGATCGCTTTCCTCAACGGTCTTCTACAAGAGGAGGTATATCTAGAGCAGCCACAGGGCTTTGAGATTCATGAGAGAGAATCTCATGTATGCAGGCTTAAAAACGCCTTGTATGGTCTAAAGAAAGCCCCTCGGGCTTGGTACTCAAGGATTGATTCATATCTGCTTTCGATTGGGTTTCAGAAGAGTGAGGTTGATCCCAACCTATACTTCATTGTGGTTGGAGGTCTTTCGCTCATTCTTCTGCTATATGTTGATGATTTGTTCATTACAGGAGGAGAGCACCTGATTGAGGCATGCAAGAAAGATCTTGCTTCAGAGTTTGAGATGACTGACCTTGGGTTGATGCATTACTATTTAGGCATGGAGGTGTGGCAGGAGGATGGACATGTTTTCCTAGGGCAAGGAAAATATGCTGCAGATATTCTGAAAAGATTTCGGATGGAGGAGTGCAGACCCATGATCACTAACTAGAAGAAGCTTCATGCTTCTGAGGGAGAGTTGGTGGATCCTACTTTGTATCATCAACTTATTGGTTCGTTGATGTATTTGGTCAACACCAAACCAGATATGAGTTTTGCGATGAACACTCTCAGTCAGTTCAAGGTGGAGCCCAGGAGAGTGCACTAGAAAACTGCAAAACACATTTTGAGATACCTTGTTGGGACTGTAGACTATGGTCTGGACTACAAGAGGTTAAGTGGAGTGGGCTTGGTTGGTTTCACGGATTCAGATTGGGCAAGTAGTGCTTCGGACCGGAAGAGCACTTTTGGTTGTTGTTTCAGTTTGGGCTTGGCAGTTGTGTTGTGATTCAGTCGGAAACAAAAGTCCGTTTCTTTGAGTTCTGCAAAGGTTGAGTACATGGCAACCAGTCAGGCTAGTTGCGAGGCATTGTGGCTTCGCAAGTTGATGGTAGAATTATTTGGTCAAGAACTGAGGCCTACTATTATTCATTGTGAAAATCAGAGTTACATCAGGCTCTCTGAGAATCCAGTGTTTCATGACAAGTCAAAGCATATTGAGATCAGATACCACTTCATCAAAGACTATGTTCAAAGAGGAGTTGTAGGGTTGCAGTACGTTTCTACTGATGAGCAAGTAGCAAACATTCTCGCAAAGCCTTTCGGAAGAGGGAAGCATATTCATTTCAGAGACAAGATGGGAGTGGTGAAAAACAACTTCCTTGGTAAGAGGGAGTGTTGAAATTTTACCT
>LPNX010932835.1:486860-581637 GCA_001517045.1 Pseudotsuga menziesii
TCGGACTGGGCAGGTTGCGTGCGGGATCGGAAGAGCACTTCCGGTTGTTGTTTCAGTTTGGGCTCAACAGCAGTGTCGTGGTTCAGCCGGAAACAGAGATCCGTTGCATTGAGTTCAGCCGAGGCTGAATATATGGCAGCCAGTCAGGCTACTTGTGAAGCACTGTGGCTTTGCAAGCTTTTGGTAGATTTGTTTGATCAGGAGCTTAGGCCTACGGTGATCTACTGCGACAATCAGAGTTGCATTCAGCTCTCTGAGAATCCAGTATTCCATGACTGGTCAAAGCATATTGAGATCAGATACCATTTCATCCGAGATTACGTTCAGAGAGGGGCAGTTGAGCTTCGGCATATTTCCACTGATGAGCAGGTAGCTGATATCTTGACGAAGTCTTTGGGGAGGGGCAAGTTCGTCTTCTTCAGAGATAAGTTGGGAGTGGTACGGAACACCTTCCTCGGTAAGAGGGAGTGTTGATTTTTGTACCTAGGCAGATGTTCCCTAGGTGACTTTAATTTTTGCCTAAAGTCACTTTAAGAGGGAAAAAGGTGACCCTCACATTAAAAGTCACTTAATGAGACTTAATAACAATAAAGTCACTTTTTGATAAATTTAAGTGGGTGAGTGATTTTATTTATGAGAAATAAATAAAAGTGATTTTCACTCTCAATCAATCTCATCCATTGATTTGATTCTTTCTCCACCGTTGGATTAAGAAACTCACTTAGGGTAAACAAAAAGGCTGAGGGAGGCAAAAGGACATTCACTTGTTCATTTTTCAGAGAAGGAAGAGAGCTGAGAAGGCTGAGTCGAGTTTGCTTGAGGAGGGCACGATTTTCCAGAACTGGTTGCTGAAGTGATTTCAGTGAGCAAGGAGGTCGAGACTGGTTTTTTTTATTTTTTTATTTGCTGGCACGAATCCCAAGAAGAGTACGGCCTTACTGTACGGCTGCTTTATTTATTGCACAGTTTTCGAGGGTGTACGGCCGATTTTACTTCTGCTGTACGGTGCATTAAATTTGGCACAGATTTCGAGGGGTGTACGGACTGTTTGTTCCTGCTGTACGGTGCATTTAATTCCTGCACAGATTTCGAGAAAGGTACAGTACTGTTTATTGCTGTACGGTCTGCCATTAAATTGCACAGATATCGAGGAAGTGTACGGCCTGCTGGTGCTGTACGGACTGTCATTTATTGGCTCGAATTCCAAGGAGAAGGACGGCCTGGTACTGCTGTTCAGTTGTTTTAGTTTGGCACAGAAAAAGGAAAAGGGTGTTGGCTGGTTTGCTGAGCACTATTTTTCCAGACTTTGTGAAGAAGTTTGCCGGTGGAGATAAGTTGTATTTTCCACTATTTTTCTGTCCTGTACATTGCTGACGAAAATAATTAAAATCTCTCCTCTCTGACTGGTTTTCCCCGTGGGGGTTTTTCCAGGGCTGATTAGCCAAAAATCTCTGAGTAAATTTTTATGGTGTGCATGCATTTGTTTTCAGCCTGTTAGTGTTTTTCTGCGTGTTTAAAATTGTTCAGGAAAATTTTTTAAGTAGCTTCAAGCCTATGCAAAACCGGCTGAAGTGAAAAACACAAATTGTTCATTTAAACCAGCAAGCAGTAAAAACTCAGTTTTTCAACATGGGTAAATACTAAAATCTTGGGTAAAATCTTGGGACGTCTACCTTGGGTGAGATACTGTAACCTCAGTAAGCTACTACTGTCCAACACTATTCTACAGCATTTATCTCTCTCTCTCAGGTTTGTACATGCCCCCAGACAAGGGCCAGATGTGTTCCACTTTAGTGACTTGTCTCCAAGAAACAAGGTCTGATCTGAAAGTATATCTGAGTACAAGGAAGGTGTAAACCATACTTATTTTTCCAGTTAGATCTTTTATTGATGTTATTTGTTAGTCTCGTTTAATTTATCTACTGCTGCCCTAGATTCTGTGATTTCTTG
This sequence comes from Pseudotsuga menziesii, assembly GCA_001517045.1. Taxonomy (NCBI): domain Eukaryota; kingdom Viridiplantae; phylum Streptophyta; class Pinopsida; order Pinales; family Pinaceae; genus Pseudotsuga; species Pseudotsuga menziesii. The sequence goes on from LPNX010932835.1 coordinate 488,811, forward strand.
TCTTAGTTCTGTAACTTTAACACAGTGATCCTTAAGGGAGCGTTAAAGTTGAAAGAAATAAAACTTATAATTTTATTATCTAGTTTTATTACTGCTGTATTTTTACTTCAGTATTCATTTTTATTTGATCTGCTTTAAAGTACAAGTTTGTCAATTTTTGGAAAACCCTAACTAATCTAAAACTTCAACACGTGAGGGAATAGGGAGACATGAATAATACAAATAAAAGCATTATATATTGAAAATTCTACACAATATTAATATTTTGGAAAAAGGATATTCATGTGACCTCTTCTTCACCAAGCAAATTATACATAATGGCAGCTGGTACTTTCATAGATGTATCACCAAGTGGAAGACCAAGAACAGCTCGCAAATGCTGCTCAAATTGTGAGACATAACATGCTTCAATTGTATGATGACCACTGTTGTGGGGTCTAGGAGCCACTTCATTCAGTAAAATCTGTTTAGCATTGACAATCTCCCCATAAGTTCAGGTTCATGCCAAAGGCCCATAACATTTCTAGCATGTCCAATGTGCTATAAATATCATACACATGCACTGATGGAAAAAATACCATAAGAATACACACACACATGCAACTACAGATTTCAAATATTTGCATCCAGAAAATTGCAAAAGTTCATCAACTCTTTCAGGTGTCTTTGACGATAGTCACCAAGTACCTGACCATCTCCAGTCAAAAAGAGTTCAACAGCAAAGACGCCAGCCCCTTTCAGAGAGCTAACAGCTTTTTCGGCAACACGAACAGCGTCCTTTATTATTTCTGTTGACACATCAGCTGGTGCCTCCACCATATGGCAAATGTTATCCCTGAAATATCAAATTTACAATCAACAATAAGAATGCCAGATGTCTAGATCAATGAATTCCATAGCCATTAAAATTAATTAGTTATTTAGAATTTTTCCTTTCCTATTCTATTAATCATCAAGTTGGAACCTCAAATATCAATTCGTTTACATCACTCGAACTCTGGGAAAAGAGAGATTGTTCATAACTTTTTGTCCTTTTGGACAGAAATAGCTGATCTACTCCTTAGGGTTTCTAATTCTCCCTCCCTCCTTTGTAAGAGAATTGATTTTTTTTATCCTATATATATGTAAAATCATAATCTTCACGGTTTCTGATTTACCTAGTTACAAATTTATAATGTTTCCAGTTTATATTCAAGCAAAATGGCTAGATAACTAATAAATGGTAAACAGCATAATCTAAAGTTAGTTTTTCAACTTCTACCTCTGATTCTATATGTCCACCTATAGAATACTATGATTAGGTACCTAATCCACAAGCACAAGAGAATTAACATGAAGGATGAGGCTTCCTAGCATTGCTTTAAATCCCAATAAAAGTCATCTGAGACATAAGAGAGGGTGGCAAAAGGATATTGTTTCTTGGCTAACCAATGAGGAATAGAGGGGGAGACAACTCTACAAATATCGGTACCATTAAAAGTTCTTCAATATGTAAAATTGAAGATAAAGCAATGAACAAGTACACCTTTAGAAACATCTTTTCTCCAACGAAGACCTTGGAAGAAGAGAAGAAAAATATACAAAGCAAATAGAGCGAGAGGGTATAGCTCTGGACTTTCAAGATCAGGACACCAAGATTATCTTTGAACTACATACAATTTACCTCAAAGAAGATATATTTAATATTTTGGAAATGCTACAACTAAAAATGAAGGGGCAATTTGAAAGACTCTTCCAGGCAGTAAAAGCCATGCTTCCATGATAATTTTCAGATGAAAAGAGAGGCAGATGTCAACCAGAACATTTTTTCTTGGGGAAGTATGAAGCAGGCATTGATATATATGTGAAAATTTGGAAACATGTTGGCTTGGAGGTTCCTGTCCCAGCATCAATGCCCAATCCACATAAGTTTAAATCCTCTCCAGGCCATCACTGTAACAAATCATTGAAGGAAGCAGATCCTTTCGGAGAAAGAAGGGTTAGGTTCCTGACGAAGAAAATTTGGAAACATGTTGGCTTGGAGGTTCCTGTCCCAGCATCAATGCCCAATCCACATAAGTTTAAATCCTCTCCAGGCCATCACTGTAACAAATCATTGAAGGAAGCAGATCCTTTCGGAGAAAGAAGGGTTAGGTTCCTGACGAAGAAAATTTGGAAACATGTTGGCTTGGAGGTTCCTGTCCCAGCATCAATGCCCAATCCACATAAGTTTAAATCCTCTCCAGGCCATCACTGTAACAAATCATTGAAGGAAGCAGATCCTTTCGGAGAAAGAAGGGTTAGGTTCCTGACGAAGAAAATTTGGAAACATGTTGGCTTGGAGGTTCCTGTCCCAGCATCAATGCCCAATCCACATAAGTTTAAATCCTCTCCAGGCCATCACTGTAACAAATCATTGAAGGAAGCAGATCCTTTCGGAGAAAGAAGGGTTAGGTTCCTGACGAAGAAAATTTGGAAACATGTTGGCTTGGAGGTTCCTGTCCCAGCATCAATGCCCAATCCACATAAGTTTAAATCCTCTCCAGGCCATCACTGTAACAAATCATTGAAGGAAGCAGATCCTTTCGGAGAAAGAAGGGTTAGGTTCCTGACAAAGATTCAAGCAAGAGATTTGGTAAAAGCATTTACAATTACAGATCAGAAGGATTCTGTGGTGAACTCACTGCAATACGGACCAGCATAGTGTTTTTTAATTGTTTCAGGACTGTTTCTTGGTATAAGTTTCTATAAACTATGCTGCAGAATGCAAATCCACCACTCGATCAACACCATAACATAATTCTGTTGTATCAAATTTAGTGCAGTCTTAGGGATTGATTGTAACAATCAGAATGGATGCTAGAAGGGCCTGGAGGATCAATGCTTGCTAATAGAGAATATGATATAGGCCAGAATAAAGGACATTTTTGTTTGCAGATCTGTTTTGCTAGCCTATTCTACAGTCTGATTGTGCACCTCCAGAACAGCAAATTATAGGTCTGTCGTATGCCATAATTCTGTCAAAAGGAACTGAAAGGACACCTGTAGCAGCAGTCTGGGAATAATTTGGCATAATGATTGGGCACTTCAGGGTACCTGAAGAACATCTTCAGCAGATTCTTACACACATATTGGAGGATCATTGCTATGACAGGGCACCTACTCATTCAATGAAGACATTGTCCTCCTACTACATTCATTTCTGATCCTGTAGCCTGTTCTCAGCAGCAAAGATACCTTGTTTTAAGAATTGTCTCCAGCATGACTATTGCAAACCTGTTAACAAGTGGTAGGGTAATGTTAAAGGGCTGTAAATGTTCCAGTTTAGAGTCTAGACCTGTTTTAGCCGCCAAACAGCCACCAGAATTGAAGCCATGTTAAGAGTGTTATCACTCAATTTGCACGACAATGATTGTGAGGATAGAAGATGACAAAGTACCAGAGGACTTTATGTTCCAAGACTTATCTCAAGCATTCTTCTTCTTTTTCATCCTCTGTATCTCTTTCGCCTATGGTTTAAACTTTAAAGAACATAATCCTAAAATGACATGACATCTATATTACATGTGTTAAAGGCAATGTTCCATGGGGTTTCTAGGACAGGGGAGCACCGGAGCAAGGAAACGCCCAAGGGGAACGTGTGGAAGCCACCCCAAATTTTAAGGAAATTTTAGGGGAACAAGGGGGCGTAAGAATCATAAAAATTAATTTAAAATATAAAAATGATAAATCCCTACAATAATTATTACCATGCACTAAAAACTATAAACTAAATTCATCATTATGCAATGTACATCTAAATTCAAATTTCAAATTTGTAAATGATACTGAACGATTAAATTTGTACATGATACTGAACTGTTACAAATATCAAATTTGTAAATGGTACTGAACTATTACCATGTAAATACTAAAAACTAAAAAGTAAATAAATCTTTACCAAATCTTTACCATTATGCAATGTATATCTAAATTCAAATTTCAAATTTATAAAAGATAATGCAATAGATACTGAACAGTAAACACAGAGAAGTTAGAAAACTGAAATAGACTAAAGTCTAATAGTGAATTAAAATTTCTTAAAAAATATTAAAGAGTCGAAGACTGACATCAGTCTCTAGAATCTACTATCTAGAGTCAAAATTAAAACAATGAAAAGTGGCTGAAATAAATCAACGTCATAATCAAATAAGCATCATGGAGTGTGTTCCATTGACTAGTCCTCTGAATCCATCTGCTGCATGAAAAGATGAAAAATCGAGGGAATTGGAGGGAAGGGGGGGTGCATCTGGACGTTCCTTCCCTATTGGCGGGGAACGCCAAACACCTCCCCCAAAAGGGAAATGCATTCTATCACTAGGGAAACATTTCCCCACGTTCCCCCCAAAAGGGGGACATGGGGAAACGTTTTCCCTCGTGGTTCCCCACGTTTTCCCCAAAAGGGGGACATGGTGAAACATTTCCCCACGCATTTCCCCCAAAAGGAGGACTTGAGGAAGCTTTCCCCCAGGAGTTTCCGCATCCCAGAAATGTGGGGAAGCGTGAGGGTGCATTTCCCACTCTGGGGGACACATCCCCGTGGAACACTAGTAAAAGGGATAACCCAACTATGACACTTATACTAAACAATGCTCATGAGTGTTTCGTTTACAAAGACTGGTTCAGATCCTTGTGATCTAAACTTATTGAGGTTTTTTCACACAATCATGCCTCCAAAACAATGAGTATTCTTAGTACATCTATCATAAGCTGGTGCTCTTATCCCTTAGTCTTTTTGTCTCACATTACTAGTATGTCACCAATTTTTCTGTATTTTAGAGTGAGTTTAGATACCTTGGGGATGTATTTGATAAAACGGCGTGTAATACACCTTGGTAACCCCTTTAGAGCTCCAAATTAGGCCTAGCACACCTATTGGGGACAAAATCCCATGATTTATGCACTTTGGAGACCAAATTCCATTATTTATGGTGGTAGGTGAAGGGTATTCCCCTAAGAAAACGGACACGCTCATATTGGGCCGCATGCCCTGTGTCCACGTGTCGAACACAGACACGCTGACAGAACGTGTTCGACACGCCTTTGCAGTGTGTCCCGTGTTCGGACACGCATGTCCCAGGACTGTCAACGTGTGTCCCGAAAACAAGACACGCAAATGACGAGAAGGACACGTGGGGCCTTCTTAAAACCGTTTTTTTAACTTTTATTTTGTCATTCCAACTTGTGGAGAGAGCTCAAAGAGGTTTTTTTGCAAGTGAAGAGGATTTGAAGGATTTGGAAGGGTGCTAAAGTCCATTGAAGGTGGATTGCAAGCTCAACCATCAAACAAGAAGAACAATGTCTCATTTAGCTAGGGCAGGAGCTAAAGGGCAAAGGAAAGGGAGAAATGCCCCATCTATTGTCTCCCCTCCTATTCCTCCAAACACAAGCTCTTCTACTCCTCTTGCTAGTGCTCCATCTGCTGCTAGTGGAGCTCAAGCTCCATTGAACCCTAATTTAGCAAAACAACAAGCTCAAGAGAAAAAATACCCTTTGTGGAGGTATGTGACTAGGAAAGTAGGGTCTGCGGAAAAGCTAGGTGGGGGAGGCAATGTGTCTTGGACTTGCAATTTTTGCAAGAATGATTTTAAGAGCACATATTACCGAGTTAAGGGTCATTTGTTGGGCCTTCCTTCTTGTGAGATTTCGTCATGTAAAGGTGGGAGTGTTACCCAAAGGAAAGAAATGGGAAAGGAGGATCAAGAAGGCTTAGGCAATGTAGCAGCAGCAAGCAAGAAAAAGGATGAGGATCCTCTTCCATTCTTAAGGAAACCCTCTACCATTCACCTCCATTTCCACCTAGCAGAGGTGATACACATCCAGCAAGAAAGAGGCCATCTTCAAGTGGTCCAATGGACAAGATTTTCCAACAAGAGGCACGAGAAGAGGTAGACCTCACCATTGCATTCTTTTTCTACCTCAACTTCATCTCATTCAATGTTGTATGGTCACCATTGTTTTTTGAGATGTGTCGAAGTCTCAGTGAACGAGCTCCATCTGGTTATGTGCCTCCTGGTTCGGAGAAGCTTAGAACCACATTGTTGGTTAAGGCAAGGAAGGAGGTGGACAAAATTCTTGAGCCAATTAGAGCAGCATGGCCCTCTTCTGGAGTGAGTATTGTATCCGATGGATGGACGGATCCAGCACGCCATCCACTTATCAATTTCATGGTATCTTCCCAAAATGGACCGATGTTCTTGAAAGCGGTGGATGCTCTTGGGAAATACAGAGATGCACATTTTATGGGTGATTTATTCATCAAAATCATTGAAGAAGTAGGTGTTGATTCTTGTGTACAAATCATAAAGGACAATGCACCTGTTTGCAAGGCCGCTGGCATGATTGTGGAAACTACATATCAACAGGTATTCTCATTTTGGACACCTTTCATTGTTAATTTGCTCATTGTTTGAACTTTGAATTTATCACAAAATTTATCTAGGGGAAAGGTCATTTTAATGATTTGAGTTGTTAACTTGTTAGTGTTGTAGAGTCATTTATACTTGTTTTTTTTGCTCTTACAGGTTTTTTGGACACCTTGCATTGTCCATTCCTTGAACTTAGCACTCAAATCCATTGCTTCAGATGTGACAAGGATTGGCAACATTATTGAGGATGCACGCCATATCCGTAACTTTGTACAAAACCACACAAATGCCCTCACCATCTACAAAGAGTACACACATATTTCATTGATGAAGATTGCAGATACTCGGTTTGCTTCCTCATTCATCATGCTCAAGAGCTTGAGGGAGGTCAAAACCGCTCTTGGGTCCACGGTGATTTCAGAGTATTGGTCTTTTTGGAGAAAGACAAATCAAAGTGCTTCAAAAAAGGTGAAGGACACAGTGTTAGATGATGTTTGGTGGGAGAGGGTGGATCTTACCATTAAGATCAGGGAGCCACTCATTTCTTTGTTGCGCTTTGCAGAAACGGACCAACCCATCCTAGCGGATGTTTATGAGGGGTGGGATTCCATGATTGAGTCCATGAGGACCATTGTTATGAAGAATGAGTGTCTCGAGTATGAGACATCAACAGAGAACTTATGGTCCACCATTCAGAATATTCTTATCTCCAGGTGGGATAAGAATTGCACACCTTTGCATTGCTTGGCCCACTCCCTGAACCCCAAGTTCTATAGTCAGGAATGGCTCAATGGTGGGCCCTCACATAGAGTCCCTCCTCACATGGATGGAGAGATTTCATAAGGGAGGAAGATAGCATTTAGGCGGTATTTCAGGATAAAGACTTACTTGATGAGGTGGAGGCGGGCTTTGTAGAGTTTTCCACTGCTACTAAGAGATTTGGAGCCTATGATGTGGTTGGAGATAGGGGAGTTAAGAAGCCCTATAATTGGTGGGAAACTCATGGGGAAACATGCCCTATTCTACAGAAGCTAGCCTTGAGGATCATCTCTCAAGTTACATCATCCTCTAGTTGTGAGAGGAATTGGAGCACATATGGCAAATTGTACAGTTGAAGAAAAGCAGGCTTGAGGAGTCCAGAGCATAGACGATGGTGTATGTGCACACCAACCTTCGTCTTATTTACAGGAAGAGGGAGGAGTGGGTGAATGGAAAGACAAAGATGTGGGATGTCTTTCCTGATGATATGGGTTTGGACAGCACTACTAAGTTGGCATTAGCCAACCTAGATCTTAATGATCCAGTGCTAGAGCCGATGACATTTGATGATAGTGATCCTTTGGAGGGGTCATCCTCCACACCAGCAAATATTGATCCTTAGATGGTTGAGGAGGAGGAGGAGAGAAGTGATGAGTTTGTTGATTCAGGCATGGAGAAGGACAAAGACTATTCATAGATGAGACTCTTCATTCTTCCATTTTGATCTACACCTTTTTGTATTTACTATTTCCAGTGGCATTCCGACATCTATGTAATACATTATACATTTTGATTTTCATGACTTAATGAGAAATATGGTTTTGACTCCTGAGTATTGACATCTTGATCTATGACTATGATATCTATGTGTCTCATAATCTCATTGTGATTACTGATTTGATTTGTAAATGTACAATACTAATGTTAAATGTGCATTGATTTTGATTTATATTGAATATTTGTAAAAATTTGGAGCTATAGGTCTATAATTTTAATATATATAAAAAATTTAAATATATATATATATATAACGTGTCCTACGTGTACTGATTCCGAGGGTCAGCGTGTCTGTGTCAGACACTCGAATCCCCGTGTCCCTATGTCAGGTGAATTAGGTATTCCCTTTTAAGTGGACACACTTCCTAGTCTCCTAGTTAACTGCAGAGATAGCACATGAGCTTTAGTTTTGGTTGGTTTGTCCCCTAGTTGTCTCTAGAGGTGGCACATGAGCTCCTAGATCACTCAAAAGGTGGCGCATGGACCACTAGTTAGCCCCTAGAGGTGACGCATGAACTCATGCATGTATTGTGACACTTGGAGGGGTGCCTCTCTTCCTGCAAATCCTATTTAAGAAAGTGTGCCCCCCTCATTTCATTGTGGGTTGATGCTTGATGCTGACACTATTGTAATCATTTGAAGAGCTTTATTGTGCAATAAAGTAAAGACTTTGGAGTTCATACGTGGATCATCTTCTCAATGTGTGGATGCTTACCGGTCTAATGCCTCGAAAGTAATCTATGTTATTATGCAATCGTTAAATCTTTCCTCGTTTGCTCAACAAGGGTATTACTACCCAGTAGGATGTGGTTTATTCTAAGTACATGCTTAGTTAGATCTTATTGTTAGTTGCACCCTGAAGAGGAAGGATGAGAAGATTCCATCTCCTTTGCAGTTGTTTTTTATTGAAAATTCCTTGCTCATCGAGAGGATTGAGGCTAGCCTAGCACAACCTTCTTTCTTAGGTGACTTTTCAGACAAGGCCCTCTTAGATGGTCGAATTGACACCATTGTCCTTCCGGCACTTCTCTCTCTCATACACAATCCTCCTAGCTTGAAGAAAAATCAAATATTTCTTTACTTTACTTTGCAAAGAATTTACAGTTTTCATACAAATCCCAAGTAGATTCCCTTGCATCTTGAGATCTATCTGTTTACTCATTGAATATCTCAAAGTAGGTCACTTGAGAAGCAATGTAAGGACACGTATGTTCTTTTGTTTATCTTACATGCCTAGATCTGCTAATTATATGCTATAAATCTGCCTTGTCACTTGTCTTTTAAGCTTGCAAGTGGCAGATTCAAAGGAACACCAAGTACAAGTGAAAGAAAATTATTTGTTCACTATCCTGACAGTCCTAAAGCAGTCCCAAATGATCATGTTCTTGCTGTGTTATTTAGTCAAATTTTCCCTTAAAGATTGCCTTCAATTGTGGCTTGTTTGCAGGTCAAACCAGTGCCCTTTTCACAGGTTTTGGTGGCACCATCTAACAAAATGTTCACGGCTGTTTTCCATTTCTTTAAGAAGGTTTTAGACAGCCTAGAGGCAGCGTGAATCTCCTCAGCTGAATCTCTCTGCCATGCATGTTAATTTTTTTGCCACCTGTCATATAAAATGGATAACCTGACTTTTACTTGAAAAAAAGACAATATCAAATTGGTATAGCATTTAAAGAATAAATCAGCCTGCTTCAAAAAAGCATACTACAAAATCAGAGCAACAAACTCTAATGCTCACTTACATAACTGTAAAAAAAGTATATAGAAAAAAACAGCTTTTCCCAGTGTGGAATAAAGCATGGTGATATGGGCACTTTTTGAGAGGATGCAGGGCTGAATAGTTCTTACTTGTGGGTGGTTTCAACCACAGGAAAACAACAAACAGAACCATCCCGTCCTCTTGCCAAAATAACTGCTAGCTCCTGAAATATGGAAGACACTTGTTTAAACAGTAAGAAAAACACAAGATTCTACCCTTAAAAGTAAAAACAGAATAAATGAATAAAGTTTCTATTCTATGGCTGTAACCTTGATAAAGGGTGCCCACTTCTCAGCATACAGGCCATGCTCAAAGCCTCCTAATGCTGCAAAGCATTAAGACATAAAAGGAAACAGGAAAGTCATGTAAATGCTTTGAAAGGGATATCAAAAGGAATGGACAAAGATTTGTTGAAAATAGAAAGGTTTGCTGAGATAAAAAGCAAAATAGCAGACCAGTATGATGAACTAATTATCGGCATAAGTGAAAAGGGATAAACTAGAAGATTGTAGTTAATTGCACCCGAGTTGAAGATTAACATTAAATAAGAAAATCAATCTGATTAATAATCAGGATATCTTGGCTTAAATTTTTAGACATGATGGAATGAAACAACAAAATTAAGCTGATCACATCAATTATATAGTAGAATGTGTTGTAGGATGATGGTACCAAGTTAGAATGATGAACAGAGTATCACAAAGAAATAAATCCGATTTTCATGATTTCTGAGAGTGTAGGATCTAATGTTTAAACAAAAACTGAGGAACTTTGGCAAATGAACATTGTTCTATAAACAAAAAGTGACCATTTGTAGGAAAAATTAAGAATGCATTGTTGATCAAAGGGCAAATTGAGAATAACATAGTATTTTCAATGAATTACCAAAAATATAAATAATACTAACGATGTGGACCATTTCAATTAGGCCCAGACATTTCAAAGGAAAACACTTTCATTTGTTCAGGTGCCCCTCAAATAAGACATTACAGTAAGACATAACAATCTGCAGAGTTTCATTGGGACATTATAATGAGACATAACAATCTGCAGCGTTTCAAAACTAATTCAATAACCAGTTCCAAGAAATATTGAACTTCCTACATGGCATAATCAATATCTCACATACCTCATATAGCAGTAAACTTCCTGCACAGATACGCTTCATAGTAAAAGCAGCCAACATAAACACTTTTGACATTAACAACTACAGGACACTATACAAAATAAAATGCCAGCAACAGTGCTCACTGAGATATTTGACAGAACAAATTTCAAGAAGAAAACAGCTCCTTATGTAGAGTACATATTGATGGATTGGCATTTCAAGTAGAGACATGTGTGGTTGAGCAGGTATACAGAGAGTACTTGGATGTATGTTGTCTTCGTTGGTTATTTTAGTAGCTATGACTTGGAATTGACTGGCTTACTGTGGTAATATATTGTTTAATGACTTATGTTATAAGTAGTTATGCAGTCTTTTATGTAAGGCCTTTATGTATGCTCATCTTGAACAAACATAGGTTATCCTGTTGTGTTGGCAGCACTTATCACTTTCTTCACCCATCCATGTCTTCCATAGGTTACCCAAACTTGAACTTTGACTTGTGAGATTGATGACACCTTTTCCCCCATTTAATTTATGATGATAGACCCCATGTTGTTTTGTGTCTCGACTCTAAGTTGTGCAACAAAACTTGTCGAAGCCTTGATCCTTTTGGGTCACAAGAACCCGCTCGTGTTGGTCCCTAAGCATTGGTGAGTTGGATTTTGAAGCCTTGACCTCTCTGGCTGGTTACCCCTGATGTTTGTCCCTGGCTGTGGATATTCCCCCTAGTTGCCCGAAGAGTTGTCAGCTAAAACTTGAAGCATTTTGTCTACCATCATTACATGCATTATATATTATATGCTATATCTTATGAAACGCAAGCCCATGAATAAATTTGCAAATTGTGTCTTTAGACACACTTAAAAAGGGCTATCAACATGAAATGTTCAAATCCTAAAAAGCAGTGGCTAAATTAATGTTAAATCTAAAGACTGTTGGCCATATTTGAAAAATGTAATGATTAAATTCATCATGGAGACTACGGGTTGGGATGTGATATGGAGTAAGGGGCAGCTTATTCTAAGTGTCCCCTAGGATCTAGTCACTACAGTTTCTTGTGTACTCAACGCAAGGGTCCTAGAAAAGAACCTCACGGAGTCTGTTTTAGCTTGGATGTAAGATGTAGACATGTGTTAAAGTTGAATGGACTCTTTTCAAATCAACTCATCCATTTGTGAGACACTTCCATTCCTTATTGTTCTCTGTCCATCATGAATTCAAGTGGACTCATGTTTCCCTATGTCTGAGAAATCACTATGTTAAAGTCGGCAAGTCTTCCCCTTGGCCTTACGCCTTTGTTTCATCACTTCACCCATTACAGGCTAATTGTCTAAGTTTTTTAAGTGAGCATCTTAAGGGGCTTTATAGAAGTTTGGATGGTTACTCTAATGTAGATCTAATAAGTATTTATATGTTTAGGTACCATGTCATGCTATTAATGTTTAAAGTTTGGCCACTAACATAATCAATGTGAGATATACTCATCTATGATGTACTCAGGATCATCCAAACTATTGCTCAGCCTTCAGTTTGGGTACTTTGACCAGGTCAACCCTGTTGACCAAGTCAAACACAGTTCCCAAGGCAGTGACTACAAAAATTTATATTGGTTATATTTGTTCCAGACATGCCCCGCAGCAATTCTATGGTCTTAGTTTTCAGGATTGGATCACAGTTTTCAAGTACAATGATTATTATCCCTATATTTTTGGTCTGATCACATTTTTTATGATGAGATTCCTTCAGAGATTGGCACTCCTAGGGCGCTACAACGCTCCAAGAGGTATCAATAGTCACCAGTACCATTATACCATGTCTCCGAACATTTCTATGTAGTCAGCTTGCCCCAGTTTTCAGCCAACAGAGAGTTATCATGATTTTTATCATTTCCGAATATTGTACCACCAAAAAATGAACTATGAAATTCACTAAGGAAATCGATTTGTCTAGTGAGATGAAAAAAATTGCTTAGAAATTATTTTGATGATGTATTATGGCTCTCTGAATCATTTGGCACCAGTTTCACTCAATTTCAGCCTCTGGATTATTTTATTGGCTCTCTTAGGGAGGACGTCCCCCATGGGGCGTCTCTCAACTTGGGTGTTCATGTATTTTTAGGTTATATCTCGCGTCAAGATGTTATGGGGCCTAGGGTGATTTATGTCCCTAAGGCGCCCCCTCTTTTATGTATCACATGTTATCTTATGATATGATGTATTTCGCCTAACTAAGGCGTCATCGAGCAAAGTGCATCCCCATTATGTATTGATCCATGTACTTGATCCATGCAAAAGATAAAAATAAGATCTCCACCGTTGATGATGTTTTAATCTCAACCGTTGGATTGATTTGGTTAGAATGTGAACACACTCTTGATCTATTTAAGAGTTGTGATCCCCTCATTGTATTCTATCGGGAGATTTTGAACTCTTGGCTCTGGATATTTGAATAAAGAGATTTTTGCAGAAATTCTTGGATCTTCTTTGTGGGATGTTCTTGTTTATGATTGAAAATTTTATCTTGCTTGGTATTTGAAGATTTTTTCGGGGTATCAAAATATTTTTTTGGAAGAGATAGTGTTTGCATACAGGAGGGCGACTTCACGGCGTTTTTGTGGGCTTCCCTGACTCGTTTCTTTTGAAGGTGTTTCATGATCAGGGGGTTTTCAATAGCATCATTTGATCTTTGATATGCTCTCGATTTCTTTTGCATCCATAGTTTCTTTCCATGCATAGCAAATCTCACTTCAGTAGTTTCATTGTGCAGGGAAGAGGGGCACACTACCTCACTTGGGAAATTGATTTCACTTGGTGTTTCGTCTGAATTGCTTCAAATTGATCGAGACGGGATAAATCATCATTTGCAGGGCATCTACAAGAATTTATGGGTAAGATCTACTCTATATCTCTTGTTTTAAACTTCTATTCCATTAGTCGTAGAATGAACTGCTGAAACCCTAAGATTAAAACCCTTAAATTTCAGATGTGTAGGTTATGGTTTGCGGCTGGTTGTGAATCTTTAAACCCACTTTGGAAATAATTCAAAACCCTTAGATCTAGATTTTCACGACCATCAAACCCCATTTGCCCACTCAAAGCACTAATCTAGCCTTTACGGAAGGAACACCCTCTAGCGAGAAGAGGCTATTTTACATTCCGCAAACTCGGTATTGTTAGTTTCACCTTCAATTGTCTTATTTAACACCTAGAAATCCATTTGAGTGTTTAATTCACTTAATTTCACCATTTACCCTTTGATTTGATTTTCATGCATTAAACCCTAGGGTAAAATTGGGGCCTTTTACATACACTCATCCTCTCTTAGTAATTGCATAAAACTCTAATTAACTATCATACTAAGAGATCCAATCAAGATACATTGAATTATTCACTTGTTTGCATCATTTATAGGGTTATCTTGGTTATTGGGATGCCCCCTAGGCTTGGCTGCTCACCTAGTCTAAACTGTCGGTAGATTTGGTTGGTGTGACAACTGATTATTTCAGAGGTCTTAGCTTTCGTAGGTCACAACTTTTGTTGCATTCCCTCTACCATCCTGAGTAAGATCATCCCAAGGGGCAACTACAAGATTTGTGATAACAATACCCACAACTATCCTTCATGCAACACACGGGTATATCTCAAAAATCCCAAAAAACCCTAGCAAAAGGCCCCTATTGCACAATTAATAACTCACAAATGGCAAACTGGGTATTTTATATTTTTGGTGATCATTTGAACATGTATGTTTAGAACCTACAAACAAAAATTCACACCTACCCACTTGTTATTTTGTGAGATATGGGTGAATATTTACAGGCCGGTATGCACAATCCTACAATGCTCAAAAAAAGAAGAAAATTGTCATATTTAAAGCTACAAAAGTTCTTCCACTTTGAACCATCGATTGTTGATGAGTAATGCAAGGCTTATACATTTATGAACCCTCTCCAATCATAAAATAAAGTGCAAGCCAAAAATTATAAATTTATGCACCCAAAAGGCAGCTAGGATGACAAGGTGCCCCTAGAAGGAGGAGGTACCAAATTTACAATCTTTTCAAAATCAAACTTGTTAACCACTTTCTAGGAAGTACCATGGGAACATAACTTCCATAAATCAACCTTAAAAGGATATGGAAACCCTTCTCTCACATGGTCATTTTGTTAAACAATTGTCATGCAAGAGTTTCAAAACCATTTCCTGTTATATACATAAATGATATAAATAATGAATCATGATTAAGCTATAAAAACAAACATAAATAACAATATATTAAAATATATATATATATAACAGGAATTATTACGAAGAGTTGCCTTCCCTTTGCCAACAGTCACCTTAGTAACCCAATGAAGGCTTATATAGCCTAAGCTACAATTGTATTTTTTCATATATCAAACATTTTATAAAAAAACATAATTATTTATTATTTCGATTATTTTCTTCTGCTCACTTCATTTCCACACATAATTTCAAATTAAATGATTATACACCACAATAATTTGTTCATCATCATTTACAGGATTTTCATAGCAAATCCTCATCACAAAATAATGAATTACATCATTCTGTAAATGTCCTTAAAACCCAATCTTGAGTTGCCCAAATATAATTATTTTTATTTACTGATAACCACAAATGAGTTTCTTCACAAATATTGCAGCGGAAAATAAATACTGAGAAAAATAGAAAAACAATCACATGAATAGGGACACCAATATTTTTGGGTATGAAAACACCTGAAAAAACCCAAGATGGGAAAACCAGTGTTCCACGGGGACGCGCCTCCCAGGGTCGAGGGCTCGCCCCCTGCGTTTCCCACGCCCCAGCGGCTGGGGGGCTCCATGTGAGACGTTTCCCGGCGCCCCCTTTTCGACGAAACGCGGTGAAATGCAGACTAACTTTAACCAAATGATAAGTGCAGTAAAATAACATTCAGCACATCAATACAATAGACACAAGAGTTTTTCACTGGGGAAACCTTTAAATATCAAAAACCCCAAAAAGCATTAGTAACTCTACTCGTAAATGAGATGACTTGAAAAATTCTTCAAAAAGTTCCTCAAACCCCAACAGGGTTAAACCACAATGTCAGGGGATCAAATTTCCAATTCATAAAAGATGCCAAATTGGTTTTTTCACAAACTAGGGCCAGCTGCCCTAATTTTCTCTCTCCTGTCCAAATTAGCAGACTGCCCAAAAACTCTGATTTGCCTGCCCAGATTCACTGCCTTGTTGTACCTGCCCAGATCAGCCTTCCCGTCCATACCTGATAGACTACCCATCCGTACAGTCCAGCCCGCTGCCCGGATTTGCTGCTGGGATGTTGCCCACAACCCTTTTCTTCTGCTCGGGGCCTGCTGTACTTCCCGCAATGCTATTGCTTGCTGCCCGTGGCTTGTTCGTTGCCCAGGTTTGCTGTTGGGCAGCTCGACCTGCTAGCCTGCAGCCCTTACAAGCCTGCTATCAGGCTGCCCGAAGGGCGAGCCGCAGGCCAAACCCTTCACGAGTTAGCCTGTTAGGCTGCCCGAGGGTTAGCCGCAGGCCTAACCCTTACGGGTCTGCCTGTTAAAGCCACCCGAGGGTTAGGCGCAATGCTAAACCCTCACGGGTATGCCTGTTAAGGTTGCTCGCAGGTGAAGAGGAAGGTTGAGCCTTCACTAGGGCATCCTGTGAGGAAGAGAGGGGCAGCCCGAGAGGAGATGGAGCTGCTCGTAAGCTTCAGATCTGATCAGTGAGGAGAGAAGACAACTGCCCAAAGTAATTTGTTGCTGACCGAAAGGAGTAGCTGCCCAGAGGTAGAATGAAGGCTATCCGAAATTCTGAGAGAGGTTAGGATGAAAACCCTAACTCATAACCAGCAGCTACAACTTTTGACAAGAAACCCTAGCTTAGGGTTTTGCTTCAGTAAGAGATGATGATGCCCTAGCTAAACTCATCCATGCTAGGGCATAATCATAAGAACTTCCTTCTTCCAAAACTGTGAGAACTTTTGTTGGAGCAGCTGTACCTGTGAGAGCAAGTGTGTGTAATAATGAAATGGCTTGATCTTCTTTTATATCTTTTTAGTCACCTGTAAGTGGACCAAAATTAGAAAGAACAAAATAGTATTATTTTATTCTTTTCTAATTTTCACTTTTAGCCTTTCTATGGTAATTTTGACTTTTACCTGTGGTCCTTTTTCCCGTGGTCCAAAAGTCCTTATGTATTTTTGACTTTTGACTGTGATCCACAAGTCCTTATGTATTTTTGACTTTTGCTTTTACCCTTCTTCAAGTGCCCCTGTGGTCATCACCTGTGGTCTTTTAATTCTATTCAAAGTACTGTGACACCAAGATCAGGTACTAGGGTATCTTAACCAAGCGTAGCTAAGCCTTGGAGAAGATCGCAAAGCCCATTGATCAAGGGTCAGAGTGTCACACATGCCTAGACCCCGTCTAGGGCTTATAGTGCCTTCTTGGTAACAGACCAGGTGCCTCAGCCATAGGTTGCATAATTTGACACTAGGTCAATTACTTGGTAACAGACCAAGCGCCTCCATTCTCCAAGAGAATTGCCCTTAGCCCCGGGCTGAGTCCTGGTAACTGACCAAGTGCCTCCATTCAAAAGAATGGCTACTCAAAGCTAGGCTGAGTCTACCAGTACTAGACTTGTCCACATCGTGGTCCCGGACCAAATGTCTACCATTCAACAGAATGGTCACTCAACACAAGGTTGAGTCCCCCCAGTACTGGACTGGGTCCATATCATGGTCCTTGACCAGATATCATCATTCAACAAAATGATCACTCAACTCTAGGTTGAGTCCCCCCAGTGTTGGACTGGGTCCACATCCTGGTCCCAGACCGGATGTCCACCATTCAACAGAATGGTCACTCAACTCGAGGTTGAGTCCCCCCAATGCTGGACTGGGTCCAAACCCTGGTTCTGGACCAGGTGTCTCCATTCAACAGAATGGTCACTCAACTCGAGGTTGATTCCCCCCAGTGCTGGACTAGGTCCACACCCTAGTTCTGGACCAAGTGTCTCCATTCTCCTAAGAAAATGGCTCTCAATGCTACTCAAAAAAATCAAAAAATTTACAATGTGCAAGTGTTTTTCATCACTAGGGGCACTAGGGGTCCCCCTAGTGATCCGTCTCATTTTTTATATCATCAAATTTGCTTGAGTGTAGCTCATTTTTTACCAAGTGCACCCCCTAGGAGAGAGGTGAGCCCCACCACGAAGATGACATGCCAATTCTCAAGTGGGTGATGCCAAAGTGGAAATCTAATGATAAATGTGTTTAGGACCTCAAAATAAGACAACCCAAGTCACCACTTACCTTTTCCAGAATCCCATTGCCATACATTCCAAAACTTCGGAATTTTCTATATTGGACCTTAGGATAAAAATAATTAAAGTTTTATTAATTAGATCTGGGACTTCCCTTGCTCGAAGTGGAAAACTAATGCCATGAATGAATTCATTGACCTTAAAAACAATAAAATGCACCATACTTGTGCCCAAAACCAATTTGAAATACCCCATTCAAAATCAACTCCAATATTTAATTTTTACTTAGATTAAAATTTCCAACCTTGGGAAAACATTTCCAATCTAGCCAATTAATTCAAATCTACCTCAAATGTTATTTGGAGGGGTCCAATTGGCCTCCAAAGGCTGAAATATGATGTCAGATGAATATGTGAGTATCCCAACTACTATTTGACCCCTCTAACCAAGTCAAACTCGGGTTTGACTAAGTCAAAAAAGACAAACTTTGACCAAGATGAAAAATGATGGGATTATCATGTGCATAGCCTATAGCGGAGAATCAACATTAATTATAAGCAACATTGATCATCAACAACTAGACACATTAGAGGAAATTTGGGGTCTAAAATAGGCCTCTTCAGGAAAATAATAAAACAATATTTATTAATTTTGGAGGAAGAAAGAAAAAACTACTTTTTTTGTTCGTATTTTCAAAATGTCTCCCTATGTTTTTACTCAAATTTCGAGCAAGAGCACTCATTAGATACGAAATTAAATTCCGCATCCAACGAATATGCAGTGTGGGTACTCCTTGGATGCAGAATTTAATTATGCATCCAACGAGTGCTCCCGCTCGAAATTTGAGTAAAGAGACTTGAAAATACAAACAAAAAGTTATGACAAATATGTCAAGTCAACCATTATGGTTGACTCATTTTATTGAAATTCCATCGGTTCTTGAATTCCAACTCATCAATAAATTATGGTTGCCTCATTTTCTTATAAGGCCCATTTTAGACCCCAAATTTCCTCTAATGCAAGATCATATCCTATAACAGGTGATTACCAAGTGACTCATCATATGACATGTCAACATAGCACAAAAACATAGCAGCACATCAAATACAATTAAATGAGTTAGATATATATATTCCCTAATAAAAACCATCACACAGTGTTGCAAAGATCATCCCTCCTCAGTGGGTGGAATGGGTTGTCAAATAGCCAGAAGGCTTGGACATGTGAATTGTTGATTAGTGGAAGGCGTTAGTTTCTCTTGGAGATAAGGTAGACATGAGACCTTTGTGACATTTGCTATTTTGGCAGACACTTGGGAACACGGTGTCTCACAAATGGATGATGTGCTTAGAAGATGCCCCTTTGACTCTAGCAAGCCCCCCCTTTATTCACTTTACAGCTTTCTGCTTCATTTATTTTTCTTTTGATTGTTTCTTTCTTTTAATATTTCTTTGGAGCTCTTTTCATTTTGCAATCCTTTAGTTGGTTAATGATTGAAAGGTACGGGTCTTGGACAGCCTTCTGGGCCCCAATTGCAACATGGCCTTAGCTCCATTGCAAACCACTGTCCATAGGTGCGATGGAGTTGCCACATTAATGCCTTTTTAGAGCGAGAAGTACCCACCCTCCCAGCCATTAACCAATTTCAAGAATGGGGAGCACTCGTTTCAAGTTTAAGGGTAACCTTCCAGTGACTGGACCACATGGCTCAAAACTCAACACCAGTAGCTATTATGAAAGGAAGTGTTTAGGCTTTGCATAGTTTCATCACACACAATAGAATTGAGACACCAAGGAAGAGATGGAGGCCATCCTTACAAAGAGGTCACAGTGGGGGAGAATCCTTGAGTCACTTAGTTCTATCCAAATCAATATGGATTTGCATCATGCAAGCTGGAAGGAGTGGAATAGGGGCAAGATCAAAATGGGGAAACTAAAGGGTCGGGTAACGATCCAAGCAACACTGTGGACACCTGTCATAGAACAAAATGTATATAAACCAAAAACTACACTGAATATGATGCCATGCTAATGTCCTACTCATCATACTTATCAAATAATCACAAGCTATAGGATAAATATGAATGCAAGTCAATCCATAAATATCAAAGATAGTCATCCATAAACATAACCTCAGGACACACTGTCTGGTACAACTGCTGAATATGGGATACATCATAGGCACCCACTGTGAAGTATTGTAAGACAAGATCCAGTCCTCTGTCCAAACATTGGAGCAATCCATTGTATGCAAGGTTTTAAAATGTATCGCAAGGGATCCCAAAATCAATAGGTAGATGACCTGGATCCCACTCTGACACAATGCCTACTCAACTGATACAACCATAATCTCAAACGCTGAATCGCATCCATCTGCAACCAATGCTCTGTCTCTAGGACTAAATGCATTGGTCAATCTCAAAATCCGGTCTACTCTGACAAAAATGAGAGGTAACCCCCACCCTAGATAATCTGTGATAACACTTCTATTTGGGTTGTTATATCTATTGCTTCAATCATGAGGTAGAGTATTCACCAGATGGACGTGAAGACAGCCTTCATCAATGGGATTATTGAGGAGAAAGTGTATATAGAGCAATCTTCGGGCTTCGAGGTACATGGGAGAGAGTCTCATATGTGTAGGCTTAAGAAAGGCTTTGTACGAACTCAAATGGTGACCCAAAGCATGGTATTCCAGGATTGATGTATACTTGCAGAGCATGGGCTTCACCAAGAGTGAGGCGGGTCCTAACTTGTACTTATACTTGTTGGGTCTAATCCACTCATCTTGGTGTTGTACATAGATGATTTGTTTCTCACAGGTGCAAAGGGGTTTATAGCAAAGTGCAAGTCGAATTTGGCTACAGAGTTTGAGATGAAGGATATTGGTTTAATGCATTCTTTCTTGGGGTTAGAGGTATGGCAAAAATAAGGTGAGATCTTCCCTGGTCAAGTTAAGTACACAGTGAAGATCCTGAAGAGATTCAAGATGGAGGACTGTAGACCGATGGCTACACCTATGCTTACCAACTTGAAGAAGGTTGACACTTCAGATTCAGAGTGGGTGGATCATGTTCTCGCCTTTCACGCACATGGGGGGGTTAGCGCAGCAGAAATCTTCGAGCTACTAAGTGAGTCCTTGGGGGCAAGTCTTGAGTCAAGTGTTGTCACCTAATTCTGACTCCTCCGTTTAGGCAAAACTCCTAACAAAGCCAAGGGGGGTAGTCCCTAGAAAAGAGTTGCTAAGGCTCTTAATTAGTTATTAGTGTGGATGGGATTGTTTTTTAGGAGTTTTTAAGTGATTGACTGAAACAAGCTACTGCAATATATAGTTTAGTTCGACAGTATAAAAAGATATGGCATTCATAACATGATATGACTGAAAGCAGAAATAAGCATACAGACTAAACCAGAGCCAAAATGGATTCAAAGTAGATAAGTGTTGTTGAAAATGAGAAATGTTTTGTAATGTACTAGGTCAGTTTTAATTTATTCAATGATGAGTGGATTAAGGGGAATGGAATTTTCGATATACCGTGAGGTACGGGGAATATGTCCATATTATGACAAAGGTGGTTCCGCACTTGGAAATGTGGGCTGGATCGGAGTCTCTAAGAGGTGTGCAACACTACACCAATCGAGGGTGCACCTGACGGTATCCCGAGGTCACTATCCAGTGGTTCCTGCTTCCTTTGAAGAATTTTCCCACACAATATCAAAGATTGATACGCCAGATTTCATAATGTATTGGGGAGTTAATTTTGTTAAGATGAAGTTACTTAATTGAATGTGAGAAATTTAACTAGTGCACATTTCTGCTTTTGATTATCCCATAGCTCAGGGCAAACCTGCGATGGGCAAGAGCATACACCGGAATGGCAAACTGTTGATTCAGATTAAAGATTGTAAATGCACAAAAAGGAAACCATGAGTCTAATTACTACAACCAAGAGTCTCTTTCAGGCCTAAAGGTCGTACTCGAGAGAGCAAGGTTGGATTAGTGTTTGTTACTTTGTCCAAAATAAAAGAAAAGAAAACTAAAAGATTAGTCAAATTATACAGCCTTTCTAGAAGACAAATTGTGTGCATGTGTTGTCAAAACAAAACATCAGAAAAAAGGCAAACCATCAATAGACACTGCGAATCCCCCCAGGGGAAATGGAGTGTGGGCGTTATGTATCCTACTTGCTTGTTTTATTAATTTTTATTACAATGCTTTTTGGAAGGAGTTGCCTTTTGATCTTAAAAGTTGATCAAGAGGCTTGCGATAGCTTGCTTGAAGAAGGGGACTGAAAAAGAGGAAATGAGAGGTGTTTCAAGAAGCTTGAAACTTCGAAAATTCACTAGCATTTCCGTTTAACCTGTCACGAAAAAGGCAAAAACCAGCAAGCTATGTATATGTAAATTAGTGGGTTAGTCAATAAAATACAATAAAAAATACAACCTAGTACTTGCCGAAAGATAGAAAGATTTTGCTAATTCGAATACTAGGAAAGAGAAACTATATCTAAGCTCATGATTATGAAACAAAAGCACTTTTTAGATCTAATCAAACAAGTAAATAAAAATTATGAACTTTAGCATACAATTTACTTGTTAAATGAAAATAATCGGAAAGAAAGAGATTTGTAGTTTTGAAGAAGGAAAGAGAAGGAACTCAAGCCCAAGCTTGAACAAGATCAAGGAGGAGGATGCCTGAAAAACAAGAAACGTTAGATCCAATCTTACTCCAAGTATGTGGTGAAGAAGACAAAACGCAGTCGAGCTCCAATCTTACTCCACGCTTGGTGATCTGCACAGCGAATGAACCCTTCAAACAAGTGATTAGATCTAGTATGGTAGATTAAATAAAATCAAAAGCACATAAGTATAACCAACTACAACATGCAACTCTTGGATCTTAGATAACTACTCATAAATAAACAAATTGAACTTTCAAATGCTTATTCCATGGATTAGAATATAACCTTCTTAAGCTAGATTAATCAAAACATGTATGAAAAGAACTTAAAAACAAGCAGATATCACCTCGGTTCAAAATCTAAACATTCACGACAATGAGAATTTGCACCACCAGCATGACCTCCAAACTCTTAATCTTTATTCATGAAAATGATAAACAGTTACAAAACATATGAGCAGAGGTTCCTTCCTTCCGTGGAATGAGGAAGAAGGCCTCGCTTTTATAGATAAGCACGCCCCAGGGTGGTGCGACCACTAACTGGCAGAGAAGGGGCATCAACTGGAATACGTTTGAGTGATTTGAGGGATTGATAGATTGGATCTCATGGAGGAGGGACCACCTCTCCAAGAGAGGTGCACACTCACCAAACTCCCCCATCAACCCATTCGTGACATGACACAAGCACAAAATGTTAACCAAAACATGAGCACATGAAGGAAGAGTGATATGCTTGTTGTGATTAGAGTTTGAAGGAAGAACGATATGCTTGTTGTGATATGCACCCTGATCTTTGAGATCTAATCTACCCAATGTCAAATTGCCACATTAACCAAGCCCTAAGACCCACAAGAGGGGCGCACTTATTTCTCCTTGGATGATTCGCTAGCCTCTACATTTATTCAAATCTCATGTTTTATGCCATAGTTTTACTCGCCATCCACTAACAAACACAAACGACACCCTTTCCAAGTCAAACCAATAAGATTTGACTTCACTTTTTTACTTTGTCTTTCGTGTCAATTTGGCATTTTTTAGCATTTGTGTCATTTCATCACACCCTTAGAGAAAAAATGCCATACGGGGTAATATAGTCACCCGGAGAATAGGAAAAGTGGGTCCCAGTGTAAAGAGGATGCTCTGAGTGTGAAAACGAGCATCACCAAGCTAAAAACAGACCCCAAACCACACTTTTATTACATTTTGAAGTTTTCCATTTAAACCATTATAAAATGGCTTGATTTTGTGGGAAAATTTATTTTTTCCAGAATTTAAAAAGAAAACTAGGGAGCCTAGCATATGTTCATAATGACTCAAAACCATGTCTAGCATGCCTATATACATCAACACATGAACTTTAATAGCCTCCTAGGTTTTAACCACCAAGACGAAAATTCCAACTTTGGAGGAGCGGTGAAAAATTCGAAAATTGTACATCGCTTATTCAGCATTGCATAATTGACAAGGGAAAAAACACCTTGGAATGATCGGATTGACGTTGAAGTCCTAGGAAGCCAAGCCCTTTACAAAAAGTTTGACATGCTAGCACATTTAATACAAAAATCCCCGAAGGGAATGAACATGCATTTATTCAAAAAGAGGCCCAACAATGGCCCTGATGAATCGTGGAACCTTCTTAGCACTGACAATGACAAACTGGCTTGTTCATGACTTCAGCAACTCACTGGAAATCCACTAAGTGCAAAATTAGTGGATAAAAGATCCCAAATTATACAAACAGCTGATAGGATCCTTGATGTATTTGGTCAACAACAAGCCAATCCTTGATGTATTTGGTCAACAGCAAGCCAAATATATGTTTTGTTGTGAACACCTTCAATCAGTTCATGGTGATGTCGAGGCAAGTGCATTGGGTAGCAGCGAAGCATGTGCTTAGGTATTTTAGGAGCACAATGGAGTATCGATTAAGGCATCTTGGAGGTGATGGACTGGAGTTGTAGGGTTATTCAAACTTATATAGGGCAGGAAGCGCAGTAGATCGAAAGAGCACCTCATGGTGCTACTTTAGCTTGGGCTCAACAGTGATTTATTGGTTCAACAAGAAGCAGACTTCCATAGCACTTAGTTCAACATAAGCAAAGTACATGGCAACGAGTATAGCGAGTTGTGAGGCTATTTGGCTTCACAAATTGCTTACAGGATTATTTGCCTACAGTGATTCACTGTGATAATCAAAGTTATATCAAACTCTGAGAATCTAGCGTTCCATGACAGGTGCAAGCGATTAGATATCATTTCATCCAAGACAGGATCTAGAAGGGAGCAGTCAAGCTCCAATATATTTCCACATATGAGCAAGTTGCAGGCATACTCAACAAACCCTTCGTGAAAGGGAAGCTTGTCTTCTTCAGAGATAAGCTAGGAGTGGTGGAGAATACCTTCCTCACTAAGAGGGAGTGTTGATGTTTGTAGCTCAGACAAGCATTTTGACATCGGTTTGTGTCTAGTTGTGGAAATAATCACTAATACCTCACAAAACTTTGGAATTCACTTTATTAAAGGCAATTATTAAAGTAAATGTCCTTTTAGATTAATTGAAGTTAATTTAATAAAATGCATATGTTTTTGGCATTAGTGATTTAAATTAATTAATTGAATGAGCCCTTGATCTCAACTGCATAAGATCTAATCTCAACCACTGAAATTAGGGTTTAGTTCATCTCAATAGGATAAAAGGCAGCCAAGGTGAGAGAAGAGGACAAAAGAGAAACTCAAGCATTGAGTTAATAATTTTATGGAGAGAGAAGAAGGACATTCTATTTCCATATTTGGCAGAGACAAAGACAACAGACAAAGAGTCTTTGCAGGCGGGTCGTACAACTAGTTAGAGGCATCATAGTGCAGGAACAGGCCATACAAGTTCCATACATCCCAACAGGGAACGTACAGCTATACAACAAATCGCAGAGCAGCAAGGTCATACAACAAAGGCCGTACAATAGTACAATAGCAGGGACATACAACAAGGAGCCGCATGTGTCAGGTCATACAGTCATACAGCTGCACGCAATAGATCCGTACAGTTGCAGTCATACAGCAATGTATGACAGTCGTACAACAATGTATGACAATCGTACAGCGTTGTACGGATTGTATAGGCCATATGGTATGGCAACAGCACTAGGGGATTTCTTAGTGGCAATTTTGCAGGTGGAGAATTTTCTCTGTGGGACAAAATTTGCCTAGTTTGCAGAGTGTATTTTTCTCAGACATTTTCCTAGTAAGGAATCCCTTGTAAGCTTGGAAGTTATTTGAATGAGAGCTGATTTGAAGGGCAGAAATTCAATGCATGTGTTTTTATTGAGTAGATTTGTTTCCATTTTCTTACGCTAATTAAATCTGCTAATAATTCCAGAAGTATAAATTCAACGAGGCAAGGAAATCACTAGGAAGTAATTTATGTATTAGTTGGGGTTAGAAAATTAACAAATTTGTCTTGTTGTTTTTATAAGGGAAGTGCTTAGGTTCCAATCGCATGCCCTCCAAGGCCCTTCCAATTCTAACTCAACCAAGAAGATCTCATCCTTCTTTCCTATTGTTCAACCTACTCAGAGACAAAAGCAACAACCAGACTCAAAGTCTTACAACTATCAAATAGGTGACAACCTGGGCCTTTTCTTGACCCTCTCCTTGGCTAAGTGGAACTTTTGAGGAGTTCCCATCCCAAACCCCAAGTTAAATAGCATAGTTTCCGTAGACATTGTGGCTCTAGAAGATCCCAAATCTAGGGACAAAGACAAACTCCCTTTGCTCTAAATACCAACACCAGTACTTCATCGAGCAAACATTCATTGATTCATGTTTTCTTCCCTCTCTGGGCGAGTGGTAGGAGTAGAGAAGTTATTCATGTCGAAGCACACACTAGGCTCCTACCAAGGATCGTGCAACAAGACCACCTTTGTCTCAGTTATTTTCTAAATGACCTTATTAGACAGAGAATAGGACCCCTTATAGTGATTAGGGACTCAGAGGGGGACACTTTCCTCCTTTCTCTTTCAACCTTGGCTCCCAATTCCAATTCCACTTGATAAGCTCTTCTTGTCGATGTTTGCACTATTGTACTCATTTCAACTCATTTTCTTTTTGTGATATTTCTTATATCTATGCTCATTGTTGCTAGAATAGATCTAGGAGATGCTACAACAACCCAACTTTATAGTACATTGATGCTACTCCTTAGTCCCATTAACCTATTTTTGTGGTTATTTGTTGTAAATAAAATTATCTGACCTCGTCGATGACTATTTATGTACCAAGTTTGGGACTGAAATATTCCCCCTTGGCAACGGATTTTGCAACGAAAGTAATACCACATAGTAAGTTATTATTACATCTTGAAGCTCCATGCATAAATTTTTCTCAGAGGTCTCCACTCTCACTGAGAAGTTAGGATAATCAATCTGGCTACAATATTCACTAAACCAATATGAAATATACTTCAAATCTATTTAGAACTTGTAACACATGAAGATCCTTACTCAACCAAGCAATCACATAAGACACGGAATTTTACCCTGGAAACCCCAATGGGGAAAACCAGCAAACTGTGGGGCTTTCTACTTTCTCGAGCCCATAGAAAACAAATAAATATAGAAGAGGTACAGAATGAGTTTAGATCCAAGTGGATGTACCTGAAGGGCCAAATCCCTAGATCTGCATTGTAGCTGCTGCCCCTTGGCAAATGCGCCCCCAGCAGCACACCCTCACGCTGGATTTCTCAACTCTGCTCTGTTAATCACTGAACACAGTATTGTCTATCTATCTCTCTGAAGAATGCTCTTTCAGCTATCTTCTCTACTCTACTCGGATCTTGAAGTAGAAAAACATTCTCCGGCACTGAAAACGTGCCCCAGTTGTACAGTTGCATCCTCACTCCTCAAAGGCACAACTCAACCGATCTGCTGTCAGTATGACTCTGACAGATCACAAAAAGTCTTTCCTCAAACATTGAGGAAAACCCATAAGACTTTGGGCCCTCTCTGCCCCCTCAGCAGATGTGCAGCAGCTCCCTCACGTCCCACACGTGTGACATGTTGCTGCTCACATCCTCCTCCAGCTGCTCACGCTGTCGCTACTGCTGCTACTCTTCAGATACTGAATCTGCTCAGTAAAATTATTCTGATACTGTATAGGAGAAAGGACTCTTCAATCTCTGTAGATCTCTCCTCTCTACTTCCTCAGGAATGCACTCCCAGTTGTTCCAACAGTATGTGCCCTTTCCTTGATATGTAGCTCTGCTCCATAATCCTGTGAAGCTGAACTCTCTCACTCTCTACTCAAGAGGCATGGTAAACTAAACACTTAGACTTCCTTTTATGAGTCACTGAGAAATTAGGTTACCAAAACCGTAATTAGGGTTCTAAAACCCTAATTTCATTTTTATGCAAAATTACTCTTTTGCATCTGTCCTCGATAATATTTCAACACTCCCTCTTAACGAGGAAAGTATTCTGAATAACTCCCATTTTCTCCCTGAAATATTCAAACTTACTTTTCCCTAAAGACTTTATAAGAATGTCAACAACCTGCTCATCTGTGGGCAAACTGAGAGTTAAATAAACTCACTAAACTCACAGTTTGCTCCAACTGGGAGTTAAATAAACTCACTAACATCTTGCGAAGCCAAATAGCCTTGCAGCTAGCTAGACTGGCTGCCATGTATTCTACCTCAGCAGAGCTCAAAGCTACTGACTTTTGTTTCCTGCTAAACCATGACACAACTGTTGAACCCAGTTTGAAACAGTGTCCTGAAGTGCTTTTCCTGTCCACGGCACTTCTTGCCCAGTCAGAATCTGTATGACCAATCAACTCTATTCCATCCCTCTTCTCATAGTCCAAACCATAGTCGATCGTACCTTTAAGGTACCTGAGCACATGCTTTGCAGCCACCTAGTGTGCTCTCCTGGGTTCCACCATATACTGACTCAAGGTGTTGACTGCATAACTCATATCAAGTCCAGTGTTAACCAAATACATCAGAGATCCTATCAACAGACGATACTTCGTTGGATCAACCAACTCTCCCTCGGAAGTCATCAGCTTCTTCCAATTGGTGGTCATACGTGTGGTCATAGGTTTGCAGTCCTCCATATGAAATCTTTTCGAAATGTCAACACCATATTTTCCTTGCCCTAGGAAAGTATGCCCATCCTCCTATCAAACCTCCATGCCCAAGAAATAGTGCATTAATCCGATGTCTTTCATTTCAAACTCTAAAGCAAGGTCTTTCTTGCAGCTAGCTATGAGTTTCTCAGCTCCTATAATAAACAGGTCATCAACATAGAGGACAAGATCTGCCTCACTCTTTTGAAACCCCATTTGACGTGTTGCTGCTCACGTCCTCCTCCAGCTGCTCACGCTGCCGCTGCTGCTGCTACTCTTCAGATACTGAATCTGCTCAGTAAAATTCTTCAGATACTGTATAGGAGAAAGGACTCTTCAATCTCTGAAGATATTTCCTCTCTACTTCCTCAGGAATGCACTCCCAGCTGTTGTAGCAGTATGTGCCCTTTCCTTGATATGTGTAGCTCTGCTCCATAATCCTGTGAAGATAAACTCTCTCCCTCTCTACTCAAGAGGCATTGTAAACTAAACACTTAGACTTACTTTTATAAGTCACTGAGAATTTAGGTTACCAAAACCATAATTAGGGTTCCAAAACCCTAATTTCACTTTTATGCAAAATTACTCTTTTGCATCTTTCCTCGTTAATATTTCAACACCATGATCACTCTTTAAAGTTTAAACTATAGTCATAAGATCTCATATGCCCTTGCTTTGTGGCATTAAACTATAATTAACTCATAACGAAAATTAAAGTCACAGCAATACTAGAATATATATCCAAGGAATAAATTCCAGAAATGAGCAAGTAATTTTGACAAATGGAAGAAAGAAAAATATACAAATTGGGCAATTTTTACCCAGTGATGTGGTATTTGTATTATTTGTTTATTGATTACAATGCTATAGCATAAATGATCTCTAGTTAGAATCAATGAATCATTGAACTCATTTATAAAATTGTCTGTGTTCTTAACTCCTTTCCAATTTGCATGGATAGGCAAATATTGCACCTTACCTGACACAGCTGCAGTTATGTCTTCTTTGCAATGTACAACAGCATTTCCTCGCCCATCATAAGCAAGTCGCCTACTTTTGATCATAAAAGGATAGGAAAACAAGTCACCTGCGTTCTCTGCACTTTCTAAGCAATCAATCTGCCATCAAGTCCATAGCTGAGCCGTCAATATTTCTCCAAGGCCTAGAACACAAGAATGAATAAAAATTGATACTCTGGCAGCTTAACAACTAAATGACATGGAAAACTAATCATCAAACCTGCATAAAATCTGGGAGGGGAACATCATGCTGGCTAAAGTGAACCTTTTGCAAATACTTGTCCTGTAAGAAGAAAAATATTAATCAGCTGTCAATGCATTTAAATGTTATATCAATTTCTTTGGAAGAAGAATATTTGCCAAAAGAAGAATCTTTTTTTCCACGTGACAATTTTCCTTGGTATTTCTTATGCAGGTAAGAGATAATGTCAACTTTTCACAAATAAATATATCCTAATGTGCAATGTACATGAATTTTAACAGTGGACAACTATCAAGATCTTCACAAAATTGAATGCAGATAAATGGGCAATATACCACAAAACAATAATTGTCCAGCTGCAGGTAGCAGCTTCATCCTATATAAAGCAATAAAACGAAATTGATGGAAGGCTGCATCACAGAACATGTTTATGCTAGCTTGCTACTGTATGACCCAAATGTCTAAATTCTGTAATCCAAGCTATAAATTGACAAATGAAGGTAAAATCAAAATGTAACAATCAAATTGGTAGAGAACTCTACACATTGTAGGCCAATTAAAGAACTCGTAGAATATAAAATAAAAACAAATAAAAAGCCTTATCCCAGTGGGTTAGCTCGAGGGGTTGAGTGTTGTAAATTGCAAGCAGGAGCTTGCAGAGTCAAGTGCCTTGGCTGGCTGCCTCTGAGAGGACCTCACTAAATATTATCGCCGGGTTAGGTTGCGAAAACTGCTACCAGACGATATATCCTGGGTACCATCCTCGAAATGAGGGGAAGCGACCAGAGGGTTTCCTGGGATGTGCATTACATAGAAAAGAAAATATAAAAAATAACTCGCATTTGATCCTCCAGCTTTACACATAGCAGAAATACCCACTGAATGGTGTAGTGATCATTTCACCTATAGACTATAGTTACTAGTATTTATAATTGAATCTGTAAATATAACTATTATCTATTGAGACCTATACTCATAATTAGCATTTATTTATTAACTGGAATAAATGAATAAGAATGGATGTTGTGCTTGAAAGGACTCAATTCTATCCAATTCTTCCTTTTTCATTCAGTAAGTTCCTCGCAATGTGTTTGAGAAAGTAATGTTTTCTCTGTTTGGAATTCAATGTGATTATCCTATGTTCCAGAAATTCCCGGTTGCTTTATCTCTATCTGGTCATGGTACAGATGGTAGTATGGCTTGGTATTGATATTTTGTTCCAGTTTTTAATTTGAACATGTCCATCAAATGTCAAGCATGTGGCAAGCCTATTGGTAAATCGGCTGAATTTAGGGAACCAAAACAAAGCTGAGCTATGGGGTATGATATACTCTCTATCATCCCATTCACACAGCAGGGCTCTACCTCAACCCACATTCTCTTATGCATGTGGATTCTGGTTTGATGTTAAAGGTTATGGATGGATTCCTCCATTGCATTCATAGGATAGTGTTAACTCCCTCTAAACACTCAGAGATTTCCAAACAGATGGAGATTAATAGGCTGCCAGCTGGCACTTTTGGTTATGACATGGTTGTCCAAGATAGAACCACAAGGATGCTAGTTAAGCTTCAAAGTTTAACCTTCAAGTACAATTTGTTTAAAACTTTCAAATTTCAATGCCTTTAGTATTTACTCTTTCCTTTCTATATATTTATTACTTAGAGGAAATTTAATTTGTTCTCTTTTGAGTTTTTTTTATTCATTGTAGATGTGTGGTGGACACATTATGGTGGCAGAGTCCCAGAGCTGCAAAAACTTGCCATTCAGGTGCTAAGTCAAACTAGTAGCTCTTCAAGGTGTGAGCACAACTGGAATGCCTTTGAAAAGATACACTCCAAGAAGTGCAACAGGTTAGAAATGTTCAAGAATCAAAATTTTAAATTTAAATTTAAATTGTTTATAATATTATTGATTTTAAATTTTAATTTATTACAATTTTGAATTTATGTCCCTCATACAGGTTAGATATCTAGCACCTTAATGACATGGTTTATGTCTACTAGAATCTAAGGCTGCAGGTGAAACAGATTGAAAAAGTACCCAACACAAATGTTATTTCATTGGATGAAATTGACACTACTAATAAATGGAGGGTGGAGGCTGGGGAGCCTGCAATGGAGGAGTCACATGACTAGTTAGAGGGAGAGGAGGATGTTGATGTCGATATGCTAGAGGAGGTGGGGGATGTTCAACTTCCAAAAGATAAGAAGGAGATTGATATTCCGATGCAACCAATGCAACCACCTCCACAAAAACATGCAGTTGGGACTAGGAGGAGACAACTCACATTGGCTTCCACCTTAGCCCCATTACCTTCAATGATTTTGTATCATTATATCAAGAACAGATTTCAAAATTTTTAGTTTAGTGTTGATGTAATGTCCTCTTCTGCTTAGGCATTGAGGACCAGCCCCCTAACCTATGTGATTCCTCTGGGTTCGAGCGGGTACTGACAGTTAGGGAATCAACTGAAGACTGATGCCATCTACAGAAAATCTAGGGCATCAATATTATATCACCATTGGGTCGAAGAGGGCCACCGGAATGCATGACATTTAAGCATTATTTAATGATGCATGCACCCGATTAAGTCTCCATGCGCATGCATGCAAGTCAACTGCAAATTAGAAGTTAAAGTGACCTAATTAGGTCAAAAATTAGGGTTTTCGCAATTGAAAGTTGTAAAAGGAAGATAAAGTGAATGGAGACTTTACTTTTGATTATTATATGATTTTGAAGCTCTTGAGTAGCAGCACAGCGTGCAGCCACAGTAGTTGGGGTTGAAGACGACGTCTTTGGCTAACGGGGATTCGGTAGTGAGATATCTACCCTAGTCTCATCTAGGGTAAACCATCCAGGTTTACCATCCACTCTTCAATTTATTCATTCCTTTACAGTTATTCAGTATCCATCAGAGATTGTTTGTAGGGGCGCGTGTGCAACCGTAAGGGGGTTTTTAGCTGGTCAAAGATTGTTTGCAGGGGCACGTGTGCAGCCGTAAGGGGATTTTTAGCTGGAAAACCCCAAATCATTCGTTGGGTCCTCAGATCTCAATTTACCTTCAGAACCCAGGCACCATTCCCATCATCGGTATCATACTCCAGTACTCGGTGATTATCAGATCCGGTCTTGCTCATCCAAAGCAGTTATCAGCAGTTTCGGGATCAAGGGGCCGTGAGCAGCTAAACATCCAAATCAATTCGCTAACCTGCCTAGAGACCTCAGAACTTCTGCATGTGTCAGGCATCCTCTTCGGCACTGGAAGACTACCACTCCTGCAAATTCCCAGCTTCAACAGGTACCTCCTTCACTAAAAACGTCACACTTCGCTGATCTTGGGTACGTGCTGCTGGGGTGTCACCGAAGGCAGAAAGTAACAGTTCATCTCCAGATCGTCTCTTGATGCATGCATATTCTCTCAGGAGCATTTCAGCCAGCTTATCAGTGGTAAGTGTTACATTCCATCCTACAAACCCTAACCCTCATTCCAGCGATAAAATAGGGAAATTTTGCATGGCAATTTGCATGCTCAGCTATTTCAGTAACTTTGCATAGAATTAAAAAATATCAGTATTTGGGATATTACAATGGTATCAGAGCTATCTTCTTGGCCAGCTGTGGGCTTAAGAAATGAGAAGCAGATGGATACAGAAGAGGACACTTTTGTAACCTATAGGAAAAGAAGGAGTAGGTACACTGAGGAATTTGAGGATATCCAACTAGAAGATACCAACTCAGATATGGACCCAACAGGTATACACTCTGACAGGGGAAAAGGAACGAGAGAAGATGAGGATAGGATGGAGTTTCGCAACTTAGTATCTGCATTGCAAGACTTAGCCAAAGGGCAAAAAGATGTACTTAATGCAATCAACAGATTATCGACAAAACCAGAACCAGGTAACAACAGTACACCTCCTTCACCAGTAGATAGAGGGTCTACAAGCAGCAGTGGGAAGGTTGCATACACCAATATACAGAATACACCCCACATATATACCAGACCTTCCAACAGGCCTACTATGCCTCACTTCTTGGCAAATGTCATAGGAGGTCCAGTCATGCAGGTAGAGCCTAGCGAACCCTTTGGGGCTTATTTGCAGGAATACATGGACTTAGGGGATGAGTTTCATGCAGCCATGTCTTTTTCAGATTTTTGCAACATGAAGAGTAGGAACAAACCCAAGAGTTTCAACAAGGGATTCAATCATAACTATGAGTTCCAGAAAACCTTGGGCAGGTTGACCATCCCAAACTTTGATGGGACTCGCGAAGGTTTAGCGAGGATATGGATTCAAAAGTTGGATACCTACTTCCAACTCAATCCCATGACAGAGACTGTAATGTCCTCTTCTGCTTAGGCATTGAGGACCAACCCGCTAACCTATGTGATTCCTGTGGGTTCGAGCGGGTACACTGACAGTTAGGGAATCAACTGAAAACTGATGCCATCTACAGAAAATCTAGGGCATCAATATTATATCACCATTAGGTCGAAGAGGGCCACCGGAGCCAAAGGCCACCGGCATGCATGACATCTAAGCATTATTTAAGGATGCATGCACCCGATTAAGTCTCCATGCGCATGCATGCAAGTCAACTGCAAATTAGAAGTTAAAGTGACCTAATTATGTCAAAAATTAAGGTTTTCGCACTTGAAAGTTATAAAAGGAAGATAAAGTGAATGGAGACTTTACTTTTGATTATTATATGATTTTGGAGCTCTTTAGTAGCAGCACAGCTGTTGGGGTTGAAGATGGCGTCTTCGGCTAACATGGTTTTGGCAGTGAGATCTCTGCCCTAGTCTCATCCAGGGTAAACCATCCAGGTTCACCATCTGCTCTTCAATTTATTCATTCCTTTAAAGTTATCCAGTATCCATCAGAGATTGTTTGCAGGGGCACGTGTGCAGCCGTAAGGGGGTTTTTAGTTGGAAAACCCCAAATCATTCGCTAGGTCCTCAGATCTCAGTTTACCTTCAGAACCCAAGCACCATTCTCATCATCGGTATCATACTCCAGTACCCGGTGATTATTAGATCCGATCTTGCTCATCCGGAGCAGTTATCAACAGTTTCGGGATCAGGGGGGCGTGAGCAGCTAAACATCCAGATCAATTCGCTAGCCTGCCTAGAGACCTCAGAACTTCCGCATGTGTCAGGCATCCTCTCCGGCACTGGAAGACTACGACTCCTGCAAATTCTCAGCTTCAACTGGTACCTCCCTCACTGAAAACATCACCCTTAGTTGATCTTGGGTACGTGCTGTTGGGGTTATCACCGAAGGCAGAAAGTACCAGTTCATCTCCAGATTGGTTCTTGATGCATGCATATTCTCTTAGGAGCATTTCAACCAGCTTATCAACAGTAAGTGTTACATTCTATCCTACAAACCCTGACCCTAATTCTAGCTATAAAATAGGGAAATTTTGCATGGCAGTTTGCATGCCCGGCTATTTCAGTAATTTTGCATAGAATTAGAAAATATCAGTATTTGGGATATTACAGTGGTATCAGAGCTATCTTCTTGGCCAGCTATGGGCTTAAGAAATGAGAAGTAGATGAATACAGAAGACGACACTTTTGTAACCTATAGGAAAAGAAAGAGTAGGTACACAGAGGAATTTGAGGATATCCAAATGGAAGATACCAACTAAGATATGGACCCAACAGGTATACACTCTGACAGGGGAAAAGGAACGAGAGAAGATGAGGACAGGATGGAGTTTCGCAACTTAATATCTGCATTGCAAGACTTAGTCAAAGGGCAAAAAGATGTACTTAATGCAATCAACAGATTATCGACGAAACCAGAACCAGGTAATAGCAGTACACCTCCTTCACCGGTAGATAGAGGGTCTACAAGCAGCAGTGGGAAGGTTGCATACACCAATATACAGAATACACCCCACATATATACCAGACCTTCCAACAGGCCTACTATGCCTCACTTCTTGGCAGATGCAGTGGGAGGTCCAGTCATGCAGGTAGAGTCGAGCGAACCCTTTGGGGTTTATTTGCAGGAATACAGGGACTTAGGGGATGAGTTTCATGCAGCCATGTCTTTTTCAGATTTTTGCAACATGAAGAGTAGGAACAGGCCCAGGAATTTCAACAAGGGATTCAATCACAACTATGAGTTGCAGAAAACCTTGAGCAGGCTGACCATCCCAAACTTTGATGGGACTCGCGGAGGTTTAGCGAGGATATGGGTTCAAAAGTTGGATACCTACTTCCAACTCAATCCCATGACAGAGACAGATGCCATTAAATTGGCTACACTCCACCTGGATGGAGAGGCTCATGAGTGGTGGTACCACGGATTAGTGACATTGGGTCACAACACCATTCACTCCTATGGTGAGTTCACTCAGAAACTCATGGAGAGGTTCAACAGGAAGGATCCAGAGATACATTTCAGAGAGTTGTCTCAACTCAAACAAACAGGTAGCGCAGAGGCCTTCATCTCAGAATTCCATAGGATAGTGGTCATGGTAACAGATGTGTCAGAGAGCAGGTTGACGATGTTGTTCAAGGAGGCCCTAACAGAGCCACTACAAGGAAGGGTGAAAGCCTGCAAACCCCCCACTCTACAAGATGCCATTAGCAGAGCCAGAGATCTCCAGGATTCAGTTCCGAAGAACAAGCTCCCTCTCAAAACCAACTTTCCAGTTTGGAACAAGGACAAGAAACCTTTCCAGCCGGATTTTCCCAAGAAAACATGGTTAGACAAGGACACCAGGAAAGATTTGAGGCAAAAGAAATTATGTTTTACTTGTCAAGAACCATGGGTGCCAGGACACAGGTGTGCAGGGAAGGCAAAGGCTCACTACATCGAAGTGTATTCAAACAGTGACGGGGAGGACTATGAGCAGGAGGCAACAAAAGAACTACGGGCAGCAGAGGAAGAATCACTCCAGGGTGATACACCAGAGGGAGTCATTGCTACATTATCTGGAGTACCGAGATTCCATACTCTCAGGGTCAGAGGAGTAGTACAAGGCCACAGAGTGGGAGTATTGATTGATGGGGTAGCAACCCACAATTTTATTGACTCTGCTTGGGTAGCCAAGAGGGGTATTCAGACAGAGAAGTTCGAGGGATTTACGATAGCGGTAGCTGGGAACTCCAGCATGGAGTGCAACTATTGGGTTCCAAAATTGAATGTCACATTAGGCAACTACCAGATGACAGATTCATTTTATGTAGTAGATGTGGCAGATACTCATGTAGTATTAGGTGTTCAATGGTTTTATTCAATAGGGAAATATACTACATACCACCGAGCAATGGAAATGGAATTCCAGGGGCCAAACGAAAAACGGATAGTTTTGAGGGGCATGAACACTTATCCCCCAAAACCGGTCTCTTCACAAAGAATGGAGGCGGTACTCAGACAGGATGACATAAAATGGGCGGCAGAATGTTTTGTCACCTTTAGGAAACCTCCAGAGAACAGCACACAACACCTAGGTGATATTCAGGCCTTATTACAAAAGCACAAAAAGGTATTTCGGGACCTTCCAGCAGGTAGACCGCCAGACCAGGGATTTGAATACATTATTGAACTAGAGAAGGGGACACAGGCAATCATCACCACTCCTTATCGACATCCCAAAAGATACAAGCATGAGATTAAAAAGACGATCAAAGAATTGTTGGAGCTGGGATACATTCGGCCCAATTCTAGCCCCTTCGCATCATCAGTGGTCTTGGTCAAGAAGAAGGATGGCACACTACGAATGTGCATCGATTATCGAGCACTCAACAAAAAAACCATCAAAACCAAGTATCCCATCCCTAGGATTGATGAACTCATGGACGAACTGTGGGGTGCCAAATATTTTTCCAAGATTGATCTTCGCTTGAGGTACCATCAGATCCAAGTAAGGGATCAAGACATCTCTAAAACAGCTTTTCGTTGTCACTATGATCACTATGAATTCCTGGTCATGCCTTTTGGACTTACTAATGCTCCAACCACTTTTCAGTCATGCATGAACCATACTTTCAGAGTTCAGTTACGTAAGTTTTTGCTAGTATTCTTTGATGACATCCTAATTTACAGCAAAACATGGGAGGAACATCTGAAACACTTGGACGAAATATTGAGCATTCTAGAAGAACACTCGCTTTATGCGAAAATGTTCAAGTGTGAATTTGGCATGAAGGAAATGTCGTATCTAGGGCACATAATCAGTGAAAAAGGAGTACAGGTTGACATGGAGAAAATCCGAGCTATCAGGGATTGGCCCACGCCAAAAACAGTCACAAAATTTAGAGGCTTCTTAGGCCTTTGCACTTATTACTGAAGGTATGTTAAGGGGTTCTCCCAATTTGTCGCACCCCTCACAGATCTCACAAAGAAAGGGGCATTCACCTAGACATAATTAGCACAGATAACTTTTGAGGAGATGAAAGTCATTATGAGTTCTTGCCCAGTGTTGGCATTAACAGACTTCTCACAACCATTTGTAGTAGAATGTGATGCCTCAGGGGAATGTGATGCCTCAGGGGAAGGGCTAGGAGCAGTATTGATGCAAAACCATCACCCTATTGCATTTGAGAGCCGAAAACTGAAGAACTACAAGCGCCACTACTCCATATATGACAAAGAGATGCTAGCCATCTTACATGCTCTCACAAAGTTCAGACAGTACCTGGTGGGCAGCAAGTTCAAAATCAAGACAGATCATAACAGCCTCAAGTACTTCTTGGAACAGAAGGAGTTGAACGAGCGCCAACAGAAATCGGTCAGCAAAGTACAAGCCTACGATTTCAAGATAGAGTATGTAAAAGGTAAGAATAATATAGTAGCTGATGCATCATCCAGGCGACCCGCCTCATTATCTCTCATGAGTATATCTACAGATTGGAGGGCTCTTCTCTTAGTAGAATACTCCAAAAATAAATTCGCTTGTGAATTATTAGATGGACAGATTCAGGATGACAGGTACAGAATTGTCGATGACATCATCTATTACAAGAGCAGGATATACCTCGTCCCAGAATCAGCTTTAAGAAAGAAAATCATACATGCAACAAATGACTCTCCACTATCAGGACATCAGGGTTTCTTGAAGACCTACAGGCAGATCCAAGAGAGGTTCTCATGGAAGGGCCTCAAGGGGGAGGTTATGCAGCACGTGCGAGAATGTAGCATATGCCTGCAGAATAAGATTGAGCACATCCATCCAGCAGGGTTGCTTCAGCCACTACCGATCCCGGAACAGAAGTGGGAAAGTATCTCCATGGACTTCATTACAGGATTGCCCAAGGTCCAAGGGCGAGATTGCTTATATGTCGTGGTTGATCGATTGACCAAATTCGCACATTTCTTTTCTATATCATCTGATTACTCTGCAGCCCAGGTAGCTGAGTTATTTTTCAGGGAGGTCTTCAGGTTACACGGGTTACGTAAGACCATTGTCAATGATCAGGACAGTAGATTCACAAGTGCCTTCTGGCAGGAGCTATTCAAATTAGTGGGAACCGAGCTTGCTACCAGTATGAGTTATCATCCCGAGAGTGATGGACAAACCGAGATTGTCAACAAGTGGATTCAAGGATATCTGAGGAACTATGTAACAGGGCAGCAGCGAACCTGGATTAAATGGCTACACTTAGGGGAGTACTACTACAATACTACCTACCACATGTCTATTAGGATGACACCTTTTAAGGCATTATATGGCTACGAGGCATTGGACTATGCAGATTTAGCATTCGGAGACAGCAGGGCTCCTAAGGCAAAGGATTGGATACAAGACAATGAGGACATTCTTAAAATCCTGAAAGAGAACTTACAAACAGCCCAGAATCAACAAAAGTTGTATGCAGACAAACGCAGGGTTGAGCGGAGCTTTGAAGTAGGAGATTTTGTATACTTACGGCTCCAACCCTACAGACAGTCTTCACTTAAGAAGAAAGGAGCGGAAAAGTTAAAACCTCACTTCTACGGACCCTACAGAATAATCAAGAAGATGGGAGAGGTGGCATATGAACTAGAACTGCCACAGGAGAGCAAAATTCACAATGTATTCCATGTGTCCAACCTAAAAAAAGACCATTGGACAACACATTGCTCCATCAACAGAATTACCTCCTTTAGATGATGAGGGACTATTGATACTGGTTCCTGAATGGATCATACAAACTCGAGAAAGAAAACTCCGAAACCAAGTGATTAGAGAATACTTGGTCCAGTGGAAAGAATTAACTCCAGAGGATGCCACATGGGAAGGAGAACAGGTATTGCAGCATCCCAGTTTGCAATTGCTTGAGGAAAAGCAATCTCAAGCGAGGAGGACTGTAATGTCCTCTTCTGCTTAGGCATTGAGGATCAACCCGCTAACCTATGTGATTCCTGTGGGTTCGAGCGAGTACTGACAATTAGGGAATCAACTGAAGACTGATGCCATCTACAGAAAATCTAGGGCATCAATATTATATCACCATTGGGTCGAAGAGAGCCACCGGAACCAAAGGCCACCGGCATGCATGACATCTAAGCATTATTTAATGACGCATGCACCCGATTAAGTCTCCATGCGCATGCATGCAAGTCAACTACAAATTAGAAGTTAAAGTGACCTAATTAGGTCAAAAATTAGGGCTTTCGCAGTTGAAAGTTATAAAAGGAAGATAAAGTGAATGGAGACTTTACTTTTGATTATTATATGATTTTGGAGCTCTTGAGTAGCAGCACAGTGTGCGGCCACAGCAGTTGGGGTTGAAGACGGCGTCTTCGGCTAACGGGGTTTCGGCAGTGAGATATCTGCCCTAGTCTCATCTAGGGTAAACCATCCAGGTTCACCATTCGCTCTTCAATTTATTCATTCCTTTAAAGTTATCCAGTATCCATCAGAGATTGTTTGTAGGGGCACGTGTGCAGCCGACCATCCAGGTTCACCATCTGCTCTTCAATTTATTCATTCCTTTAAAGTTATCCAGCATCCATCAGAGATTGTTTACAGGGGTACGTGTGCAGCCGTAAGGGGGTTTTTAGCTGGAAAACCCCAAATCATTCGCTGGGTCCTCAGATCTCAATTTACCTTCAGAACCCAGGCACCATTCTCATCATCGGTATCATACTCCAGTACCCGGTGATTATCAGATCCGGTCTTGCTCATCCAGAGCAGTTATCAGCAGTTTCGGGATCAGGGGGGCGTGAGCAGCGAAACATCTAGATCAATTCGCTAGCCTGCCTAGAGACCTCAGAACTTCCGCATGTGTCAGGCATCCTCTCCGGCACTGGAAGACTACCACTCCTGCAAATTCTCAGCTTCAACGAGTACCTCCTTCACTGAAAACATCACCCTTAGCTGATTTTGGGTACATGCTGTTGGGGTATCACCAGAGGCAGAAAGTACCAGTTCATCTCCAGATTTGCTCTTGATGCATGCATATTCTCTCAGGAGCATTTCAGCCAGCTTATGAGTGGTAAGTGTTACATTCTATCCTACAAACCCTAACCCTAATTCCAGCTATAAAATAGGGAAATTTCGCATGGCAATTTGCATACCCGCCTATTTCAGTAACTTTGCATAGAATTAGAAAATATCAGTATTTGGGATACTACAGTTGATATGTAATCATGATGTACCATTTGACATCTTATGCATCTTATATATTAGTTGTATTTTCATATTTATGTAGCAATGTGTTTATTTGATGTTGTTGCTTTAGACGATAAAAAATTGAAAAAAAAATTATCATTTTTGTATTATTTGAAGTTTCTCGATATTTTCCTTGATATTGTCAACAAGTTATATTTCGGACACTTAGAGATGTATTTGCCGCCACAATATATGTAACTATGGTTAGAGGCACAAATATAGGAGAGACTCTTTTTGCACTATGGAACAAGTTTTGATATAGAAAAGAAAAGAAAGAACAAATAATCAATGAACATAATTGTAAAATTTTCAGACCCAACCCAGTTTCAAGTTTGACTGAGATTCTTGTTTAATGCCCAAACCCACATGTACATATAAATATGAAATCCTGATTTTTATCTCATAAACTAGAAACACAATGAATCTTTATTTTTCTTACTGAACTGAAAAACAACAATTTCAAACCACAAATTTGACACAGTATTTTTTTGTCAAAGTCCCTGGAAAAACCCTTGCGGGAAAACCAGATAAAGAAAGATAAAGAATTTTATTATTCAGAAATTTTTACAGCAGAGAACCTTTCAGCAATTAAATGGCCAACTTATCTCAAAGACCATGCACAGCAATTTCTCGAAAAAGTGCCAAAATCTGCCTTGAAATTTGTGCCAGAACTTCTGTGTAGACTTGTACGGAGCTGTATGAATTCACTCCTCGATTTCTGTGCTGCTGTATTGACTGGTGCCTTGATTTTCATATTGTTGTATTGTATTTAATGGGCCTCTATTTTTATGCCCTCTATCTGGAAAATCAAACTGTTGTACCTCTGTATGGACTGCTCTCCACACTGTACAGACTACTGCATTAACTGTTGTACAACCTCATTAAATAATGGCTGCTGTCTTGGGAATCATGCCCCTCCTTTGCTGTTGTACGGTCTCTCACCAAGGTGACTGCTCTCTCCTTTTTCTTCCTCTCTCGACTTCTCTTCTCCAAATGCTCATGAAGAATAATGTGCCTAAACCCTTTCCTTTGCCTTTTTGTTCATTAAGTGAAAAAAGACTTAACCAAATGATCCAAAGGCTAAGATTAGATCTCGGGTAATCTAAATCTATGGTTGAAATAAAATCACTTTAATCTCAAATTAAAAATAAATTAAGTCACTTTTCTCATTAAATGTCCATAAAGTCACTTTATATCTCATAAAGTGAAATTAACTTTATATCGTATAAAGTTAATGCCTAAGGGTGGTGATGGACATTTCCCCTTCTTGGCTAAACACAAAACCACCTAGGGGAACACTTGTCCAAGGTACAAAACCACTCCCAACTTGTCTCTAAAGAAGACAAACTTGCCTCTCCCCCAAAGATTTCGTAAGAAGATCTGCTACCTGCTCATCAATGGATATGTACTATAGCTCAATTGCTCAACTCTGGACATAGTCTCAAATGAAATGGTATTTGATCTCAATATGCTTTGACCTGTCATAAAATACCAGATTCTCAAGGAGCTTCATGCAACTTTGATTGTCACAGTAAATCACTATAGGCCTTAATTGCTGACCAACTTCGGGTGGAGACCG
Organism: Pseudotsuga menziesii; assembly: GCA_001517045.1. Lineage (NCBI taxonomy): Eukaryota > Viridiplantae > Streptophyta > Pinopsida > Pinales > Pinaceae > Pseudotsuga > Pseudotsuga menziesii. The sequence goes on from LPNX010932835.1 coordinate 532,100, forward strand.
ATCACCATATTCCCCGACCAGATAGGATCTACCAGATGTGCCACTTACATGAGCCAAAGAGAGAGGTACACCTCATTTTCAGGTGCCCTTTCTACTGCGAAACTAGAGGACAATACCATTGCCTCTATAGGGACTCATGGGGCTCCCTCTACACTTTCTTCTGATATCAAGATCAAAGATGCCTAGCCCTCTTCATCAGGGAGATATTCAACCACAGATCCCAGTTCTTACAAGCTCCATCCCACCGTGGGACTACCAAGAGGATCACCTCAACTTTCATGTTGCGTCATCAAATCAGGATAACAAGAGACAAGCAAAGTTCTAGAATACTCCACATTGTAGAGTGGTGAGACCTCGTGTCTACCTTCAGCCCACCCCATCAAGAGATCAAATGATGTCTTTGAGACTAAAACGGAGGTGTCGGAGTAGACATCTGACTACAGATCCTCATAGTGACAGGCGGATCAACTCTAGACAGATTCGGAATGGGGCACCTCCCACTCAACGAACTACCTCCCAACCCCAACTGAGCAACCAAATATCTATTCGAAGTGTCTTTCCTTCGGCCTTAGAAGGTAGGAGAGTAGAGCTCCCTCAATCCTACGCCCCCCTCAGGATCATATAATAGGATCCAATTATGGTGCCCAAGGACTTTGAGTACTAGCTAGTGCCTCAATGGCCCCCCTCGCCCTCGGTCATCAACCCCAGGAGACCTTGACATCATTGCTTTCATCTTCATATTCTCTCTCTCTCTCTTTACTAGAACAGACATATATTTAGTCTCAAACATTCTCACTTTGTATCACCACACCTATGACACTGTTGTATATACATATTTTGGTGCTAGATAGACCTAGCAATTTACTTTTCTTCCCTTTAATTTTGATTTCAGCATTTTCTAGGAGCACCCTCCGCACTCCCACATTGTATTCACAATGGATGTATCTTTTAGTCCCATTGACCTACTTTGTGGTCATTCGTTGGATATTAATAAAATTATCTTATCTTAAATTCCAATACAAATGCTATATTTAATAGAGTTTCTATTCATAGTCTGTTAGGATAGTTTCTATTGCATCCTTCTAAGGATTCTCCATTGGATCTTTCTCTATCACAATTTGATGTACCTCCTCTTATTAACGCATCTTCAAAAGAGACTTCTTCTATAATATTGTTGGACTCGATAGATTCTTTTTACGGTGCACATATACCAATACATTTTTCCTATCAGACCCTATCTATTCTAGGATACAATGATCTCATTATTGACACCACTACATTTGGAGACATTGTTTATGTTCCAACAGTTGGTGGTTTTCTAGTGGATACATCATTTTATTGTGATGAAAGGCTCATCTCTTAGTTATTGGAGTTGGTTCATAAAGACAATTTTGAGCCTATGACCACTTGTTCTTGTGAGGGAGATAAGTGCTTTCTTACCTTCATTGATGTAGTCTCTATTCACTATGGACAATTGTCAACGTATTTCAGTCGGTCTCTTCTACACTATGATGGTGATCCTTTTTGGATGTATTGCACTCAACAACTTTGCAATCAAATATAGCATGCGCCACCCTTTGTACCTTTAAAAAATCAACATGCTTCAATGGATCCTTCTTCACCAAGTTATGAAACCGTGTTGGTGTTGGAGATATGGCATTCATGGGGGGTTATATCTTCATTATATGGCTCGCATTCAACATTAAGAAGGGGAGTTGTTGTGTAATGTTGATTTTTCCTAAGCAGCATCGAGAGCCAATCTCTAGGAGAATGGAGGCACCTGGTCTGTTACCAGGAATTTGAACCAGTCTGGGACTGGGGACCTCAGCCTGGGGCTGAGGGCCATTCTTTGAATGGAGGTACCTAGTCAGTTACCAGGAATTTGAACCAGTCTGGGACTAGGGGACTTAGCCTAGGGCTGAGGGCCATTCTCTGGGAGAATGGAGGCACCTGGTCAGTTACCAGGAAATTGACCCAATCTAGGACTGGGGGTCTCAACCTAGAGCTGAGGGCCATTCACTGAATGGAGGCACCTGGTCAGTTACCAGGAATTTAACCTAGTCCAGGACTAGGGACTCAACCTGGGGTTGAGGGCCATTCTCTAGGAGAATGGAGGCGCTTGGTTAGTTACCAAGTATTTGACATTGAGTCATTTGATGCAGCCTGGGGCTCAAGCACCTTGTCAGTTACCAGGTCATCACCATAAGCCCTAGACCAGATCTAGGCACGTGATGCACTCCTCTCCTTGATCTATGGGCTATGAGACCTTCTCCAGGGATTAGCTACCCCTAGTTGAGAGACCTGGCACCTGATCTTGGTGGCACGAGGAGATCAAGATAAAGCATTTAGTAATTCCCCTTATTTATGATGTACTTTGAGTGGGCATGAATGAACCACAAGGACCTTTTGAGACCACTTGCTTTGACCACAAAATACTTGGAGGACCATCTAACCATAGACTTGGTCCATGAGACCAACAAGAAAAATACCAAGTGGCACAAGACTAAACACAAAGAAGACCTTATAATACAAAAAGATTAAAGTCAAAGGGTCTAAGGTGAAAAAGAATTAAACCCTAATGTTAACTCCTAAATATGTGGGACCAATTCAAATGTTTGATGGCCTATAAATGAAGGACAATTGCAAATCATTTTACACACAACTTCATCACTTGACTGCTCCATGTTAACTGAGGAAATTCATGACTGGGATCATATACACCTTCGCTGCTGTGGAAGAAAGTTTGTGGCTAAGTTTTCTCTTTCTTGTTTTTTCCACTTGTCCTAGTGTGCCAGCCTAGCCTGCTAGGGTTTATCCATCCACAGATTACAGTCCACGTTGGTGTTCACGGATTGCTACAACAGACTACCCTTCTTTGTTGGTGTTCACAGGCAGCAGCAGCCACTGCTCCCTCCCTCGCTGGTGTTCATGGGCAGCAGAAAGAAGGTTGCCCAACCTTTGCTGGTAGCCTAGGGAAGCATCAGAAGGATGCCCCAACCTTCGTTGCTGGTGTTAATTCATAACAGCAGCATACCACAAGTCACGGGCAGCATTAACAGGTCACGGGCAGTGTTAACAGAGTTCAAGCAGCAGTAAACAGGGTTCGGGCACCAGTCAACAAAATTCGGGCAGCAGTCAACACGGTTTGAGTAGCAGCCAATAGAATTCAGGAAGCAATTTTGGTGGTCATGGACAGCAGCAGTAGGACTGTTACAAGTATTTAGGCAGAAGACTGCTAGAAAGACTTAGCAATGGTTCACCCTCCACGTGGCAACAGCACATGGTGGCAGTAGTAAACCTACTAGGGCTTCCTTGTTCTTGGAAATTTTTTGTACATTCATCTCATAATTCTGAAATCAAATTTTCTTCTTTCATGTACAAACTCAGTCATCTCATTTAGAGGATGAATTACTAATGCTTTGGGGTTTTTGTCCTTTAAAGGTTTCCCCGTGAAAAATCATGTGTTCAATTATGTGATGTTTGGTTGACTGTTGTACTTGTCTTACTGTTGTTACTTTTCAAGTTCTATCTCTATTACAGTCTGCAATTTTTTTTTAAGAATGTCATGCACATGTTAAAATTCAACATGGTATCAGAGCTTTGCATGTGCAGATTGCAGTGAGTGAGCAGATCACTGTAACCCTCCTAGACCTTGGGACATTTGCAGACAGAGATAGCAGACTTACTAATCAAAGATGGCCACCAACACCTTCAGACTGGAAGAAAGGCTTGAGGGGTCAGCCAACTACAACTCATGGGAAGCTAGGCTTCTGGCCACCTTGGAAGAGAATGACCTTGATGACTTGGTTCTTAATGCCACAAAAGAACCTACATCTAATGCAGGAAGAATTGCCTTCAAGAAGAAGCAAGCAAAGGCAAGGAGGATCATCTATGACTCAGTCAAGGAGACCTTGATGCCCACCTTAACACCATTGAAAACTGCCAAAGAATGCTTTGACACCTTGATAAATTTATATGAGAAGAAAGCACCCAGCCAGAAGAGAGTACTGAAGAAGAGGCTTCGAACATTGAAGATGAATAAAGATGAAGGAGTGGCTCCCTTCTTCACAAAAATTGCACAAGTAAGAGACCAACTCTGTTATTGGTGTACTTGTAAATGATGATGATCTTGTACAGATTGTATTCGATGGTCTTCCCAGTTCTTGGGAAACCTTTCTGGAAGTAGTAAGTGGACGTGAATCTCAGCCAAACTTTGATAGACTTTGGCATGACTATTTGGAAGAAGAGGGAAGAGTTCAAAGCAGAACAAATGGCGCTAAGAAAGGGAACCTTGCTCTTATATCCAAAACAAAGAAGTTCAAGAAGCCCTTCCCTCAGAAGAAGAAAGAAAAGAAGCCACAAGGTAAGCAATCAGATGCTCCAAATATAGAATGTTTTAATTGTCATAAGATGGGATATTATGCCAGGGACTACAAGCAGCCAAAGAGAAGGTTCCAAGCTTCTACGGCAGAAGAAGAAGAACCTAAGAAGAAGAAGAATGCTAAGTCTTCCAAGGAAGATGAACCAAGAAGGGGATACTGCTTGATCTCTGCTCTTTCAAGATCCATATCCAACAGTGTTAACTTTTGGTTAGTGGATAGTGGTGCTTCCAGACATATGACTGGTTTCCGTGAAGCACTTACTAGCTACAGAAAAAAGGAGTTCACTACTCAAGTAGAACTTGGGGATGACACCACCTACAAAATTGAAGGAGTTGGCTCTACTTCGCTTCAACTCGATTCAGGGACTGTTTTGCATATTGAAGACATACTATATGTCCCTGGTTTGAAGAAGAATCTCCTCTCTGTTGATGGCTTAGAAGATAAAGGCTACAAGTTTCTCTTCATGGACAAGAAGGTCCTACTATGGGCAAAGAATGAGAAGTTAAGCTCAGCAGAATCGAATGGAGTTCGAGAGGGAGGTCTTTACAAAGCTTCTGGGAACTCCACACAAGTATTGGTTCACAACACAATTGACCCATGTGAATTGCGGCATCGAAGGTTTGGACACCTTCACTATACAACTCTCCCTGGTCTTCAAAAGATGGTTTCAGGTATGCCAGAGTTTTCTCTTGAACATAATGGTGTTTGCAAAGGTAGTGCTCTAGGTAAGAACACTAAGAAATCCTTCTCTAGAAGCAAGAATAGATCTAAAGTATTCTTGGACTTGATTCATTCTGACATATGTGGGTCTATGTCTTCACCCTCCTTGAGTGGGTGCTTGTATTATGTATTGTTCATAGATGATCACTCTCGCAAGTCCTGGATCTACTTTCTAAAAGTCAAGAGTGAAATTTTTGACAAATTCAAAGAGTTCAAGGCTCTAATTGAAAACCAGACAGGAAGACACATCCATATCCTGAGATCAAATAACGGAGGTGAATATGAATCTAATGAGTTTGATGATTTTTGCCGAAAAGCAAGAATCAAGAGGGAGCCGACAGCACCATACAACCATCAACAGAATGGGGTTGCAAAAAGGAAGACTAGAACGATATGTGAAGTTGCCAAAGCTATGTTGAGTGACCTTGATCTTCCTTTATCCCTGTGGGATGAAGCTGCATGTACTGATGTGTACATTCAAAACAGAAGCCCTCATGCCATCTTGGGGGAAAAGACACGAGAAGAAGTATTTAGAGACAAGAAACCCGCAGTTGACCACATGAGGATTTTTGGCACTCCTGTGTATATTCATGTACCAAATGAAAAGAGGGCTAAGTTAGAGCCTTTCGGAAAGAAAGTCATTTGTTGGTTACAGTGAAAGCTCGAAAGCTTACCGCATCTATGTTCCTGGACAAAGGTACATTGAAGTTCGTAGAGACGTGATATTCCATGAAAAAGTTGTGTTTCGTCAAACAAAAGAGCTTCCAAAGGATATAGAAGAACCTCCTTCTGAAATTCCAAATTCAGAAGTTCAGAAGGAGGAAGAAGAAAATGAGCCTCAAATTCCAGATGTGCCGGAAGAATCTGAAAAACCAGCTGAAGAACTACTTGAGGCTCCTCCTTCCAAAAGAAGACCTGCCTGGTTCCGAGAAACGTTGCAAGAAGCTGAGAAGCATAAAGCTCCTCCCAGAACGTTCAAAGAAACCATAAAGCTCCAGAAGTACTCAGGCCTTATGAGCAAGCTCATCAATGCAAAACCCTCCACATACGAAGAAGCAGGAAGCCTACAAGAATGGAATGATGCCATGAGCGAAGAATAGAGTTCAATTATGAAAAATGATGTGTGGGAAGTTGTTCCTAGACCAACAAGGAAGTCTGTGGTAACGTCTAGATGGCTTTACAAAATCAAGCGTGCTGCTGATGGCAGCATTGAAAAGTATAAGGCCAAATTTGTAGCTCGTGGCTTCACTCAAAAAGAAGGCATAGACTATGATGAAACTTTGCTCCCGTCGTCAGATATACCACCATCAAAACTATCATCTCCTTTGCTACCATGTTTTGATGGAAACTCCATCAAATGCATGTAAAAACAGCCTTCCTCAATGGCAAAATTGAAGAGGAATTCTACATTGAACAACTAGAAGGCTTTGTGGCTGATGGGGATAAGTCCCATGTGTGTAAACTGAAGAAAGCCTTGTATGGGCTCAAACAGGCCCCGAGAGTTTGGTATGCAAGAATTGATGGCTACCTTCACAGCTTGGGGTTCTCCAAAAGTACTATTGACTCCAATCTGTACTTTAAGGTTGTTCACAACCATTGATCCTAGTCTTGTATGTGGATGACTTGTTCCTTCTAGGGAGGAACAGCTGATAGCCCAGTGTAAGAGGGAGCTTACCTCTGAATTTGAAATGAAGGATCTTGGTCTGATGCACTATTTTCTTGGCTTAGAGGTATGGCAAAAGCCAGGCGAGATCTTCCTGACATAAGGGAAGTATGCAGTCGATATCTTACAGAGATTTGGATTGTAGGACTGCAAGTCCATGAGCATACCCATGACAACGAACTTGAACAAGTTACGTGATTCACAGGATGTGGATCCCACTCAATATTGACAGCTCATTGGATCCTTAATGTATCTAGTGCACATGAGAGCAGATATCTGTTACACAGTGAATGCTCTAAATCAATTCATGTCTGATCTGAAGCACATACACTAGGTAGTTGCTAAACATGTACTCAAATATGTGCGAGGTACTATCACTTATGGGCTCAGGTATACTTCCAGCAGAGGAGTAATGTTAGTCGTATATGCCGACTCCGATTGGGCTAGCAGTACAGTAGACCAAAAAAGCACATCAGGTTACTGCTTGAGCATGGGATCGACAATGATCTCTTGGTCCAAAGGAAACAGGGTTCCATAGCTCAAAGCACAGCTGAAGCTGAGTATATTGTTGCTAGTGATGCCTGCAAAGAAGCAGTTTGGCTTAGGAAACTTCTCTCTGATTTGTTCAGTGGAAATCTTGAGTCAACGATTATTCATTGTGATCATCAGAGTTGCATATAGCTTTCAAAAAACCCGGTGTTTCACGATAGATCGAAACACATTGAAATAAAGTACCACTTCATCAGAGACTTAGTACAGAGAGGCACCCTGAAGCTTCAATACATTCGTACAACTGAAAAGGTTGCAGATATTTTGACCAAGCCTCTGACATCAACAAAGTTTGAGTACTTTCGTGACAAGCTTGGTATGGCAGAGAATACCTCTCTCGCAGAGAGGGAGTGTTGATTTTTCCTAAGCAGCATCGAGAGCCATTCTCTAGAAGAATGGAGGCACCTGGTCAGTTACCAAGAATTTGACCCAGTCTAGGACTGGGGAACTCGACCTAGGGCTGAGGGCCATCCTTTGAATGGAGGCACCTGGTCAGTTACCAGAAATTTGAACCAGTCTGGGACTGGGGGACTCAGTCTGAGGCTGAGGGCCATTCTCTGGGAGAATGGAGGCACCTGGCTAGTTACCAGGAAATTGACCCAGTCTGAGACTGGGGGTCTCAGCCTAGAGCTGAAGGCCATTCACTGAATGGAAGCACCTGGTCAGTTACGAGGAATTTAACCTAGTCCGGGACTAGGGACTCAGCTTGGGGCTGAGGGCCATTCTCCGGGAAAATGGAGGCACTTGGTCAATTACCAAGTATTTGACATTGAGTCATTTGATGCAGCCTGGGGCTCAGGCACCTAGTCAGTTACCAGATCATCACCATAAGCCCTAGACCGAGTCTAAGCATGTAATGTACTCCTCTCCTTGATCTATGGGCTATGAGACCTTCTCTAGGGATTAGCTACCCCTAGTTGAGAGACCTAGCACCTGATCTTGGTGGCACGAAGAGATCAAGATAAAGCATTTAGTAATTCTCCTTATTTATGATGATGTACTTTGAGTGGGCATGAATGAACCACAAGGACCTTTTGAGACCACTTGCTTTGACCACAAAATACTTGGAGGACCTTCTAACCCTAGACTTGGTCCATGAGACCAATAAGAAAAAGACCAAGTGGCATAAGACTAAACACAAAGAAGACCTTGTACCACAAAAAGATTAAAGTCAAAGGGTCTAAGGTGAAAAAGAATTAAACCCTAATGTCAACTCCTAAATATTTGGGACTAATTCAAATGTTTAATAGCCTATAAATGAAGGACGATTGCAAATCATTTTACACACAACTTCATCACTTGACTGATCCATGTTGACTAAGGCAATTCGTGACTGGGATCATATACACCTTTGTTGTTGTGGAAGAAAGTTTGTGGCTAAGTTTTCTCTTTCTTGTTTTTTTCCACTTGTTCTAGTGTAGCGGCCTAGCCTGCTAGGATTTATCCATCCACAAATGACAGTCCACGGTTGTGTTCACGGGCTGCTACAGCACAGCAAACTACCCTTCTTTGTTGGTGTTCACGAGCTGTTGATTTTCCTGAGCAACATCGAGAGCCATTCTCTGAGGAGAATGGGGACATCTGCTCCGGGACCAGTATGTGGAACCAGTCCAGCACTGGGGGACTCAACCTAGAGTTGAGTAACCATTCTATTGAATGGAGACATCTGGTCAGGGACCAGGATGTTGAACCAATCCAGCACTGGGGGAATCAACCTTGAGTTGAGTAGCCAGTATGTTGAATGGAGACATCTGGTCAAGGAGCAAGATGTGGAACCAGTCTAGCACTCAGGGACTCAGCCTAGAGCTGAGTGGCCATTCTTTGAATGGAGGCGCTTGGTCAGTTACTAGGAATTTAACCTAGTTCGGGACTAGGGACTCAACCCGGGGTTGAGGGCCATTCTCCGGGAGAATGGAGACACTTGGTCTGTTACCAAGTATTTTACCTTGGGTCAAATTATGCAGCCTATGGTTGAGAAACCTGGTCTGTTACCAGGATAACACTATAAGCCCTAGACCGGGTTTGGGCATGTGTGACACTCCTCCCTCAATCTGTGGACTTTGTGATCTTCTCCAGGGATTAGTTACCCTGGTTAAGACACCTTAGTACCTGATCTTAGTGGCACCTAGAGTGTGAGATAAAAGCATTAGTAATTCTCTCTATTTATGATGATGTACTTTGAGTGGGGATGAAGGACCACCTTGACCACTTGTTTTGACCATAGGGCACTTGAAGAAGGCTAAAGTTAATGTCTAAAACACATAAGGATCCTTAGTACCACTAAGGAGTCAAAGTGAAAGTCCAAAAAGACCTTTAGTACCACTAAAGGTGAAATTCAAAGTAATAAAAAATTAAAATAAGATTATTTTGTTCTTTTGAGTTTTGGTCCACTTACAGGTGACTCAAAGGATATAAAAGAAGATCATTCCATTTCGTTATTACACACACTTGCTCATCATACACAGCTGCTCCAAAGACGACTTTCGCTGGTTTTTGAAGGAGAATATTTTTTATGGTTTTGCCCTAGCATGGAGGATTCTAACTAGGGCACCCATTCGTATTGCAGCTAACCCTAACCTATGGTTTCACTCATCAAACAGCAACATCTTTTACTTCTTCACGTGCTAAGGTTTTACCCTAGTGCTCTTCAACTTCAAATACACTCACGTGTAGCTTGATTTATTCACGGGCAGACTGTGATACTCACGGGCAGCACTTCGAGCAGCTCCCTTCTCCCTCCGGCAGCCCTCTCCTCACCTTCGGTCACTCTTGGGCAGCTACGACCAGCCCTAGCAGGGCTTGGGCAGCCTGTTAGTGCCCACGGCCACCTACAGCAAGCCCTAGCAGGGCTCGAGGCAGCCTGCTAAGTGCCTTTGGGCACCCACAGTAGCCCTAACAGGCCTCAGACAGTCCTGGGCAGGCCGCGGGCTAACAGACAAAGGTCTGCTAGACCTCTGGGCAGCAGGAGAGGAGCCCGACAAGGCTCGGGCAGCAGCAGGAGCAGCCTAGCAGGGCTCGGGCAGCAGTTGTGAGATAAAAATAGGTCTAGGCAGAGATTTAGCAGGTTCAGGAAAGAGAGGGAAAACCCGGGCAGACAGCCATACATCCAGGCATGCAGTTGAGACATCCAGGCAGCTACAGATCTGGTCATCTTGATCTCAAGCAGCAGAAGAGGAATTAGGGCAACTAGCCCTAATTTGATTTTTTTGTAAAAATCATCTTTGGTGAATTTTTGGTATCTGTGGATCAAACCTATTAGGGTTTGAGAATTTTTCTGAAGAACTCAAGTCATCTCATTTAAGAGATGAATTACTACTGCTTTTGGGGTTTTTGTCCTTTAAAGGTTTCCCCAGTGAAAAACTCTTGTGTTAAGTGTTTGATGTGTTGATGTTTTTACTGCACTTGTCATTTGTTATCTGATAGTCTGCAAATGTTTATAGTATTCATGCTAATGCTAAAATTCAACACGAGCAGCAACAGCCACTGCTCCCTCCCTCGCTGGTGTTCACGGGCAGCAGAAAGAAGGCTTCCCAACCTTCGTTGGTAGCCTAGGGAAACAGCAAAAGGCTACCCCAACCTTCATAGTTGGTCTTAATTGACAGCAGCAACATACCACAAGTCACGGGCAGCACTAACAGGTCACGAGCAGTGTTAACAGAGTTTGGGCAGCAATAAATAGGGCTCGGGCAGCAGTCAACAGAATTCGGGCAGCAGTAAACAAGGTTCGGGCAGCAATCAACAGAATTCAAGCAGCAGTTTTGGTGGTCATGGGCAGCAGCAGTAGGACTGCTACAGGGGTTTAGGCAAAAGACTGCTAGAAAGACTTAGCAGTGGTTCACCCTCCACGTGGCAACAACACATGGTGTCAGCAATAAGCCTGCTAGGGCTTCCTTGTTCTTGGAAAAATTTGAACGTTCATCTCAAAACTCTGAGATCGAATTTTCTTCTTTCATGTACAAACTCACTCATCTCATTTAGAGGATGAATTACTAATGCTTTGGGATTTTTGTCCTTTAAAGGTTTCCCCGTGAAAAATCATGTGTTCAATTGTGTGATGCTTGGTTGACTACTGTACTTGTCTTACTATTGTTTGAATTTCAAGTTCTATCTCTATTACAGTCTGCAATTTTTTTTTAAGAAGGTCATGCACATGTTAAAATTCAACATGTAATGCCTTCTCTCCAAAGCTTCCTGTTCAAATTGAGAGGTGGTGTTGTTGTTATTGCCAACCTTACTTTGAGTTGGGTATCCATAAACCCACTTGCTATTGTATCTTGACAGCCAACCTATTTGAGTTGGGTATCCATAAACCATCTCACACATGTATTAGAGTTGGGTAGTGTTGCCGCCGTACACACACCTGAGGGGAAGCGCAGCAAAAATCTTCAAGCTAATCGATGTGTCCTTGGGGGAAAGTCTCGAGACAGGTGTTGTCACCTAATCCTGACTCCTTCGTTTAGGCAAACTCCTAACGAAGCCAAGGGGGGTGATCCCTATTGGAAAGAGTTACTAAGGCTCTTATTTGTTTTTAATTGGTTAAGGATGAAATAAGTTTTTGTAGGAGTTTTGTAAAAATAATCAAAACAAGAACTTGCAAATCTAATTTGATATCAACAGCATAAATATAGCATCCACAGTATAAATTAACTAAAAGCAAAAGTGATAATTACAATATTACCAGTGCCAAATTGAGTCAGAAGTAAAAGCTGTTGCTGAAATAGGAAATGTTGTGCAAGTGTACTTGGTTGATTTTAAGTTAAAAGTGGATTTAGATGAGTGGATTAGAAAGGGAAGGGCACTCCAGATATACCTGACGGCACGAAGAGTATGTCCAAACACTTTATCAAATATGGCTCCACGTGAAGAAATGTGGGCTGGATCGGAGTCTCTCGGAATTGGCCAACACTACACCAATCGAGGGTGCATCCTGACTGTATCCCGAGGTCACTACCCAGTGGTTCTCGCTTCCTCTATGAAATTTCCCCACAAGAGATTGAATCAAGGCGTTAGATTTTCGCCTTGGGAGATTTTTTGGGGTGTGAACTTAAATAAACTAGTCACTCAAATTGCTTTTGAAGCATCCAACTGGTAGGTCGAACCGTAGAGGTGCGAAGCATACACAACAAAGCCTTGGTCAATTTTTAAAGATTTTTGAACAAGTGTTTTAATTGTTAAGCCCAATAATCTCTTTCAGGCCTTAAGGCCGTACTGGGGAGAGCAAGGGGTAAATTTCCAAAGTAAAATAAACAAGAAGAAAGACAAGTTTTCTAATTACTACAGCCAAGAGTCTCTTTCAGGCCTGATGGCCGTACTCGGGAAAGCAAGGTTGGATTAGTGTTCGTTACATTGTCCAAAATAAAAGAAAATAAAACTAAAGGATTAGTCAAAGTATACAACATTTCTAGAAGACAGATTGTGTGCATGTGTTGTCAAAACAAAACGTTAGAAAAAAGACAAACCACCAAAAGACACTGCGAATCCCCCCAGGGGGGATGGAGTGTGGGTGTTGTGTAGCCCACTTGCTTTTTATTAATTATTATTACAACCTTTTTTGGAAAAGGCTTCCTTTTGATCTTAAAAGCTGATTAAAAAAGCTTACAATAGCTTGCTTGAAGAAGGGGAATGAAGAAAAGGGAATGAGAGGTGTTTCAAGAAGCTTGAAATTTCGAAAATTCACCAACAATTCCGCTTAACCTGTGACAAAAAGGCAAAAACGAGCAAGCTATGTATTTATAAATTAGTGGGTTAGTCAATAAAATACAATAAAAAATACAACCTAGTACTTTCCGAAAGATAGAAATATTTTGCTACTTTCAGTACTAGGAAAGGGAAACTAAATCTAAGCTTATGGTTATGAAACAAAAGCACTTTAGATCTAGTAACATGAATGAGCTAAGGAATATATGATAAACATTTAAAATAGATTTAATCTTGCTTTTAAACGTAACCAAAGAGTAAAAATATTTTTTTAAGAGAAGAAGAAGGTTCTAAAGCTCCAGCTTGAATCTTTTGGAAAACTTGGAGACTTAGAGTCCATATAATTCCTTTTTCAGCTTACATACGTGGGACTCCTTTCCATGGACAACAAACCCTTCTGGTTGTTCAATGCATACTTCTTCCTCAATAATACCATTGAGAAAGGAAGTCTTGACATCCATCTGATGCAACTTCCATCCCATAGTTAAAGCAATAGAAATGATCGATATGATGGAAGCATATCGAGCCACAGGAGCAAATGTCTCATCATAATCGACTCCGTCTTTCTGAAGAGAACCCTCTGGCAACAAATCTGGCCTTGTATTTTTCAATGCTCCCATCTGCTCCATGCGGAGCTTCATGCTCCTTTGCATTCTGCAAAATCTGTCGTGCCCATTTGGGTCTTTTCCGGCTTACTGCCATATGTGTGGGAGCATCATCTAGCTCAACTGGATCAATGGGACTGATCGATTTATTCCTTTCTTCAGACTCCCTCTTAATGTTTGGAGGGTTAGATGATCTCATCTCTTCATCGTCATCAATCTCCATATCCGATCCTCTTCCTTTTCGGATAGCCATTTCTTCTTCAAAGGTTACATCCCGACTGACTTTGATTTGCCTTGATCCTAAGATATATATTCTGTAAGCCCTTAAAGACTTGCAATATCCCACGAATGTTCCCTTCTTGCCTGAAGGTTCTAACTTGGGCACATGAATGTAGATTGAAAAGTAATTGTCCATCCTGGTGACAACCAGGTTCAACAAGGATCCTTCGAGTCATGATAGCAGTGTCATTAGATTTCTATCATATGTAATAGACTCGAATCCTTGTCTTTGAGGGATAACTCCCTCTGTCTCTCATAAGTCGGTTGAGTAAATCTTGTTGAAGCAGCAGATAGACTGACATTCGTAGAAGCTTTCTGCTTCTGATCACCAAATCTTTGCATGAGATTATTCTGCGTCTGAGAGTCATAATGCATGCTTCTAGAGGCTTTTTGCTTCCGTTTCATCTGTATATCAATGGGATCACTTGTCCTTGTAGATCATGGCATTCCCTACAAGTCAAATCCTGTCAGATGGTTAGCAATATTTCATAATCAATGTATTAACAAAAAATGTAGGCAACCTAGTCAATGCTTCGACACAACACACGTAAAGCCATTATCCAGATGCTTATGGTCTCCATTATAGCATACCATTAAGAGTGTGTGCTACTCCAGTATGTTATAAAGGAGTTCTCATCCTAGATGGGTTGTGCAACATGACACGCTATTTAACTACCTAAATTTAGAGATGTAGATCTGTGTAAAACATATTAAAAAACAACCAGATCTAATCTACTAAAGCATGTAAAATCAAATACTTATCTTTTGTAGTTGTGTGGGTGGGCTCCCATTGTCAGAGTCCATTGATCTTCATATGCTTGCTTGACGATCATCACAATGTGGATCTTCATATCATTTCTTAGAAGAAGAACTTTGAACGATCATCCTTCTTTGGCTCCTTGTGAGGAGGGTCTTCTTCTACATCAATAGTTGAAGCTTCATGCTTCCTTTTGATTGAGCTTCGACAGCGACTAGCATAATGATCGTATTTCTTGCACTTGTAGCACTGTATTTGAGATAAATCCTTCTTCTCTTGTTTCTTCTGATCTGAGGGAGGACTTGATCTCTTATCTTGGTGCTTGTGATTGAAGGACTTCCTTCCCCTTCCCTTGCCTTTCTTGGCATGAGATATGAATGCTTGATTCTCCTAAGGTTCGGCACCATGAATTATTTGGCGTGCTGTTATTCTTGTTTCTTCCTAGGTGCATTCTGCCCATAGCTTATTAAATTTGAGCAACTTGGTCCGACCACTTATAGTTTGGATAAAAGACTCCCAAGATGGTGGGAGACCATTTAAGGTGGTCATAACGAGATCATTTTCTTCAAGATTGTCTCCACTGGACTTTAGCTTGTCCCGGAGTTCGGTGATCCTCGTAAAATATGAGGCAATATTCTCGAACTTCGTCATCTTCATATTCGACAGTTTATTCCTCAATGTGAGAGTCACATTGATATTACTGTGTTCAAATAGCTTCTTTAAGGTTTTGAGCATCTTCCTTGCTTGAGAGTCACATTGATATTACTGTATTCAAATAGCTTCTTTAAGGTTTTGAACATCTTCCTTGTTGTCGTCTTTTCCGAGATCTGAGGACTCAAGTGGTCTCTAACTGAGTCCACCAAAATCCTTCTTGCTTTGGCATCATTCTTCCTCCAGCGAGATTTGTCTTCTCCGGATTCTGGTTCTGGGACCTTTTCATTTACACACTGTAATAGGTCATTTTCTTCTAGTAGGAGAAGAACCCTAGACTTCTAGGGGATGAAGTTGGAAGCTCCTTCCAGACGATCTTCAACCTTCATGCGGATCATCTTGACTGTAGATCTGGATCTGAAACCCTAGTAGAGACTAGGTCAAAACTGAAGATTGGAGTTTTGGAAAACTGACTCCACAGATAAATGCACCCTAGGGAGGCGAGTTGAGTAGAGGTAGAGTCGAGCGAAAACTATGGATAAAGTAGGTCAAAACTGGAAACCCTAATTTCTGATGCGACTTCAGAATTAGGTCAAAATTAAAAATTCTTAGAATTGAATTTTGTTTTCATCAAAAGATGCGCCCTCCTTAGAGCAAAAATCCCAATGCTCTTTTTCTGCCAAAAGGTTGAGTGAAGACCTTGAAAGATGAAATCCTAGTTTCAACAGGTTGCTGACAGAGTTCCGGCAATGGCTTCTTCTAGTACCGTTCTAATACCATGTTAGATTTTCTTAAGATTATAGCAATATATCTTAATTGCATTTATCAATGTCCTCGTTTTTGGGTTGGCTGTTTGGTTCCATTCAATGTCCTCGTTCTCTTGTGATATTATCAGTAACATGGCCACTTCCTTGCCTCTATAATGTTAAATTGGTCAAAATTGGTGATTTCTATTAAGACCATGTCATGAATTGTAGAAGAATACAGAATCATAGAACGCTGTAGAAGAAACTAAAACATCCTGAACTCAGTCATAAAAGAGGCAAAACAAAGGTTGCAGCCATATTAAATTTTTAAACTCATGTTGCAGCTTGGGCAAACTGTTGACTAGAACTGGTTATTTGGAACCGGATTGTGTTTATTTATCTCCAACTTAGGTGCATCCCATGTTTCACTTATTGGGATATTTAATTTTGTGCAAGGTGCTTTTTATCTGGCTGTAAACATATTATACATTTCAAAGACAAAAAGCTCTTACATTCATAATCCTAAGTTGATGTCAAGTGTTCTAATGTCCTATTGTCTTTAAGTTCTAAACCTAGGTCAACTGATGTACGACTACCCCTTAGCATTACTGAGAGGCAGTTAGACAAAATGTTAAAATAATAGTGTCATTGGACTATAAATAAACACTTATATTCATTGTGGCTTAGACAATTTAAAGTCTTGTTGCATGGAAGTTTCCGAGGCTTCCTATATATATTAATTCAGTCCTAGTTAATAAAAAAATATTTTTGTTACGTTATGCCGCTGAAATAATGCCTCGTCCTTGTAGCTCCTTGTCTTTGTTTTTGCAGCTCCGTTTCTCTTGTGATATGTTTTTCAGTGTTTAAGTCCTCTGATTTCCAATATTCCATGCGCTTCAAAATATTATGCTGCTGAAACTGTATCCTTTTATTGCATCTGTGATTCTTAATTTTCACAAAGTATTGCAGTTTGACTAGGAGAACATGATATCACTGCATTTCCCAGGAAAAATACCATATTAAAGAAGAACTAAGGCATCTCATTCTTAAAAACAGTTGCAAAACAAACTTATAAACTTATAAGACATAAAATCTGAATGGATGCAGCCTCTCGTTTAGCATTAGTTTGCTCTTTCTTTGGCAAAATAACATACAGTATCTGAGAAACTCCAAAGAAAATGAACCTTCATTCTGCAGTCTTATAAAGGCATGAAATGTGAATTAATGCAGACACCTTGATGGTAGCACCAATCTGTTCCCATAATGGGTTAGAGGCAAAGTTTCAACCTCTGCAACTGGTTTGTTGAGCTGCAAACATTTTGATGGTAGCAATAATGTGTTCTCATAATGGATTAGAGGCAAATGTTCAACCTCTGCAACTGATTTGCAGCTCGATAAACAAATTATATAGGCCATCATTAGTATGACCTGGAACATGCAAATAAAAGAGAGCAAGCAGTGGCAATATACTGACTTGGATAAGCCGAATAGTCCAACTATTGGGACTTGAGTAAGCAGGTTGACCAACAACCAACCAGAGCTAGGGGGAGGGGAGGCATGCTATCCTTTCTTTACGTACATGCCACTTGTTATACCTGACTTTTCTTTACAGCCTCCACCTTATAGTTATTATCCACCTGCAATAAATAGACCTGTCCTATACACTTGCTTCATGAATCGCTTAGGAGGTGTTGGTACTGCTATTATAGACTTACCAGACAGGGGTGGGATCAACTAACTTTACCCCTTGACTTACTACTGCCTTTCACCTAGGACATGGAGTGCTACCTGACCTTTCTTAATCTTTGGAGGTAAGGCACTCTTACTATTTACCTTTTAACCTAGCATCAGAGGTCATAGCCTAAGTGACTACTAAGTTCTAAGTTGATTGGAGTTAAGGCAGATTGGAGTTAAGGGTCATATAAGTATCTCCTTTTGTAAGGGCTCCGCGTTGTCTCTGCAGTATGTCAATACAGAACATAAACCCCAAGGCTACTTGTACTTCCTTCTAAGCTGGGCTGGCTGGGAGGGGATGGAAACGGGTGGGGATTGATTGATTGCTTTTCTCACTTGCTAGGAAGGACGTGTTGATAGAGCATGTTCCCGAGCTAGTGGGGCAAGAATATGGATTTGGATTTGAATATGCAAGTAGATTTGGACGTGGATTTTGATTTCATGTGGATATGGAAATGGATGGCGATGTTGAAATGGATAGCAATTTGGATGGCGTTGGCGATGTTGATGTGGACATAGATGGCGATTGCAATTGCTTGCTTTTATATACTTGATCCCACTCCACTAGGGTCGACGGGGGATGTCTTCAAGAGGGGTGGTACAACTGAATGAATAGGAATTTGAAATGGGTGGGACTACAGACAATTACCAGGAGAACTTGCCTGTAATAGCCGATCGATCAGAGACATTCACGCTTGTCGGAGTGGCATGCTGGTCAGGTTGGTTCTTTTCACGATGGTAAGGGAGGCAGTCTGGGAGGGATTTTTTAAATTGTAATCTGTCCCTTCGTACTGAAGTCAAGTAAGTCATTTAGAAAAAGTTACTTTTGAATGGAAGGCGTGAATTTCTACTGTTCACGATCACTTCCTTGTTTGACATTATCATTTAACTGGTCAAGTTGGATCAGTGATCACCACCGCCAGATTCATGCATTTTCACCTACTTGGACTTTTTTCTCCGAAAAAATTGGGCATTGAGATCATTTGGGGAAATAGAGTTTTGTTCAGCAAAATGGTCAACCCAAATTACATTATTTCTGATCTGGTAAATCATAAATTTCCAAAATTATAACATAAAAGTATTAAAATTATTCATGAACATCGATCAACAAATTATATAGGCCATCATTAGTATGACCTGGAACATTGCAAATAAAAGAGAGCAAGCAGTGGCAATATACTGACTTGGATAAGCCGAATAGTCCAACTATTGGGTTGGCAATCCACTCCTTGTTCTTCAAGCATTTCCAGTGTCTCCGCATCCACGTGCTCTATTTCTACAGTCAATACCCCACACCTATTGCCAATTGGGTTCCAAATACCATAAATATCAAGACTTCAGATAAAAAATACAATCTAAGGATCTAGAAAAAAATGTTCACATAACTAATGAAATCTAGAATATTGCCATACCCTTTTGCAAATTCTTGGACTGCATTTCTGTCCCTGAAACTGCCTATGACATGCTTGTAGGCAAGAGCACTTGCAGGGCAGTTTTCCAAAGGATCCAGCACTGCTACCTTCACGCCCATCTTTGAGGCTGCCTGGCAAAGCATCCGGCCCAGTTGGCCTCCACCCAAAACTCCCACAACTGTGTCACACAGCCCAATGACACTAGTACAAAGATCCTCACTGCACATATAGCAGGAGAAACAAAATGCGAAACAGGAACATCATTTCTATATTCACATACTGCCCATGTCACATATACCATAAAAAAACATCCATCACACCAATGTTTTCAATGCCCATGTCAAGTTTTTAATAACTCACAATGCCCAAGTTATATACAGCACAAAAAAGCATATCCCAAGTTATATACAGCACAAAAAAGCATGTCGCAATGCCGAAGTTATATACAGCACAAAAAAGCATATCCCTCATTTCAAAATTCAATACACGTAAATTCAAGATTTTAAATTAAACAAGAAACCCATTGGATGTATGCATTGAACTCTATGTTTTGCTTACCATGCTGCTGCTTGATTCGCTGCTGGTATAGCTTGTCTGAAAATCCTCGAGTAATTCAACTGCGATCGAATATGAGAGCTCTGTGGATTGGCAACTCCATAAAATCCAATGTGCTGAATGTGTAGCTTGTGAGCATACAGATGAAATAGGTTTGGTTTGGTTTCTGGCCTCAAAGGCAAGCAAAACGAAGGAGATAATATTACAGAAGAACCAGTGGCAAGGAACAGACTATCCATACGTGGTTGTAGCAGAGAAGCACACCCACAAATTTCTCGATTGAGAGTATGCATCCTCTAGAAAAACTTGATTGGCGTACCGGGAGAGTCTATTATATGAGCGCGCGTATAGAAAGAAACTATGTGATAAAGACCATTTACTTTCAGCAGACTGTTAATTTTATGCACATTTAGAGTAGAGCGTGATAGGTTGGGATTTATTTGTCACTTTGAAATCAGAATTCGTAATCAATTTGAGATATCGCGTAACCAATGAAAAAATAACTTCATTTCCGCGGTGAATGAGAGTGTTTTTAGTTAGGTTAATATTTATCAAAATGATTATGGATAAGTTATAAGTTAAGTGTGATTAATAAGTTATAGGTTACTTGTTCTCAATTTTTTCTAGTTAAATGAGTTATTTATTTTAAATTGCAAATTATTTACACATCAGTTAGGAGTTATACATGCATCAACTATTAGTTATTTTTTATTTTCTTTTTTATAATTATTTATTTTGAATTTTGAAGGATATTCATAAAATCAATCATCAAGTTATTAAAAATAATGTTTTTTAAAATGATTTTTTTAGAATGTTTAGTAGTAATGGAAAAGAAAAAGGAAAATAAGAAATTCTATTATGCATTTAACCATAAGTTGAGGTTTTCACTATTCCTTAAGGTTTAAGGATTTTAAAAATATGAAAAAAAATGGGGAAACAAAATAAATGTAATAGGTGATTCTATTATAATAATTAAATATGTGCATTTTTAATATTAATTTATGGAGGTTCATCACTAGAGCTTAAATTTTGGCTCAAAGTTTTGTTTCTATAGAATATCATCAAGGTTTTAGGAAGCTCAATGCCTCAAATGAAAATAAATAAACAATGTGATAAACTTGCATAAGGAATGGTAAGGAAAATTGGGAGACCCTTGGAACTATGCCACCTCCCTTGATAAATTATAAACCCTTTTACTTTGGCAATGAGTTTAAGCTCTTAGGAGAAGTGGTAGAGTTCGATGGTAATGGAATTACGGACTTCTAATTCCATCGTAGTCAATGTACTCATTCAAATAACATTTGTGGAAGGATTAAGTATTATCTCTACAAGGATGGGATGGGCAATTATGTGTGGGATTACATATAGATCACATTGGATCTGGTTGTCATTATTTGGCATTGTGATATTGCTTGGCAGTAGGGTTGTGGATTCGAGAGAGAGTGGGAACCCTCTAGATTTTCCATGGTTTTGTGCTTCATTTTGGTTGTTTTGCCAAAGGTTTGTAGTGATGAAAAAGCCTCATGAACACTCCAATCAATGTATCATTTGTGAAAATGTGGACCTATGTAGAGGCATTTGATGGTGTGAGAAACATGTAGAGGAGATTCAAGATTGTCTTTCACTATATACGGAAAAATGGGAAGGGTGGCAAAAAGAATAGGATATAAATCATCAGCTATAAATGTAAGCTTTCCAAAGGAAGATTTTGGGTATGAACTCTCAAGTTGAAACATGTAAAATCAAGTAGATGCATATTCATCTTATCGAGGAAAGTAACTCTCAGAGGTTGGATGTAAAGGAAGAGAGAATGTGATGGATGCAACCAGTAAGCCTTGATTCAATTCACAATATCTAAAAACCATGTAAACACGTGAGACTATAAAAAATAACTATATTTTTATTCATTCTCCATCCTAACTATTACAATGAAGGTCCAACCCTTTATAACTACTATTTGAGACTTTCGAAATCTGAGATTTTTGAAAATTGTTAATTTTAGAAAATTCTCGCATGACTCTGAAACTGAACATTAACTATAAGATAACTAGAGTGACACTAGTTGTCAACTCGCTTTTCTAATTAGGTTTATAAACCGAGAGATAATTGTTAATTACAAATTTTAAAAAACGCGCAAAAGATTAAAACCTCAATTTGAGGCCTTATATGAAGGAATTTGGCATCCTAAAAAGTGTAAAAAACTCCAGTTAGAAGAATCTAATTGACCACTCATTCAACACTTTGAAATGCAACTTCCTATTAAATTTGAGCCCAAACAGATAACCGATTCAAAAGTTATGACCCCGGAAATCCCTGCATTTATTCTCTCTTTTTTTTTTCTTTTTTTTCACCATTCAGAAATCAGTGCATCATTCTCCTCTGGTTGAAAATAACACAGCTCATGCAAGTTGTTGTTTCAAATTGTTGCCACTTAACAGGATCTAGATTTAGCAAGTCCCCTTCTGTAATCTTTGTACTCTTTGTTAGTGCTAATCCTTCCCACTGGACTAGATATCGATTGTATTGACTTTGCCGAGTATGAAGGGTCTCCTTACCTAATATATGAGCAATCTTTTCCTTTTTCTTTCTTGAAATAGCTTGTTGCAAATCCACCCCTGCCTCACTGTCATCACCCACACTGTCCCCATGGAATATATATAAGTCTGAAACATTAAACATCGAGGAAATATCAAGATCAGTTGGTAAATCGACCTTATAAGCATTGTCATTAGTTTTCTTGAGAATATTGCAAGGAGCAATTTTCTTATACTTCAATCTGTGGTAAGTTCCTTTATTAAACCACTCTTTCTGTAAATAAACTGTCACCAAATCTCCTTCATTGAATATCTGGTGTCATTAGTGAGCATCTTTTATAACTTTGTTGTGATCATAATTGGCTTGTAGCTTATGTCTCACTTGTTGTTGCAACTATTGAATGTGTTCTTCAAATGCTTCCCAATCATCATCGATTCTATTCCCAAGCGGTAGCTATACCAAATATAGGACACCCATAGGATTTATACCATAAACAACTTGAAATGGAGATTTTCCTATAGATGTATTTACTAAACTATTGTAGGCAAATTCTTCTTGAGGTAAATCCAAATCCCACCGCTTGGGCTTCTCTCCGACAATGCTTCGTTATAGGTTTCCCAAACTCTAGTTTACTACCTCAGCTTTCCCATCCGTTTGGGGACTATAGGCACTACTTAATTGTAATTTAGTCTCTATTTTATTCCATAAAGTCCTTCGAAAATTACCCAAAAAACGAGTATCTCTATCAAAGGTAATAGTTTTTGGAACGCCATGCAATCTAACAATTTATGTAAACCAAAAAAAAAAATCCTACCACCTTTGATGCATCACTAGTTTCCTTACAAGTAATGAAATGAGCCATTTTAGAGAACCTATCAACAACCACAAAAATATGGTCTTTACCTCGTTGTTTATGTGGGAGCCCCAACACAAAGTCCATGCTAATATCTATCCATGGATCTGTGGGAACTGGTAATGGCATGTACAACCCTATATTTTGTGAGTGACCTTTAGCCATTTGACAAATCCTACATGGTGCCACATACCTCGTTATATCTTTTCTCATCTTCGACCAGTAATACTTATCTTCGATTAAGGCTAGCATCTTATCCTTTCCAAAATTTCCTGCCAAGTCACTACTATGAAGTTCTCTGATAATATTTTCTCTCATAGAACCAATTGGAATGCACAATTGTTTTCCTTTAAAGAGGTATTCATCTTGCATAAAATATTCACTCTGAATAAGGTCCATGTTCCCAACAACTGGATTCTTCAAATGTTCCACAATCTCTTGAAAATCATTATCTGTCACATAGAGATCCTTCAATACAACAAACCCATTTACTTAATTTTCATGGTGGTCAAAAGAATAGTGTGTCGACTGAAAGCATCTACAACCTGATTTGTGCTTTAGAACAAAGGTGTATCCTTGCAAAAATGAAACCCATTTTACATGTCCATTGTTCAATTTCTTTTGGGTGTTTATATAATTTAAAGCAACGTGATCAGTAAATAACACAAACTCTTTTGGCACTAAATAATGCCTCCAATGTCGCAATTTTTGCACAATTGCATAACATTCTATGTGGAGTAGTTATTTCTTACATCATTCAATTTTTCACTAAAAAATGCAATTGGTTTACATGCTTGGCTAAGTACAACTCCAATTCCTACACATGAGGCACCACAGTCTACCTCAAACACTTTATCGAAATCTGGCAAGGCTAATATAGGTGCCTTAGTTACCTTCTTCTTTAGAAACTTAAAGCTTTCTTCATCTTCATTGGTCCACTTGAATGTTGTGCCTTTGGTGCAATCTGTTATGGGTGCTACGATACTGCTAAAATTTTGAATAATTTTTTGGTAAAATGTGGCTAGACCATGAAAACTTCTTACCTTTGCTATGCTCCTAGGATCGGGCCACTCCAAAATTGCTCTAACCTTCTCTGTATCCATCTTGACTCCTTCTGCTGAGATGACAAAACCCAAAAATACCAAACTTTCTTGCAGGAACCTACATTTCTTCAGGTTTGCATAAAGCTGATGTTTTCTCAACGTATCCAAAATAATCTTTAAATGTTGTAAGTTATCTTCTTTGTTTTTACTAAAAACTATAATGTCATCAAAATAAACGACAATAAACTTACCAATGTAAGGTCGAAGCACAATATCCATGAATCGCGTGAAGGTACTAGGTGCATTGGGTAACCTGAATGGCATCACCGTCCATTCTTATAGTCTATCCTTGGTCTTGAAGGTAGTTTTCCATTCATCTCCTTTGCAAATTTGGATCTGGTGGTATCCACTTCGGAAATCAATTTTATTGAAATATTTAGCTCCAGCTAGCACATCCATAATGTCGTCCAAGCACGGTATGGGAAACCAATATCGATGGTAATTTTATTGATTGCTCTTCTATCTGTGCACATCCTCCATGTATTATCTTTTTGGGGGAGTCAACAATGTTGGTACAACACAGAGACTCATGCTTTCTCTTACCACACCTTTCTTTATAAGCTTTGTTACTTGTCGTTTGAGCTCCACATGTTGTGTAGGACTCATTATATAGGTTGCTTGATTAGGCAAGGATGATCCTGGGATCATATCAATGTGACGTTGAATATCCCTCTTTGGTGGAAGGCCATCGGGTAGTTCATTAGGGATAGCATCAACATATTCTTCTAGTAACTTGGCCACTTCAGTAGGTATTGGTATGTCTTCCTCGGCTACTTTTTGCACTATTAATGCATAGCAAAATCTTGTTACCTTCATTTCTTTAACAAGCTCTTTTTCTGACAACATATTCTTAGTTTTCCCTTCATCTTTAAGGGGGAATATGATGACTTTTGTTCCATCCTTCCAAAAGGTGTATGTATACTTTCATCTATCATGTATAGCTTTCCTGTCAAATTTCCAAGGCCTCCCCAATAACAAATGGCATGCATCCATCGAAATGACATCACACCATACTTTATCTTTATAAGTCTTATCGATGGAAAACTTAATCAAACATCTTTCATTAATGGTGATTTCATTCCCTTTTTTAAACCATGCAATTCGGTAAGGATGGGTATGTGTTTCACAACGTAATTTCAACTTATCTACCATCTCTTTGGAAACCATATTCTCACAACTACCACTATCAACAATAAATCGACATGCCTTTCCCCCAGAATTGCACCAGGTTCGAAAAACATTTGACTGGAGCCACGAATCTTCATTGTTTCTACTTTGTCTTTATTCTTTCTCAAGAATCACCATTGACCTCCATATCATGATATTTCCCCCCATATCAGGTGGGACTTCATATTCAACTCCTTCTTCATTCTCAGCTTGGACGAAGTTTAAACCGGGTTTTTTTCCTTGCTTCGGCTCTTACATGTTGTAATTTAAGCATTCAAATGCTTAATGACCCTATACACCACACCTAAAACACCAACAAGATCTTCCTCTTCCACCATCATAGGTTCTACCCTCTAAAATCTTCTTCATCATGGTTGATTCAGGTTATATTGTTGAGTATCTTCTACTTTTTTCGACTCCTTGGGATGATTCGCCTCTTCCATAATCAAAACCACCCTGTGAGGCAGACGATGTGCCCCTCCTTGCTCCTCTATTCATTTAAAAAAATTGTCGATTTTGTTTTTCCTCATCCTTTAAGGCTAAACAGTATGCCTCTTCCACGTTGCGAACCCTATGCATGCTCAATTCATCTTGAATGGAAAATTTCAAAAAAATCACATACCTTATAGCCAATTGCTCATCAATTTTATGGTGATACACACGAATGAACAACTGATAAAACTCATGTGTGAATTCCTCCATGGTAGACAGGCTTTGCTCCAAGTTATGGAATCTACAAAAAAGGGTTTGTGCATAGTTTAACGGCAAAAAATTATCTTGCAACTTTTTTTCCATCTTATCCTAGGCCTTTATTTTGGCTTTTCCTTTTTTTGTTCTGTCTTTTTGCACATGATCCCACCAGATCATGGTGTGACCCTTCAACTTGGTGCATGCAAATTTTATCTTCATTTTTCGTTTGTTACAAGATTACATTCAAAAAAAAATTCCATGGAGTTCAACCAATCTATTAACTCCTTTGGTTTAAGAGTCAGACTCCCTGCATAGTCTGCAACTTTTGTTTTGATCCCATCATTTCTCCCTTCTAGAGCCCAGAGCATCCTTTCTTCAAAAGATATGGACTCTACTTCTTCTTTTTCATGTTTTGTATGTTGATCAACACCTCCTTGGTCTGTCTCCTCATCAAACGTTTCTCTTCGTATTATCCTTTGATTAGTAAGCATGTATGTAAGATATGTTACCTGCCTTCGGAGTTGTTGCATACCTCTACGCACTTGAGAAAGACCTGCTCTTCATCTTCCTCTCCCAGCCATTTGCCTGCTCTGATACCAGATGATGTAGCCAATAGGATTTGATTCAATTCACAAGATCTAAAAACCATGCAAACACATGAGAGTGAGAATAATACCTCTCTTTTTGTTCATTCTCCATCCTAACTATTACAATGAAGGTCCAAGCCTTTATAACTACTATCTGAGATTTTCGAGAATTGTTAATTTTAGAAAATTATCGCATGACTCTAAAACTGAACACCAACTATAAGCTAACTAGAGCGACACTAGTTGTCAACTTACTTTTCTAATTAGGTTTATAAACTGAGAGATCACTATTAATTACAAAACAAATAAAAATAAAATAAAAAAATCCTGCAAAACACTAAAACCTCAATTCGAGGTCTTATATGAAGGAATTTGGCCTCAAAAAAGTGTCGAAAAAATGCCTATTAGAAGCATCTAATCAGCCATTGCATTGAACTCTTCGAAATACAGCTTCCTGTTAAATTCGAGCCAAAACAAATAATCGAGTCAAAAGATATGACCCCCGGAAATCCAGATAGATATCTAGTATAATGGAAAGGCTTAGCACCAACAAAGAGTACGTGGATTATAGAAGGGGACTTAATGAATCTATATCTTGTTAAGTGGCAACAATTTGAAGACAACAACTTGCAGGAGTTGTGTTCTTTTCAATCAGATGAGAATGATGCAGTGATTTATGAAGGCTGGAAAAAAAAGAGAGAATAAATGTAGGGATTTATGGGGGTCATAACTTTTGACTTGGTTATCTGTTTGCGCTCAAATTTAACAGTAAGTTGTATTTCAAAGTCTTCAATGTAGTGGTTGATAATATCCCTCTGATTGGAGGGTTTTTCAACATTTTTCTTAGGCCAAATTCCTTCATATAAGGCCTCAAATTGAGGCTTTAGTGTTTTGCGGGATTTTTTTTGAATTTGTAATTAACAGTTACCTCTCAATTTATAAACCTAATTAGAAAAGTGAGTTGACAACTATTGTCGCTCTAGTTAGCTTATAGTTAGTGTTTTGTTTCATAGTCATGTGAGAATTTTCTAAAATTAGCAATTTTTTAAAATCTCAAATTTTGAAAATCTTAGGTAGTAGTTGTAAAGGGTTGGACCTTCATTGTAATAGTTAGTATGCAAAATGAATAAAAAGATAGTTATTTTTTTCCACTCTCATGTGTTTGTGTGATTTTTAGATCTTGTGAATTGAATCAAATCTTATTGGCTGCATCAGAATGAGGGAGATTCGGGACAAAATAAACAAACAAGAAAAGGATAAAAAGACAATACTCGAAGGAATTTGGTCAACAACTCCTCCATCCTACTCTATGAAATTCTATGGCCTATAACATTTTCTAGCTCAAGAAGAAGAGATAGTACAACAAGACTCAACTCATGAAAAAAAGAAATCACCTGACATCCATATATCAAAGGTTGATAGCAAGAAGGATGGTCTCAATGGGCATGTTCCATTTAAAATTTTGAAAGTAAGCAAGATTTGTAAGTTTGCTTTTTTTGTTAAGATAGTTAAGCATTAAGAGCTGAAAAATTCATTAATAAGATCAGGAAAATCCATTTGCAAGTATAGGAGACAGTGAAGAATTCATAGGAAAAGTACAAGGCCAAACATGACCAACATAGGGTTGAGAAAACATTCAAGGTTGGAAATAGAGTTTGGTTGTACTTGAATAAGGAAAGACTACAAGGTCATGGGTATATGATCACCTCCACACTATTCTACACTAAAAGAAAGTGTGGTTATACACTCTGAGAGCTTTCCAAGGGTGCAAAGATCACCTCAATTTAATAACATATGAGTTAGTTATGCCTACCGTAAGTTAAATATCTTGTTGACCATCGTGGTACCGAATGGATTCCATCTCAACTCTCGTGACCCACACATGTAGAGCTAGTCACATGTGGAATTTCAAGAACATTCTAGAGGGTCCAAAACCCTAAACCTAATCATGATTTGAGACATGCAAAAACCCTAACAACTAACCACGGATGGATATGAGTACACTATTAAATATTAGGCCATTAGATGAAGAAGGGGCTCCTTTCTTATAGTATTATTTATCTCTCCATAGCTGAGAAAGAGACGGGGAATTGATAGTAGACCATAACAAAGGAAATATGATATCTTCGTTAGCCATACAGACCACGATCTCATAGGTAACTCCATAAAGAGTACCACTTTCTTTGTATTTACATTTCATATTGGAGAAGAAAAGATCAAGGCATATTCCTCACTTTTGGTTGGTTTTTTCCCCGTGTCATATCTTGTTCTATTTGTTTGGATGTGTGGATGCCTTATTTTTTGTATCTATTTTCCTTTTAGTTTCAGTTTGTTTTAGCATTATGTGGAATTAAGCTAACATAACGAATCTTAAATCTTCAGTAAATAGTACAAACTAAGAGTTTGCATAAACTTGTAAGATATGATGTGACGAACTATTATAGTGGAATATCCACCACAGTGTATAGATCATGACATAACATGAAACTTATCATATTTTTTTTGTATGTTAGATTGACTATTCTATAAAAAAAATAATACGACCCATTCCCATTGTAGTCAGCCATAAGGGAACAAGGCCTACATCACACCAACAAATATCAATGATGGTATCAAGCTTAACAAAAGATAATTTGTATTTTCAAAATTTTAATATATTGATACAAACCTATAACTATGGTATAAACAATTGATATATTATTCCTACCAATACACCTCACAAAGAGGATCTTTTATGGTTGTCTATCATAACATAAAATACAAAAGAAAATCATCAGGAGTCATTCCAACACCTAGATATCATCTTCAGATTTCGATTCCACATAGATGAATTTTGAATTGGAATAATCAAGCTTCTATATGGCAAGGAACTAATTTTCTTGGTGATTTTCTTGTCTTGTAGCTTCAATGTTTAACAAAGCTTTGATAATGGACTCGGAGTTATTGTCTAGGAACTCTAGTTTCTTAAGGACTACATTTTGTTGAGCCCTTGTTTTTCAAAATCCTAAGCTATTTGGCATGCCAGTAAAGGTCAATTTGATAAGTATGCAGTGTCTATCCTATGTGAAAAACATGTAGTAAGGATCCAATTCATTATTAATAAGATTCAATGTCCTCAGAGGGTACGGTGCCACATTCTCACCTTCTACTCAATTCTCTCCACTTCAAGTTTTCAAAACACCACCTATAGTATCACATGGATGCTTGCTTTTCTTCCTTTTCCACTTTGGTGGGCTTGTTGTGTTCCTTCCTGTGGCATATGGGTTGTCGCACCTTAATAGTATGCCGAAATTATTGTCCCCCATTTATGATTTTCCATTGCTAAGATTGTCACTAATGATTGAAAATGGAGGTAGTTCCTTCCCATGATCACTTAGAATTAGCTACAAGTGGCTTGAAACCCCTATCCCATTTACTTTCATGCCACGTCCAATTCTTGTGTCAATTAGTTAAGGAACTAGAGTTTGGATTTCTTCAGAGGGTAGCACCATACATATTAACTATTCCTTGTGAATCTTGTAGCTTCCAATTATGAGAAACTTAGGATAATTTGACTCATAAAGCTCTAATTTTTTCTCGGAATGGCTCCAACAAACAATCAAACTTATAATTCTCGTCCACATAGCAGGATCACACTCCACCCCACTTCTGTAGACTCATTAGTAAAATAGAGAACACATATGTAACCGAGTACGTAGGGATAGAGCATTAGATCCACTAACCTTCCATGATTTTTCATGTTGATGCCAAGACATCTAGGAACTGAGATAACTCAACTTACCACCATATCAAGGAAACCACCGTTTGCCTTCCGCATTGCCCCTGCCACTCGAGATGGGCTAGAGTCAATTATCCATTCACACGACTGACAAAACCGACATTAACCCCATCTTCTCACCATTAGTTTCCATGCTCTTACAACCAATTGCATGCACCTCCACCTAACTCATGGTGTGACATGTAGCTATGCTAATGAAATGTACCTTCATGATAATATCACACCTCTATATACCCATCTGAAGGAGTAGGAAACTTATCGTTGTTTTGGGATCTAGTTCTTAATTTATTTATTTTTTTCGTTATTCTTAGTTGTATGGCTAATTTCTTCAAAACCAAGTTGAATCTCATTATGGTATTTAAAGTGCCAATAGTACATATTTATTAGGAATTTTACTATTATACACAAGTACATGGCAAGAAAAGATTATTAAGTCATAGATATTATTTTAAGACATCAAACATGATGTATTTGATTGTTTATTATTGCACGAGGAGGAGACAGACAAACATACATACATCATATAAGGTGGTTAATGCATGTTGATTTACATATATTATCAATCACCTTTTTGTAACTAGCCCAACAATTTCTTTAAAAAAATTATGAACAATAAGTAATAATAATAATTTTTTAAAAGAATGACAAAATCTTTAAACCCATTTAAGGGGATAATGATAGGAAAAAAGTTCTTCGTTAATCCCTTTCTTGAAAATAAAATTATTAAAAAAACAACATAAAATTATCTACATTTTTTATTTAATGACTAATTATTTTGAAAATTATTAAAAAAACAACATAAAATTATCTACATGATTGATTTAATGACTAATTATTTTGATGAGTTTCATGTAATTAGTCATAGAAACAACAATTTTATAACCATGACTATAACATGGATTATAGCCCATTGGGAGACTTAATTATGCATTCAATGACATGATAATGATGGTGTATAAGATTCCATCCACCTCATTTGTGAGAAGGATGATAAGGTCCACTTTAACCTACAATCCATCTAATTTGGTCAACTAAAAATTGATCTCTTATACATTATATGTGTTCAACTAATAGATGGCTTGGTGTAAATAGTTGGTTGGACAAATTTTTGTGAATAATCTAGTTTGGGGTTCAATATATTTGTGAAAAAATGTAAGATCTTCAACAATTATACTTTTGATGTCAATTTCTATATTTTATTCATTTAATTGATACATTTATAAGTATTATCCAATGTATACATTTCATTGATAATATGTTGTAGAGTGCACTTGACTTCTCTTGTTACAATAAAACATTTAGCACATATTCTTTTTTAAACAAAATGGTTTTTGTGTATCTTTTTAAGTATGTACTATACATTTCCTAACTATTTTATATGATTGTGCACATGAAATATGCTTATTTTCAACGTGATGGTTGTTAACTTTTCATATTCAACATCACAAAATGAAGAAAACAACATACTTGGACAATTATAGATAACCATAATAAAATGACATGTCCACACTATAAATGTTGAAATAAAACATGTATGTATCATTCTTCATTGCCATCACCTTGATTATATTTTGTGCTTGGCATTATGACATTGTTATATTTATAAAAAATAAGTTTTGATCTCGGATCGTGTCTTAATACGAACCACCAATCCTAATCCAACACATTCAATTAAAAATACACTAGTTCGTAGTGTTTTGGGAAAACGTAAGGTTCCTTATTTTCATCCCACATCTTTCAAGAGTTAATACATATCAGCCCACTATCATGATCTTCCTTTGCATTACTCTGGTTGAAGGTAACCCCCACTTACACCTAAAAATAACACATTGGAAAGATGAGAAGTCTAGTTGCATGATCTCTTGTATATTTTTTTATGGAACCTAACTCCCCCGCTATTCGTTGTTTATTGTAATGGCTAGCAATACTAGATTGGTTGAACTCAACCTTCACTCCACAATCCACTATGACACATTCATCATTGACATCCTTAGAGCAAAAATGATGTCCATATTCCCACATAGATTGTAACACATGCACTTGTAAAATTGAGAACAAATGACAATGCCATATGTATAATAACTTGAACATACACAAAGAAAATATATCGAAGTTGCTACACTTGATCCCTATGTTTAGTTCATCCTCTGTGAGTAACAATTGAACACACTATCGTTCTCTTTGATTTAGTTAGCCACACAACTATTGGGATAGACCATCGGTATGTTTTATTTTAAATGATTAGGATAAGCCATTTCCTTTCATCGCCCCATTTCCTTATCTTCTCTTCGTCCAACAAAACCCATGATTGCATTGTCTACACATTGTAAATAACAAATTTACTAACAATGACAATTTTTGAAATTACGAAGTCAATACGAATAGCATGAGAATATACATTATCAAGTTTAGCATAAACAATTACTTTGTAGAAATTGGGCAAAATATAAGTTCCTTACTTTTTATCAAGCACCTTTTTCATTTGTTTGGAGTAGCTCTCCTTGTCTTTTGTCCTCATCTTGTTGGTCACCCCAAACCACTGCATTTGATGTGTTTTTTATTTGCTTGATGTAATCACCAGCATAATATAACGATTCATATATTATGTACCCATCTACTATAGATCCCTTTGGGCTTTATTTTTATCGAAGAATCCCCTTCAACTTTTTTATGTACTTATTTAAGAAGAACATCTAACAACATGAGACCGCCCCAACTAATTCATTCTCATCAGCTAAGTGAATCAGAATATGGAATTACAAATCCATGAAACTTGTGGGCAATTCCTTCTTAAACATATAAACAATTTCAACTATCTATCAAGGCCATTGTGGAATGTTATCCATGCAAATTTCCTTTGATGCAATCCAAAATACAAATGCAAATAACTTAGATATGGTGTATCACAAGTCATGGGGAATGGAATGGTTCACACAACCACACATGAGAAAAAGGATAAGAGGCTACAAAATAAACACATACAAAATTAATTGGCATAAAATAGTGAGTTCATGGCGTATTATAACCTACATTGTAAGAAAAATAAGCATGTAATTGTCATACATGCCCTTAGAAGGTTCACATGATCATGTCATTTCAAACCTAACAAATGTTATTTTATGGTGAAGTAACACCATAGAGTTAACCCATATAGAAAAGAAACCTTCACACCCAATATGACATCCTTCGCTAGAGAAAAACAATCTATCTTCATAATTCATGGGACATCGCCTTCTTTAGAAAACCAAGAGGGACAAACCTTTATTGTACTTTATTTTCTTCATCAATATTTCTTTACTCTCCTAAAACCCAATGTGATACTTTTTTTCTATCACATGTGCCTCCATAACAAAGAAAAAAACATTTTTTAATACAT
Source organism: Pseudotsuga menziesii (assembly GCA_001517045.1). Classification (NCBI taxonomy): domain Eukaryota; kingdom Viridiplantae; phylum Streptophyta; class Pinopsida; order Pinales; family Pinaceae; genus Pseudotsuga; species Pseudotsuga menziesii. The sequence continues at coordinate 565,939 of LPNX010932835.1, forward strand.
ACATGAAATATAATAATGGACGATCTTAACATGCTCCCAATAGGGAAGCTCATAAAATACAAACCAACACATGCATTTTCTCAACATAGGTTTTGAAAAATTAAGGATCATCAAAGTTCCCCATTTGAATAAAAAAAATCTTAAGTTTCCTTTCCCTTGTGTGTAATATGCCCTAAGCCAATTGTCTAGTAACAATATTTCAAGTCTTCAAGTTCTCTTTGGTTTAGCATTGAAAGCATATGTTACTCTTTTACAAGGGTGGTCTTCTGAAAGGAATACCCTCAAGTAGTCATTCACTAGCTTTTGTAGGTGCTTGGACCACCTAGCCTTTATAGAAGGTCCACAACATTTACATTCTTGATACCCTTCTGTTAAAAACCTATAATGTTATTGTATATGAAACACATTAGCACCAAAGAAGAGAATTGCACCAAATTAACTATGTTAAATAATATTATGGATATAAACAAATAAATCGACATGTTTGCCAGAACAAACTCCTAGACCCAGGAATTATGTGGATCCTCAAATTAATGATTTGCACTAGACAATGAACAACTACAACTATTTATGAATGTTGCAATGTTCCCACGAGTGAATGGATGACCATTGATCTATATTAAGTTCTACTTGTTAAAATTAGTAGAATTATAGATATTCACGTGCATAATATATAGGGGAATGTTCAGGGGTGGCAGGTGCGGGGGGGATCCTTCTGGATCCCAGAGGACATGTGGAACAAACCTTCGCTTGGGGTCTTGGCTATAGGACCAATAATGAGGCCGAGTGGTTGGCTCTCCTTCAGGGAATGAAAATTCTAGCCAGCAAAGACCTCTCCAGGATCGCGATTTTTGGAGATTCTCGACATGTCATATATAAAATGATTAAGGGATACACCACCGGCTCTATAAAATGTCGTCGACTGCACGACAAAATCACTCCTCTCATGTCCAAGCGCTATGAATTCTTCCACATCCTTCGTACAAACAACTCAGCTGTTGATGCCTTGGCGAACATGGGGGCCTCCCTACCCCAAGGTCAATTTTGCCTAAATGGCTAAGTCCCTCACCTCAAACCTATTCCTTAATAGATCCTTGGGACTCAAGTTTATATCCCCATTGTATAATTTTCTCCTTCAAGGGTATCCACGAAGGGTCTAATGTTTCTTCTAAAGACCCTAAGGACTTACACATCCCTTATCACTCCATCCCTCCTCACCCTTATCACTCCATCCCTCCTCACTCCACAGCCTCGTGCCCTCCACTCTTCGCTGGCATCAACTACATGGACACTCGCGAAGGATCTCCAGCCTTAACGAGCTGTCCTAACTCTCTTCATCCTCCCACCGTGTGGCTCCATCACAGTACCTACCTTCCCTCGATCCCTGCAGGTTTTAATGCTCACCTTCCTTGGGTTTATTGCTCCTGCCCCTCGTACGCTCTGGATATTATCGCTCCCTCCGTTATGTCTTCTCCTAGAAACTGTCCTCACCCTCATTTTTCTCTTGGAAATGGCTCTATTCGATATTTGATTTATTCGAAAAGAATTCTGTTGGATGTCATTACAGGGGTCGACGAAGGCTGGTTGCAGGAAATCCCGTGGGAAACTCTTCCTCTCACCAGGGTTTTCATGAAGGAAAGATTGTCTCTCGCCGCTTTCTCCGCCTCATTTATGCACTACCCATTCTGGTGTTTCTCTATGGTTTTCAAATATTGGCTCAGGGCTCAGCCTCTCCATTGATGACCAGTCCTTCATAGCAGGTAGTAATTCGATTTTGGGCTGTCACTATTCAAGGTGGAAAGAAGGTGCAGTCGGCACTCTCTCCTACCGAAACAAGAAAGATTGTGACTCCCTCCTGCAGGAACTCAACACCCTTAAATTGATTCTTGGTGGTCTCTCTGTCGACGAGCAAGCTCAAGTGTTTGCTGGTGCAGTTCGTGCTCTCCACAACAATTTCTCCAGAATTGAAATTTCTCCTGGACAAGGTAGAATGGCGCAAGAAAACGAGAATGCTAGGATAGTAGACTTGAAGAAAAATCTCAGGCGGTTATATGAAATGATGGCCATTGGCATTATGGACAACAAGGAAATTGCTACGGAGGTTGAGAGTATGGGGGAAGTGGTCAGCTACACTTATTACCAGATTAGTAACCATGACTCCAGGATTGATGACACTGAAAGCAACCTTAGGGAAATGATGGGCAAGGTGGATAGAATCCAAGAAGACCTCCAACACTTAGTAAGCATGAACCAAAAAAACAAGGATTTTGAAACTCCAGTAGCAGCAATGCACCCCATGGAGGAGGAGTTGGTTGTTCAGCCTATGAAGCCCCTAGGCAATCCTTAATGGTTTATTAAGTTTTTATGTTTTATTGTCTTTTACTTTTTCAGCAGTTTATAAGGGTATACATTACCCCAGGCATTAGATGTTTTGTAAAGACTCTCTGTGGAGCTCTTTGGTCATCCCCATGGACCAGTTTTGATTTCTCCATTTTTGAACTGCAAGAACTCTCTGTTCCCGCTTTTTCTATGTAATGAATGGCTGTGCACAACCTGTTTTATATAAACCTTTTAAAGTTTCTGTTCAATATATATATATATATATATATATATATATATGGAAATGTTCTGTTTATATTTAACAATGTTCAAGTAATCAAACCAACTATAAAGGGACTACAAAATAGCATAAGTGTTTTTTTAGACAAAAGCAGATATATTATATTAAGGGAGATGGTGTAACCACCTACAGAACCAGAACCAGTTTACAAAAAAGCTTTCACTGAAGCTGAAGCTAAGAGCCTAATTTGATGCCCTTGAGGAAGTGGCAGAAACTAAAAACCAATTAAGTGCCCTTGAGGGAGTGGCAAAGACGAACACCTCCCAAAAAACGCCCTTATGGTAGCGGCGATCCAATAGTCTGAAGTCTATTCATAGTTTTGAACTGAAGATTGGAGATAGCTGAATGCCTAATATACTTATAAACATAAACAGTAACATAAACATGCGTGGCTTCGGGGAGCCAGAGACGAGCCGGATGACGAACCCAAACTAGAAGTCGAAAATCAACCTTCCGAACTGGACGACATACCATTTTCTTCATGCTTGAGGAATTTGAGGGCGAGCTTGTCCACCTTGAGTTCGAGCTCGACAAGTTTCCTGGAGAAAGAACGCTCTGTGCGCTTGACCTTCCTTTTAATTTTTTTCCTGAGAAAGACCAAATCCTTATTGACATGATCTAGACGTCATCCGCCTTCATAATCCATTGCATTCACCTGGGATTGCAGTGAAATGAGTTCTTGCTTAACTTCCTTGAATTTTTTATCCACCGAGGATGGGACCGGCGCGCTCGCGGAGGAGGAATCCGCTTCCATTCTGTGAACCAGCAATTTCCAAGAAATTTGACGACAGAGCTCCAAATCGATCAGCACAATGAGAATGCCTCGACCCTTTGCAATTCGGTTCCTTATAACCTTCGACGACGTAGTCCCCAGCATCCCTTCATAACCGAGCGTACCATGAATCCAGCAAATGCCCGAATGCTTCAACATGACCTTCATACCAGAATTCACCAGGGTGTCGTGTGCGCAAATGAATTCACCCATGAAAACAAACCATGCATCCTCCTTCAACAAGATTGCATCAGGAATCGCCTCATGCGAGAGCTCCAGGTTCATAATCTCCAATAAACCAGCGCGTCCTCCCATCAACGAGCCTGCAGTCACCTATCCGGAATCCATTAATCACGAGATGGAGCTTTGAGCGTTCGAGCAGGAGTTCTTAATGCCACAGCGAGTGAAGGGACCGACATGTAGGATGATAATACCACCCTGCGCATGGCCATGTGAACACCACGTGCCAGGCGTCACAGCGGTCTGCCAACACGCAGAGGGGCGAGGTAGGGCCCATGAATCAGACTGCCAGCGCGCAGAGGGAAGGGCCCACGGAGGGACGAGGGGGGTGGCCCATGATAAGCCCCCGATCCTATGGGGGAGGGCAAAAAGATTCATTAGTGTTTAGGATTAGCTCCCTGGGGATGAGGGCTGCCCCTTTATTAGCCTCAAGGTCCGCATGGGGATTGTTTTCCCGTAAAACATGATAGAAATCAATCTTAGTAAAGAGAGAGGCTTGAGCCATTATCTTGCGGAGTAGATGCCTCAAACCCAGTTGAGTTGGCAAAAGTTTTTCAGCCAGCGCACGGATGACAACTCTGGAGTCCCCAATGACGATTAGCTCGGTGATTCCCAAGTCCTCGACTATTCTCAATCCTTGCCAAAGGGCCAATGCTTCAGCCATATTGTTGGTATCGATGCCTAGTCCCCAAGCGAACTTGAACTCCATTGATCCTTCTGGAGTGAAGAAAACTCCGCCCCCCCCTGCCACCCCGACAAAATAGCATAAGTGTTAGCGAATGTTTGGGAAGAAAATATACACATGAAAGAATAAACAACCCAAGACTTCTATCATTTATTTCAGGCTTGACAATCATTTTATTATTACGAGCATAGATCCAAATCCTAGGCTCTATCAAGCACCGAGAGGGATCAAATCTCTCGAGGTGCAAACTTCTTCTTAAATATTGTACTCAAGGAACCTATAAGACACATCTTTTTATTTAAGGTCGACATATAATATTTTTATTAATATTATATTTAATATTTAATATTATTTATGGATGACATGTAATGTTTTTTATTTTGTTAGGAACGAACATTACAACATCTCCCCCTTACATTGGTTTAAAACCATGTGCAAGACCCTCCTAAAACCAAGGGTTGTTTAGGCCTTGCACATGATCTTAAAACCATTTGCAAGGCCCTCCTAAACCATGTACAATAAAACCATGGATTGTTTAGGAGACCTTGCACATGGTTTCAAAACCATTTGCAAGGCCCTCCTAAACCATGTACAATAAAAACCATGGGTTGCTTAAGAGGCCTTGCACATGGTTTTAAAACCATGTGCAAGGCCAACATTTTTGGGGGATAATTCAATTATTATTATTTCTGCCACCAATACTTTCACCTAAAAATCTTATTTTAATCTACTAAACAAAATAGATCTATTCACCACATAAATCTGTTCACCATCTCTATGAAGGTGAAATATTTCACGGACAAGAACTTTTACTATACTTAAACACAAATAAACTCTTCTATTTTATATAGACCTAAATGGAAATAAAATATTTTATCCTCAAATCTGTATACAATTAAAATAATTTACTATACTTTACATAAAATTTAACTTGGGTACTCGTTAAATATAATGTCATGTCCAAATAATGTAATTCCTTGCTTCCAATCGTGGCAGATTTGTGCACCAACCGTATTCTATCTGCAGCCACAATATTGAAAATATAAAATACAAATGTTCTTTAACATCGCAGAGTTGTATATGATGTCTTAGCTTTGCTCTTTATGAAATGAAAAGTCTGTGAGAACTTTTAGGATTTTAGATCAGTGAGAACTATGTTACCGAAATTTGAAAGGATTTGTTTTGAGTGCTCCCCATCAGGGATCAAAATTCAAGCCGTCAGTGCCCGTCAAAGGGCTCCTAGGCTGTCAGAGAAGGGGAATTTAAAATTTGCACGTCATTTAAAATGGGGTTTTTAATTTTTGTCATTTTAATAAAAAATGGAGGTTTTAAATTAAAATTACACTAGAAGGGCTAAGTTAAAAATTTCCCATCAACAATTTTTGTGATTGTGATTTCGACTTGTACTAACCTCCAAGAGATTTCATATCATATTAATGAGAAGATCCAATGCGATCCGGCGGGGTCAGAAGATCCAATGCGATCCGGTGGGGCATTCGACCTCCCCCAGGAATTAATGTCATCAAAGTGCTAACGAGGGTCCCATGAGAGATAACATTAATGTCATCAAGGATGTTCAAGGGGATTCCTTAACGTGCCTTAAGCTAGAAAAGCGACAACATTTTGGAGACTCTGCGAATCCGGCTAAGGTAATTAATCCAGTCACTGGTAATAGCGTTGGCGATTGCGTTTATAAGAAGCCGAGGGCTTTGCCGGCTTCGACCGCGCAACCTCCCCGTTGTCGTTGTCAAGTGGAAGGATGCAACGTAGTGTTGGCAAATGCAAAAGAATATCACAAGAGACATAAAGTCTGTGAAATGCATTCCAAAGCCCCCAAAGTCATTATTCTTGGTACCGAGCAACGCTTCTGTCAGCAGTGTAGCAGTAACTAACCAGGAGACGGTTGCACGTCACTGTTTTTTTTTCTGAGTAGGTCAACATGGATCCATACATACTAAGTATATAATTTGATAATACACATGAATAATTGGGTGTTGTGGTGCCTATCTAGATTCCATGGCATAGCAGAATTTGATGACGAAGAGAGAAGTTGCAGGAGAAGGTTGGCGGGACACAATGAACGGCGAAGGAAGAACTCGTTAGATTCATTGGCTAACTCCGGCAGCCAAGGTAATTTTATATAAATTTGCCTTTCCTGTTACTGTAAGGCGGAGATGTGCATGCATTCAAGCACAAGTTCATTAGTTGACAACCTATTACTTTTTGAAGACTTTAGTTTTATATTTGTCAGAGGATAATTCTCTGAATTGGCCCTGTGAAACTTTTAGATGATGACTGTGCAAAAACCTCCATTGTTTATTCTTCATGTCTGCATCTTTTCGATACTTTATAAATTTCTCAGTAATCTCAAAACATTCATCTTTGGTTGCTTCTGCTTCGCCTATAGATTTTATTTTATGACTGAAGCTTTGGAGTTCTAGCATAGGCTGCCTCTTGTTTTGAATTCCTTCAATGCCATCACAGTAATCTCAAAACATTCAGCTTTGGTTGCTTCTGCTTCCCCTATAGATTTTATTTTATGACTGAAGCTTCGGAGTTCTAGCATAGGCTACCTCTTGTTTTGAATTCCTTCAATGCCATCACAGTAATCTCAAAACATTCATCTTTGGTTGCTTCTGCTTCCCCTATAGATTTTATTTTATGACTGAAGCTTCGGAGTTCTAGCATAGGCTGCCTCTTGTTTTGAATTCCTTCAACGCCATCAAGAATGGTCTCTTAAGTGAGCCTGCCTCTTGTTTTGAATTCCTTCAACGCCATCAAGAATGGTCTCACACATTTTTTTGTCCTCAATCCATACTTCCAAATTTATAGCCATAGATTGTACTATCCGGCTTGACCATCTGTCTGAGTTCCTTTTTTATTATAAACCTTAAAGAAACTAAGAAATTGTAGACATTTTCCCCAATCAAATAGATTGAACACAATGTAGGCAGGGATATACATTTACTTGTGCAATTTTACAAATCCCATTTTGAAAAAAAAAATTGTTTTTAATTTTTGTCATCAAGTAAATGAAATGTACAATTAATTTATTAATGTCATTTAAAATGTAAACTTTTTGAAAGCCCTTCATCAATGAAGGGCTGTATGAATATATAACCTTCAATATGAAATTAAGACCAGCCCTTCAATCTTGATCCCTGCTCCCCATGCCTCACCTGTCGTGAAAGACTGGAAACCGGAATCAATGGAAGAGTTGTAACATGGTTGTCGTTATTGCATAAATTTGACTTGAAAATACTTGATAAACCTAGGCAATAGAATGTTGTTTCATATTTTCTCTCAAGACTAACACATAATACAGAAGAATGGGTTGCCATTAATCCTTCCTAAATGATAAGCTTTTTACATTGTCATTACAAACCCTATGGTTTGCTAATATGGCAGATTACTTAGCCTTGGGAAATTTCCTCAACACTCCAACTACAAGGAACATTTCAAGACTATATAAAAAAAAGTGTTGCATATACATGGATTAAGGGCTATCTATTCAAGCTTGGACTATAAAAAATACTTGGGTGTTGTACAAGGGAATATGGGGCACATGACAACTTGCATGCTTGTCACGATAACCTTATGGAAGCCATTAAGTTGCAAAGAGGAAAGCTTACATGATTCTCTAGGAATGATGCGACTGGACTACACCTCAAAAAGATGTTGAAGTATATGTATCACACTATGATGAATGCCAAATAATGGGAAATCCTACAAAAAGATATAAGATGCCCCTTCACCACAGATATCAATATAAACCTTTGAGAAGTGGGGCCTAAACTTTAATGTAACTATAGATCCACTAGTGTTTCATGACAGACAACAACATGTCATACAAGGATTAAGGGCTATCTATTCAAGCTTGGACTATAAAAAATACTTGGGTGTTGTACAAGGGAATATGGGGCACATGACAACTTGGATGCTTGTCACGATAACCTTATGGAAGCCATTAAGTTGCAAAGAGGAAAGCTTACATGATTCTCTAGGAATGATGCCACTGGACTACACCTCAAAAAGATGGATTAAGGGCTATCTATTCAAGCTTGGACTATAAAAAATACTTGGGTGTTGTACAAGGGAATATGGGGCACATGACAACTTGCATGCTTGTCACGATAACCTTATGGAAGCCATTAAGTTGCAAAGAGGAAAGCTTACATGATTCTCTAGGAATGATGCCACTGGACTACACCTCAAAAAGATGTTGAAGTATATGTATCACACTATGATGAATGCCAAATAATGGGAAATCCTACAAAGAGATATAAGATGCCCCTCCACCACAGATATCAATATAGACCTTTGAGAAGTGGGGCCTAAACTTTAATGTAACTATAGATCCACTAGTGTTTCATGACAAACAACAACATGTCATGACAAGTACATCAAGAAAAAATGTATCGAAGGAGATTGGGCCCTACTATAGGACTCAAGATTCAAATATTTTAAGAGTGAAATCAGGACGAGATTGTTAGGATCCTGTCAAATTAACTCATCCTATGAAAATGGGTTGGTAAAAATAAAAATAATTAATGAAGAGCGAGCACCTTGGTTGGTGAATGGGTTTTTGTTCCTTCGAAACAATCTTGGAGAGAAATAATTTCAAGATATATAGATAATGAACCATTCATTAAAATCATTCTCACCTAGGGGGATCCATAGTTTGAAACTAATCATGCAAAGAGAAATGACAAGGGTATGAGGATAGGGCTCAGAGTGCCAATGGTCAATATCTCATTACACATGTTAGATCAATAGACCCCACAGTCCACACAAAGGAAAGTGATCGAGTCATAGCATTAAAGGACAATAGTGACAACCATGGTCACATCGTAATGGTGATATCAATTGATCAAGGTCATTCAGGCTAAATTAAGTGACCGATGTATAACACAATGGAATTTACCATGGATGATGCAGATTATACTAGGAAAATAATATCAATAGATCTAGGAAATTCATGTAAAGAACTTATCAGGGCATAATCTAAGGGCCTTTGTCATGAATGACCAAGATTGTATAAACAAAGTGAAATCAATCAATTGTGTTCATTCATGCAAAGTGAAAAAAATGGGTCATAAAATGGGGAACCATGTTGTTAATGACCCATATTATATATTTGGGAAAATCAAGTCAAAATATCAAATTCGTTCACGCAAAAAAACTTGATTGAGACATAATAGGAGGGTACATGTTGTGAATGTCCAAAATCATATCAAATAAGTCATATCTATAGGTCTTGGTCATTCATGCTAAATGCAGTGATTGAGACTTAACATAAGCAACATTACCATGAACAACTGAGTTTATATTGAGCATGTCAAATCAATTGATCTGAGCCATTCATGCAAAAATATGTGTTCCCAAAAGGACATGGGATGACTACACCAATGGTTCATACTTCTTTGCATTTCTAGATCGATGCTTAGGATTGACTCGTAGCATTTTGTTGCAAAGTGAAAGATTATACAACTTAACTTTCTAGGTCAAAGAGAATTTCAAGGATCTTATCCACCAATGAAATGAACGTGAGGGCAGGGATTGTCTACTAATGCAATGAACATGGTAGTGGGACTTGTCCACCTCAATATTAGGAATCCAATGGTAGGACTCCACAAATCCATCTATCTCAAACAAAATTTGATGATGCTACCATACACCAACCATGAATGACACTTTTTTGTTTGTTAATAAGATGGATCCTTTTCTATTACATCTTAAACCAAAGTCGAATATTTACATAAGCCTAACTCCTGAAGCATGGAGTCAGGAAATGGTCTTGCGGACAAAAAAGGAAGATAAACAAAATAGACCATCTTGTATGTCTTGAGAGGATGAGGGCTGCTCAACCTTTGAACTGTGGCAGCCTCATTCTTTTACGAGCCGAAAACAGTAAGGTAAATACAGACATAAGAACTAAAGGAAGATAAGCATAGAAAAAAAAAGAAAATGACCTGGAGTAAGGTAGAGGCCAGGGCCTCATGTTGGATTATGCCTCCCCCGTATCAGCATTACTGGCATCTCCAGCTGCATTGTTGGATCCCTTGCTGCATTGTTGGTTCCCTCATCCTTGTTGTTCCTTTTCCCACATTGAAAAGGAGGCTTAGCCAACTGAAGCAGGCTCTTCATGTGAACCAAGCCACTTTCAGCATCCTCCTTGAAAGTGCCAATCGTGATTTTAACCAGTTCGATGAATCTCTCCCTCTCATTCATGGAACGCAAGAGGATGAACTTGAGGTGCCAGTAGTTAGATATGACCACCTCACAGCCAAGCTTCAAACGAAATTCCCCAAAAATATTGTTTTCCATCATAGCTATGGATTGACGGACATGCTCCGACATATCCTGGTTGAACAGGGCTTCCCATTCCTCCTCCTCATTACCCAGAGCTGCCAAATCGATTGCACAAACTGAAATCCTGGTGGAATGGTGATGCAAGCGCTTGCGCTTTTGGCCTCTTCCTTTCATGATGTTGCTCACCCTGGAGAAACGCAAGCCTATGCGATAATGATTCTCCCAAACAACTGCAAAATACTTAGTGTCGTCATCTCTCGATGTTCCTTACTCAAATAGATAGTAGGATACTGACATAGTACCCCTCCAATACAAAACCAGGTACACCTTTGCATGGTCGAGGTATGGACTTGCGCATAGATCACTACCTTAGAAGTGTCATCGAGATCCATGGCCTATAAGAAAATCACTTGTCCGTAAAACTCCCCACATAGGATAGTATGCCTACCTTGCATTTTATTGCGCTTACACTCCCCGATGCCTGCACCAGTTGTCTTATGCATGCGGTCGGGAATGGAAAGGGTCGACACCTATCCCCTCTTGCACTTGGTTGCTATCATGTTCTCCCTCTGTTGACTGTTTACCACCCATATTTTGGTTGCAAAGGTCCTGGGAGGATAATCATAGACAATTCATTTTGTCTTCCTGAAGATGATAGTCGTTCCACTTGAAAAATTGAAAGGTAGCATTGTTTAGGACTCCTTTATTCACAACAGAGTCAGCCAACTTATTGGTCATTCTCTTAACATGTTGAAAGACAACAGATGGATATCCCTCCAGGTTAGAGCGTAGAGCTCCAAGTATGCCCTCCAGATTCCTATTGTTGGGTATTTTACTTTTGGTAGAGTCACTAGTAGAAAATGAGGAATTAGCTACTACGTGACTAAAAATTCTAGTCACCACAGGTTTTTCAAGTGATTTACTACTAAATATGAGCAATTTTGATTGACCCAACTATAAACGACTAATTTAGTCACCAGTTAACAAATATGACTAGATAATAAGTGACATAGTTAAAAATAACTAACATAAATGACTGATTTAGTCACGACATAAAAATGACTAGCTAGAAGAATATGAATTAGTCATTTATGTTAGTCATTAGTAATTGTGTCATGGAAAATTGCAATTGTGACAATGAAGTGTAAAATTTGTAAATTGTCTAACTTCTATTAGTAATATTGGTGTAATGTACCTCGATCTTCATATATCCAACAAAGCAATTGCGTGAATTTGCTCTTGACCATCTTTATCCCTGCTACACCATTGAAACAAACCGTTAAGCACATGCCAAAGGAAAATTAGGTTCCTTCAATTATGAATTAGGTATAGCTAGAACCAGTACCATATCGATACCTGGAAGCATCATAGCTAGTTGTTGATCCTTCAATGTAAGAGTCTCAAGTCCCATACTTAGGTGCTTTTCTAAAATCACTACAACTATCATGATCTGTGATTGTCGAACTAGCTGCACTAGTCGACGTAGCTTCACCAAGCTCAGTTCCTTTAAACGTCTTAACAGTTCATCCAATAACAATATTTTAACCAATCAAAGACTCAATTATAATTAAACTAGGATGTTGAACCAAAACTAGTCTCATATCCATATGCAGTAAAGGTAGAGACCCGACCCCATCTCAGAGTTTTAGGTAAATATTTTGATTCCTCGACCTCTTACAAGTGTGACCTCGCAAAATATGATATGTGTCATGCAGTGATGACCCCTCCTTATCACTATCAAGTTAAACCTCATTTATGCATTACCGACGAGGTAAATTTTGCATCTAACGTAACCACCCACTTGATTCACGATGTGCACAACTCTTCTCGGCCAACAACCTCGATCCAAGTTTATTATGTGTACTACTATAACAAAAAATACCATTAAAACAAATACTATATAATAATAAAACAAATTTTAAATTTATTTAAAACACAAATTAATTAAATTTTATATTAATCCTAATAAGAATTATTAAATTTTTTTATAAAACTTTTTTATTTGAGAGTTGGGGTGGACTAAAGCCTATGCTTTTTCATCTACGAATGAGGATGAGACAAGTGTACTATTGAGATTGATTCCATGGCAGTGGCTCAAAATTCGAAATAAACAATTATAAAAAAAAATATAAGAAATAAGTGGTAGTTATTGATACCTCTAGCCATACAAGAATAATAAGACTAGCAACAACCATATTAATAAGATTAATATGTTTGGAATACGCTGAGAGGAATATATCACTAGTGAAGTTAATTTAATAGTTGTATCATGATTGGAGTTAACCTAATAGTTAATCTAATAGTTATCCAATATAACTGTGATTAGAGTTAAAGTTAAGCTAATAGTTGTAGAATCATTGGATTTAAACTAATAATTGTATCTAATAGTTAATTTAAAAGTTAATATATCAACCATTGTAGTTCAATTAAAATTTGTGATTGGAGTTGAAGTTAAGTTAAAGTTGTATCATCATTGGACTTAACCTAATAGTTATAATTTTTTTTCTTAAAGAATGTGTCAATTACTTGTATCTAATACTTAATCTAACATAAAAACCACTTAAGTTGTGGTTGTTAAGCTCATAGTTGAAGTTAAGATCATAGTTGTATCATAATGTTGGAGTTAAGCTAATAGTTGTATTTAATAGTTAATTTAAAAGTGAATATAAATCTATTGTAGTTAATAAAAGAGCTTCGAGTTATCGTGACTTCTAGCTTCCAAATGGAGTTGGACTAAGCCTTATGCACATTAACTAGACTCCCAATTGGTAGGTGGAGTTCGAGTGTCACATCAGTTGCACATTACCATGCCACTAAGTGCAGTTATCACATGAGTTAAGAGGAATTTATTAGGAGTTCAGAGGATTTAATTAGGAATTATACTATCACATGAACTGCACTTTACTTCAACTCCCAACTGTAAAATGCAGTTTGACTAATTAACTCGACTTCAAGCTCCTAGATGGAGTTCAACTGTCACATGGACTACACATTAGCATGCCATTAAGTTCAGTTATCACATGACCTATTTTTTATTTTTTATAATTGTTTGTAAGGAGTTTGAACGATTAATAGTTAATTTAAAAGTTAATATAAATCTATTGTGGTTAATAAAAGAGCTCTGAGTTATCTTGACTAAGCCTTATGCACATTAACTAAACTTGCAGTTGGTAGGTGTAGTTTGAGTGTCGCATGAGTTGCACAATACCATGCTACTAAGTGTAGTTATCACACGAGTTCAGAGGAATTTATTAGGATTTCAAACTATTTTATTAGGAGTTCGACTATTACATGACTGCACATTAGCTAGACTCCTAGATGCCAAATGTATTTGACTAAGTCATAAGTAATTAGAGTTGAAGTTAAGCTAATAGTTGTAGAATCATTGGAGTTAAGCTAATAGTTGTATGTAATAGTTAAGCTAATATAAATCTATTGTAGTTAATAAAATAGCTATGAGTTATCATGACTTCTAGCTTCCAAATGGAGTTCGACTAAGCCTTATGCACATTAAGTGGAATCCCAATTGGTAGGTGGAGTTCGAGTGTCACATGAGTTGCACAATACCATGCCACTAAGTGCAGTTATCACACGAGTTCAGAGGAATTTATTAAGAGTTCGAACTATTTTATTTGGAGTTCGACTCTTACATGACTGCACATTAGCTAGACTCCTAGATGTCAAATGCACTTGGACTAAGCCGTAAGTAATTAGAGTTGTAGTTAAGCTAATAGTTGTAAAATCATTGGAGTTAACATAATAGTTGCATATAATAGTTATCCAATATAACTTTGATTAGAGTTGAAGTTAAGCTAATATTTCTAGACACATTTGTGTTAAGCTAATAGTTGTATCTAATAATCAATGGAGTTAAGCTAGTAGTTGTATCTAATAATCGAATAATTGAAGATTAATTTCAATTTTTACAACTATCACTAACTCTACTTATCACATGTTAATTAAATTATTATTTTTTGTTGAAATTATTAATTATTAATTTTATACGATGCTCATATAATCAATCTGGACAGTACACTTGTCTCATTCTCGTTTAATCTTGGACGACTATGATAGAATCAATCTAGACAGTACACTTGGCTCATTCTCGTCAGTATATGAAAAAGCATAGATGGTATTCCACCCCAAAATTCTAACATATATACGCCTATGGACGTAAAAATTGTAAAAATAACATGTAATTAAGCATAAATAACTAAAAAAATACAAAAAATTAAAAAAAATCTAACCTATCTTTCATTGTATAACTATCTCTTAACCTTAACCTTAACCATGTCCCATGCCCTATCCCCATCCGACCACAAACTATGTACTAGCCTTATCAATTTAGAAATCTACACACATACAAGACAATAAAGTCTAACATTGGTGATCCGCTAGAAGTGTTGGCAATTGCAACATTTGAAACACAATCAAATGGCCCGATGGTCCTGCGCAATCAACAGAACTAACATAAACCTTGTTATTTCTGTGAAGTTTAACCCCAACAGACAAGCCAAACGTTCGAAGAATTGGCCCCATTGAACTGATAAATTTTGTTGGCATGCTCTCAATGAGAATCGAACAGCCGACTAGGACGAGGTCAAGACCTTGGAGCTCCAGACGCAATGGCTGCTGCTTCTTTATGATGGGGTGCTTTCACGTCTAGATCGAAAGCCTTTTCATTTGACCGTGGGGGTATTGGTTGGAGGAGATGGGGATTCAGGGGCTTTTGCCGGCATTGAAATCTGTGATGAACCCCATTCACATGAAGGAGTTGGCGGGAGACAATGTGGCTGTAGACACTTATTCGTGGTTTCATAAGGGCGCTTTCTCCTGCAGCAGGGAGCTCTATCATGGCCTCTCGATTCGGAGGTCTGTAAATACTCACTGTGCAATGCTTTCTATTTCATCTTTATCAGCGGAATTTATATGAGATTTCATGGCATCTCTCTTTATATTTCGGCGAGAACTGGTAGTTCTCGGCTATATATATATATATGTGTGTGTGTGTGTGTGTGTGTGTGTGTGTATACATATACACATACACATACATATACACATACACACACA
>LPNX010932835.1:582512-774044 GCA_001517045.1 Pseudotsuga menziesii
CAAGCTGAATTGAATCTCTGCTAACTCTTTCACACTTTCTTTTCTGCTGCTAGTTGGAGTTGAGAGAGGGGTTTTTATCCATGCTTTCAAAGCATACTTTGTTTTTTTAAATTTTTGCTCCCAAACGAAGCTTGGAGAGCCATCCACGTACTAAGACCAAACTTCATTGACTATATCCAAAAATCCATCACGCTCAATCCATAATGGACTGAAATGAAACAGAATTGGTCCATAATCTTCTTCTTCTTTCACAAGCAAGGATATGGGATGATGGTCGAAGGAGATTCTAGGAATTTTTTTGAAGAAATACGAAAATTCTTATCAAGCAAAGTACTTTGCACCAGAAAGCGATCTAAACAGGCTAAGATGCTATCTGACCCGAACCTGTTATTGGACCATGTAAATTGGCCTCTCTTTGGTTTATAGTCAAGAAGATCCCATGTATGTAGAATGGACTCAACAAAAACCAACAGGGGGTCTTTACCTAACACGCCTCCTTTTTTTTCACTTGGGTCGAAGATGATATTTGAATCCCCTACCACAATAATGTTTCGAAGGGACTTTGAATTCAGAAAATTAGAAAGGGAGAGCCAACACTCCTTCTTCTCAACATGATTTACAGGAACATACAAATTAAAAAGGGCAATAGAAATCTTGCTAACAGAACATTGAAGCTCTGAAAAGATCCAATGTTGAGAAGCAAAAGAGGATAGCAGGGTAAATTTATCCGTCGACCAAATAGTATCTAAGCCCCCAGAGGTGCCTCGAGCACTGACATCAATACCATTATTCAAATTCCACTTAGTCTTGCTTAGGATTAGTAACGTATCCTTATCAATTTTTGTCTCTTGCAATAATAGGATTTCTGTAGATTCCATTCTCAAAAGATCTTTGACATCTTCTGATTTTTGGGATTCCCCAATCCCCTACAATTCCATGAAGTAATCTGCATTATATACCTATACCAGAAGGGGTTGCTCCACCGTTAAGAGGTCTTTTCCTCTTACTTCTTCCCAAAGTCATCTCAATGGCAGCTTGAGAACCTTGCATTTTCAAACGCTACACTTCTTCTTCTCTAATCTCTTTACAAGACTTTCTCCCAATCTTTTTGGAAGACTGTTCAAATGAATCTTCATCAGAGGAGCTAGATGAGACAACCACCTTTTTCTTAAAGATGTCAGCGTAGGAAGGAGAAGAATATAATCTTGAAGGGGATTTGTGGATTTCCCAGAGAATTGGAACACCAGGAGAATGACTAGCAGGAGTCTCTATGTTCCCAATATTTTCTTCAATTTTGCTAATAAGCACTTCAAAAGGAAGTATCTCACCTTCTTCGAGAGGATGAGTCTGGCCTTCCAACGAACCCAAGACAACAAACGGATTAGAGGATGCTGATTTTCCTAAATCTTGTTTTGAAAAGTTCTTCTTCTCACTGGTATTGGCTCTAGTACATGATGGTTCTCTTCCTTTCAAATTGATACCTTGCTTAGAAGGACCAACTTTCTAAATAAGAGTCCATTGCTCAACTTTCCCAAGAACAGGGGTTTCTTCAGCTTTCTTCTTACAGTTCCTAGAAAAATGGCCATAACCATGACAATGGTGACATTTAAAAGGAAGTTTCTCATAATCAAGTTCCTGAATATGGGACCAATCTGCCACAGTTAAATTGATCGCTTCAGGAAACCCCGTCTCTAAATCAAATTCTTGCACACGAGTATTGGTCTTTACTTTCTTCCCTGTCAATGTATTTTCCTAATTTGTTTCGGATGGTTTCCAAGGATTCCGAATTCCAACAATGGAGCAGCAGGTGAGGAAGCTGAACCCAAACCGGAACAACAAAAGGAACATCCTAAGTGGGATTGAAATCAGGGGTCCATTTATTCAAGTAAAGTCCCCGAGGGCCCATAAGGTAGGGGCCATTTTGAAAAATGAGGTCTCTATCTTCAGCAAACTCAAATACAAAGACAAAAAAACCCCTACCGACCAAGTGACTGCGAATTCCTTTTGAGACCAGAGGTCTCCAATTACGCTATACCCAACCATCAATTGCCTTAGGAGAAGGCTAGAGCCCCGTGAATTGGCGAATTAATCCACGTTCAAAAAGATTCAAAACCATCCGGCAAGGTCTCTCAGCTGGCAATTCAACAGTTGGAATATCAACTTTCTTCACAAATTGCCGCACTACAGTGTTTCCCTACCTCTTACCACTGAAAGCTACCAATATTTTAAAAGCAAGTGATTCCAGAGAAAGGGGGGGAGGATCACTACAAGAATCCATAATTCCGAGGTAAGATCCCCAAAGCCCCACTTAGGCTCCAAGAAATCTGCAAAAAACTCCAGGACAAGTCTGTTGGATAGAAAAGACTCCAGGACAGAGCTCCCAAACAAAATAAATGCAACAATTTCGAAATAAAAGGCAAAGCAAGAAAGAACCCACACAAGGATTGAGTCTTTAGGAAAGTCAGAAGACACCAACGAGCCAAACGAGCTGGAAGAACGACCAAGAAAATTCTTGCAGCAAATCAGGCTGATCGAGGGCCGACTACTGTTAAATGAAGTCCTGCAATAGACAAACCTCCCAACCAGAGCTAGACCCTGAATGATCACTTCATCCTAAGAGCTCAGATACTCTCCAACAACAATCCACCGTAAGATCCAGAACACCAATCCCTCAAAGACCAGCAAGGCCACTGAAATCAAGAACAATCCATGGTGAAATGATCTCTAGCAAAAGAGGACGGCCACACCAGCATTCAAGACTCAACTACCACCTCAAGAACCAGAGAAATTGCACAATTTTGAAGAAAAGTTCTTGGAGTGAAAAACATTCTAAGCAATTTTCATCTTTATTGACTTGAGTTTAAAACAATTTTAGGAAGTCTCTCATTCCCATGTTATTTATCTTATGCTTCTACATTAGGTACCTACTGATCCAGGAGGATATTGGTGGCCACCCACCTATTCCACTTGGACCCCCACCATTGTTTATTTTAGTTTTCCAGTTTCCTTAATTGTAGCACAATTTACTATTTTTGGCAGTTTTCGGGTCCTAAACTTCCGGAGCCGTTTTGAGGCCCTAAATGACGTTTTTTTGACATTGAATGGTTAGGTAAATATGAGTTTGTTTTGGACTTGATATTTGTCATTTAGGCACGTATCCCTTATATAGATCTTTCTAATGATGTATCATGCACGTCAAACGGAGGTAGTATGCTAAAGTTACGACCCCGGGAAATTGATGTACCAAGTTACCCAACGGGGCCCACATTATGGTGTTTCACCTCCTAGAGTTAGGTTTTTGGATTTGTAGGGTTTCCATTGTTTCTCAATAATATATAGGCCTTCGAGCCTCATTGTAACACAGAGTTCAGAGGCATGTAGCTGCCACATCTCTTCTTAGAGATAAGCTACCATCATTCTAGCTAGTTTATTTCCATTCTGTATGTAAACAAGTTTCAGTTATTGATTAATGAAATGAAGTGTTATTTCCGCTGCATATTTGTTTCTGTGGTTATTTGTGTATTCTGTTGCATTCCTGCATAAATCCGGATCACCTAGTCATAACAATGCTCTCGATAGGGGAAATACCCACTTCTATGAGGAGAATAGAATAAGGCGTATTGCTTTTTAATTTTGAGGTTATAAGTTATTAACCGCTTCTGGATTTACTCAATCTTCCTCCAAGATTCTCTAGAAATGTTACACCCCCATACTTCATAACCATACAAGATAATAGGGATAACAAGTGTTTCAAAGAGGAACTTCTTTTTATCCCAGATGACCAGATTGGTTGATTTACAGTTATTTTCAAGACCAAAATAATCTTTCCACTTTCCATTAGTCCTTTTCTCATTGCTATAGTTCCGATTGAGCTTGTGATGAATATCAATTCCGAGATACTTGTAAGAAGTCACTTCCTCTAGATTTATATTATCATAAATAAAATCTGCATAGGTGTCGTTCTTAGATTTTATAATCATTATTTTTGTCTTGTTGATGTTAATAGTCATACCCATGTTTGAGCAAAAATCTTTAAGAATTCTTAATTACTTCTCGAGATTAGAAGGACACCTTGCCATAAGAACAATACCATCAACATAAAGTAGGAGGATGATAACTATCCCGGGTAAGATTTTAGCGGCGCAACCTGCTTCTTCTAACACTTTTCTAGCTTATCAATGTAAACGCCAAAAATGGTAGGGGAGAGGGGGAAGCCTTGTTTAACTCCAATATTACAATTTATATCTCTTGTCCACTCCTCATTATTCTTAAACTTGGCAATGACATTTTCGTATAACCTTATTGTTGCATCTCTCAACTCAAAAGGAACCTTAAGCTCCTTTAGTTATTCAAGAATATACACAAGAACATTCAAGTACACAAATACATTCAAGAATACAGTGAATTTGAATTACATAAATAATGAAATCCATTGATACTTAATTGGTTGGATTACCAAATCTCTAAATTGCAAATTTTCCTTGCAAAGATAATTAAATATTGCAATCTTCAGTAATTCCTACCCAAAAGATGTTAAAAAATATTAACAATTTAAATACTCTGAAGCTAAAAGAGGATTTGACTAACCCTTTTCTCATACAAACATCACAACTCATAAAATGTAAGTTACTTCTCTTAAAATCGCGTAACACAATTCATGATAACATGTAAGTGACTTCACTTAAAATTAGGTCAACGTGAAATTGTGTAAATAATGAAATCACACATAAGATGTAAAGACTTTCCTTATTTTAAAAAACAATTGATTTAACCAAAGTACAACCACTTACAGAAGTTCATATTGTATCCTCAATTGTTTGTACGAAAACGACGCGTTTGTACCATTTGTCTGAGGGTATGTTTATGGAAATTATGAGCATACATGTCCACTCGGGAGGAAACCTAACACCCACATTCACAATCTTCTTATGTTGAGCAGCTCAAGATCCAACGATCATCAAAACTGCTACAAGCATCATGCTAAATATTATTTGCCCACATCAACTACCACTAAAGCTCTAACTACTTTATATAACAAAAATACCAAAGGATATAAGATTGCAATGCTAAAAAGCTCTTCCTTGTAATAAGAGGGTGGGTTCCTAAAACTTTAGACAACATTCAATTTAGTCTTAAAAACTATATAATTAAGTGTATTATGCTTCACATTTTTTAAAACCCAATCAAATACATAATTCCCTGCACTACAGGGAATAAAACTGGTTTAAAACTATTTAATATTATGAAAATAGAGATTTGTAGTAAACGAGTTTACTATAATGTCATCTTTTTCAATTATTAATTTTCTATAATTGGTTGATAATGATAATAAAATAAAAGTAAAATAAAATAGTAATTTAAAATATATAAAATATAGCCACATAATAAATTGATGCAGAATGTTAAAAGAAAAAATGTCATGATATATTAATTTCAAATTAAATTTTATTTGGAAATGTCGGTTTAATTAGTTGAAATTGTAATATTAAAATTTTTAAATAAAAATATAACTAAAAATATGAAATTTGTTGAATTTGTTATATTGAAATGTTTAATTGAAAATGGGAATTGAAATTGTGTAATGTAAAAATTAAAAATTCTATTTTTTATTATTAAAATCAATACCTTGTTACATAAATTAAATAGATCCTAAATTAGCTTAAGTGGTTGAGAGTTGTTTATGCTAACAAAAGGTTTCACGGTCGAATTCCTGGGTGGCTATGTCGGGGCCTCACTTGATGTCACCGTGTGACTATGCTAAGAAACACTTGAAGAAAACAACTTCACAAAATGAAAAAAAAAATGCTTCTTAAGACGATTGACATGTCTTCATTTTCATTCTTATAGATCATCATAATGAATACTCGTAAAGCAACTATACATATTTTTTATGCAAAGGATATGACCCAAAGTGTTTACATATGTGCAATTCAAGACAGAGTTGGAAATAAATGTTGTTTTTCGAGTATGAACAACGAACAAGGGCCAAGGAGGACATTGTCACATCCCCTCCCCTCATCCTGATGATGGAGAGGACGCGACCTACACTGTTGCTGCTATCAAAACGGGCAATCTAGCCCCATGAACATAATCATAAAAAAATGCATTGAAATACATATGCAGATGTACAATTCATTAAACATCGGGAGCAAATACATTTCATTCACATTCAAGTAGTCAACATGTTCATGATAGTTCATAAAACAATAGTTTGCAAAGATTAAGCACACAAGAATACTTATTTTGAGAAGAAGCTTCCCCACAACTAGCTATGTCGCTGCAACATTCCACCCAACCATAGGCCAGTGTGCTCATCAATCTCTTAGCATCACTGCCACCCCCGAGATGGGCATGATTTCCACAAGGAACTAGGGAACAACATGCTTACACACACATAGTTAAGCAAACACACAATTGGGTTTCACAGACTGTCCAGCCCAACCAATGAACAATTGGGTTTCACGGGCTACCAAGGCGATAAGCCAATAGCACATGGGTTCCTTGGACTTACTCAGCCAAGCCAACCCTCACATCAAAACACAGTCAAACCCTCTAGCAGATGGGTTTCTTGGACTTACTCAGCCAAGCCAACACAAGGATGCACTTCACAGCCAATACAAGTTCTGGCTATGGACAAAAACGTCATGGGAGCCAAAACGAAAAAATGGGAACAAGGGGGAAACAACCCTGGGAACCAAAATCAATTTCACAAAACATTCAGTGATATTCAAGAGCAAAACGACCATCATTCACACCCAAATTGTGAATCCCAAAATCAGAAAACGCCTATGGGCATTTTGGGAGCAAATCCGACCTCAACAAACACCCAAAACATGAATATGGGTCGCACATTCATCCAACAACACAAAATGACTTCTCAGCCATGCAGAAAAATGGGAAAACTGAAGAAAAAACATGAGGGAAATGCACAGTAAACTCCAGTTGCATGAGGGAGGCAAAAACGACCTCTTAAAACCACAAGAACGTGAATCTTTGTTGCACATTCACTCAACAACAT
Organism: Pseudotsuga menziesii; assembly: GCA_001517045.1. Taxonomy (NCBI): domain Eukaryota; kingdom Viridiplantae; phylum Streptophyta; class Pinopsida; order Pinales; family Pinaceae; genus Pseudotsuga; species Pseudotsuga menziesii. The sequence continues at coordinate 589,531 of LPNX010932835.1, forward strand.
AAAGATGGGTTTTCCCAGCCATGGTAGAATGAGGAAATGCAGGAACCGTGAGGAAAAAACACATAGGAGCCTCAACTCTGTGAGAGAGAGAAAACGTATGGGTGGATAATGGGATGGGCATGCATTTCCAAGCATTTACTTGCACAAGAAGTCAAAAACACATTTTCCAAAAATGGGTGGCTTCCCAAATTCAAATTTGACTCCCATACTCTTCCCATCCCCATGCATTAACTTCCTCAATCAATTTCTAAATGACTGGTCAAAAAAATGACAAAATGGGTAGTTGGCAGTTTTATGGGTTCTCCCTTTGACATTGGCTTTTCCCCATTTGCTCAAGGGTTTGAATACCCCCCCCCCCCACTCCCTATTCCTTGTGAAATCATGCCCCCATCTCTTTCACATTGCGGCGCATAGCTAGTTGTGGTAATTTTATTAATTTGCATTTTTACATGATGTCTCAAAACATATTGTGTCTTGCTAGCACATAAACCATCGACATCGATTTTAATCGCCGATACATAAGACATTAAATCAATGGTGAGGCCTTTGCCTTGAACTCCACACCATGATCAAATAAAAATATTTACATCATGTGCAATTCAATACCATAGGATCAAAACCGAAGTGTAATAATTGTATATACATCTACATTGTAATTAAAAAAATAAAAAATGTGTAATAATTGTATATACATCTACATTGTAATTTTCCACCCTCTCACTTAAATTTATGTACACACTATTTATAACTATTTGTAATCATTACTTTAGACATAAAACAATAATATAACTCTTCCATTAAATTTGTGTACACCATTTATGATTATTTTTAATCATTAACTTAAACATGAAACACTAATATAACTACCATGATGTAGAATATGATATGAAATGTTTTACCATAATAATAATTTGAATTAGTTTTAAAGTTCTTCCTTTACTATTTATTATTTAACATTTTTATATAACTGCCATCTACACCATTAAAAGCAATTACTAATTTATTATTAAGCATTAAATAATTTTTAACATGTCAACAGTTTTTTTTAACATAATACAATGTTAAAATTTTTGTTAAACATAATAAAAAAACTAGATCAATCAAAATAAATCATGATTTAAAAATAATATATGGTTTTAAAATAAAAAATTATAAAACAAATATGTAAGCAGCTATTTTTTTTTTAATAAAAAATTATAAAACAAATGTGTAAGGAACTATTTTTTTTTTAATAGTTAATATTGTTTGACATAAGACTTTTCAAATAGCCAGAGGGCTATTGCCCTTTATGGCGCTTGACATTAAGTGACATTGGTATTTACTCATATATTTAGTACTTTATATTTAGGTGGCTTACTTGTCTTTCAGCATGTTAGAGGTCTTTTTGAACATAATGAAGACCTAACTAATTAACATAAAGTTACCTCTGCAGTGTTTGGTAGTGATTTAGGAGTTGGATTTCCTTATTTGAGGTCTCATAATAACTCATTGAAATGGTCCAAGGAGACACACGAGGAATGGTCTAAAGCCAACGGTCTTGATGTTGAGTATTTGTTTACTTGTCACGTCATATTATATTATATTATGGAAGTTAATGTTAATTGCTTTACTTTGAATCTTCAATGTTTTAGAGATTTGTTATAAATTTGTTAAACGAGAATTGTAGATGTTTTAATAAGTGAAGGATTTTGCTGATATTAATGGCTTGTCTTAATTTTTATTCATATGGAAGCTAAAAAACAATTTCAATGTTATAAAGGAGCCTTGTTACCCTTATCTTAATGTATCATATTTTATAATAATAATAATAATGGTATATTAAATTAAAGTCGACGAGCATTCATTTCCTTCTCAAAGGAGCTCATTTATGAAGAACAACATCAATAATACTCGAAATATATTACAACGAAAATTAGTATGCACATTGGACCAATGAAGTGAAAGGGACTTATATAAGTAAGGAAGGTTAATGATAAAAATTTAAGTTCTCATTGATGGGTACAAACATCCATATATGGAGAGTCACTGAACCCACACTTACAAAGAAGTATTCTTTTTATGTTTATGCATCCTTTGATTCATAGCTATCAATATACACTAATGTACAATAGTCACTTAGACAATTTCAATCAATTTTTTTAATAGAATCCACCATATCTTCCAACACGAAGAAGTATAAGATTTGGACTCTGTAATGGGGATTTTTTGGGGGTTTTATTTGCTTCATCCCTCCCATTGATATCTTGTAAGTTGTAGCTTAATGAACAATCTCACAAAGCCACTCAAAGCTACATAAGAATACTATATAACTTATTGGATATTTTCATTGGCAAAAATAGATATTCATTTGATTTTACCATCACAAACTAGTTTCACAAAGTGATGCTTGATGTTAAATAGCTCCAACAATTTCTTGACTATATTAATTATATGGTTCATTTACTAAACGATCTAAGTAAACATAGGCATACCATTAATACTTGACTAGGATTAAATACTCAAAAAAGCTCAAAGATTATCCATGGATAATCAAAGATCAAAACTGACTTTACCTAAAAGAATCCAATACTCAACAATCCTAGTAAATATCCAATGCATTGTTGAGTTTATTTAATCCTAGTAAATATCCAATGCATTGTTGAGTTTATTTAATCCTATTAAATATCTAATGCATTGCTAAAAACTACAATAGAACAACTCTCCTTAAAACACCTCAGCACCCACCAAAAAGGTGGTTGAGAATGTCACAAGGGAATTGTCAAGGAAAGTGTGTGAGCCAACCATAATGCCTATGTGTCAAACAACTACCCAATCAACTTGTAAATACTTGATGTGTATGTCATGAAAATCATGAAAAATGGGGCCTCATACAATATGAGGATTGACACCTCCTATGTCTCACCTAAAAAATAATCAACATGTAAACAACATTGTTCTATTCCAATACTAAGAACATTTTCGATATTGAATTGAGAGGTAGGCTAATTATTTGGGATACATAGTTATACCCATAAGCATATTTTATACGAGAAATTGGTGCATAACAATAAATGGACAGAAAAAACATCAGATGCAAACTGTACACGTTAGGCTCTCAAAGCAACTATCAGGCACTAACAAACATGTCATATACTAAAGATAAAGGCTTAGGACTAATATAACCCACAACTAGAATTGATGCCATAACAATAACAAATAAATGTTTGAATCTCCCATGAATGTCCATTGCTGTATTCAGGGTTGAGCTCATTGGAATCACCATTTCAATGGACACTTGCACACACGATTTAATATTATCAATAGAAATGGCTTCAAATTGTTTGATTAAAGATTGTTGTAGGAATTTTTGATTACTTTAGCTTGCTTGAAATAAGTACTTAACCTTCCAATTCCACCTGTCATTGAGATATTCTTGAAGATTGAGACATGTATTATAGGTTGTCTATGTAACTTCAAGGATGTAGTTGTATGAAAAGGTTCCTTTGGTGGATATTTGAGTAAGGATGCTTGTGCCTTTGGGAAAGCTATAGATGAACTTGCACATCTACCATACAAGATTGAATAATTGATTAGTTCCTTATTCGTTAAAATATCTAAATTAAACACAAGATAACCATCCTTCTAGTTCTCCATGAAATGATCCTTACCTCTTTCACGGGCGGATAATTGTACTATGTAAGTATTAACCAACCTATCAAAGTACTAGTGCTAAAATCCCTGAGATAGAGAAAGGTCTTTCATTAGTTATTAGTGGCCATCAATGTGTGAATAAATTATACATTCACATGGTAATAGATTTTCAGGGAGTAGGATTCTCACTTGCAAGTGTTGACTGTGTGCCTCCAGGTTGTGAAGAAACTTTATTTATTTCTTCCCACGACTCTTTTATTGCATTGGAGCAACTCTCACTCACATTTTGTGCCACATAAAACAAATTTTCAATCAACAGATCAATGATTATATATAAATCTTGAAAGAAAGAACACATTTATTCACATACATTGAATTATCTCATCACAATGTTGTCGTAACCATCTTGAGGTGTTATTTTATCAAAATACAAGATAAGTGCCAAAGATGCCACTACATCGATTGTACTATGGGTATACTTCACACAAAACCATGAAGCTAACACTGCATTAGCTCAATTATCCACAACCTACCAAGAAAACTTAACCAACAAATTGCTTAAAATATTATAGACATCTTGCTTCCACCATAAGATCTGCCAAAGGCGATGGCAGGGCAATTCTTTGTAGACAATTTTTGCTTCAAACCTAGAAGTAGCATTGCGTAATCAGCCAGTTCCTATGTGGAAGTAAAATAATCGAATGTAGAGTCATTTCTAAAGGGTTCTTCTTGATTCCCAAAGGGAATTGACAATCCATTATATCGATGTTGAATCAAAATTAATTCCACAAACTCAATATTTTCATTCACCCCCAATTTATCAATCAGAAATAAAATTTAGCTCAATGAACATGAGAAGTTGGTGATATAAGTGAGGAGAGTTCTCAAAGGCATAAGAATCTAATTCAGTAGACTCGTTGATCATGTAAACAAACATGGAAGAGTGGATTTGGGGACTTCCCTAATGCTTTGCATTGATAAGATATCTATCCTGGAAGGTGTGATCCCTCCAAACTATAAGTAAAATGGTTGAGAATTTGGGTATAATAGTGAGTGTTGCATTCAGCATTCGAAATGTCCCTTCCATAATTATTGACTAGTGATGTCCTAGACCTAAGAAGGGACCTCTTATGGCCACAAGCTAAGAAGGAAGAAGGGATCATGCAATGTGTGTTGGGACCAATGGTCCATTGTACCCTCACCTTGTTGGCTAAACAACTTATTTGGATCTTTTAATCCATATTTTGTGGACATTTAATCTTGTGGTTGTTAGTTAGAGTCCCTACCCAAACCTATTTATAGATATCCTTATTGGTTGGTCTATCGTCACAGTGTATCATTGATCTTGTGCTTAAGCTCTAATTGATGTCTATAGACACCATCATATTTTATGGGAATCTCTCTTTCTCCTTCTGTTGTTTATTGCATGCTCTAACATGGTATAAGAGTCGATGGTGTTCATGATCCAGTTAAAAGAAGTTTGAAAATAATTTCCACATTGAGTCCAGATATGGTCTTTTCACATATTTGAGCATATTTGATCTAGGATTTTGCAGAAGGGAAGATTCTCGTTATTACTTCAATGCTCAAATATTTTTGATGTGTTGATTTTCTTTGGCGATGATTGACTCAAACTTCAGTGATGTTGCATGTATGGAGTCCTGCTTGTTAAGATCATTAATGGACTGATGCGAACTGATCTCTCAATATGTTATTATCTTAAAGAAAGTTATGTGTATCCTTGTTGAATATCACTAGCTCAACCAGAAATGGTTTCTCTTTGTGAAACGATGACCACACTTTCATAAGATTGGAAGTCGATTGTCGAATCAATATGAATTTTGATTGATTGTGTGGCTAGTGAATGTTGATATGTCTCGACTCAGTTATGTGGACTCAAATGATCACTGCATTGACCTAGGCACATTAAGGCATGAGAGATCATCCTTTTGAATGTTGTTATTGGGTGTGTGTGTCTCATTCTTCATCAACAACACATGGAAGTAGACGTTGTGAAAGATTGCAGTAAGTTGTACTAGACATAAACATTAACTAAAGGTTAGTTGCGTTGACTAAATTATAGATACTTATGTACAAGGTTAGTCGATTTAACAAAAGAAACTCGAGGTTGTTGACTATTGTGTTATGGACGATTAGTGTGATTAGAAGTCTTAAGACCATTGTATCATTATGTTGTCGACTAGCCAATCGCCCATTAAATGCATCGACTTATTAACATAGTTTGGAGGCTCAGCTATTTGTTTAACCATTGAATTTTTTTACAAGTCTGTCACTTGGGGTCAATGCATTTCAACCATTGGCTAAGAAATCACAACCCAGGGGCATCTAAGCCCTTAAAATCACCCAAGGATTGCACCCGACCTGGGCCACACCAACCCTTAACATGGCTGGAATTTTTTGTTGTCTCCTCCCAACTAAGTCACCCCTAAAGGTATTGAACTCAAGTTACCAACTTGTAAGCAAAAACCCACACCTTAATCGAGTGAGCTAGTGAGAATTGAAGTTTAACCATGACTATACTTGGCCTCATTTTTGTCTTATTATTTGCATGAATGCGAGTGGACATAATACGTATCACTTAATTTTGAAAAATCCATCACATTGATTGATGGACCAACGAAAATCATTTTTTGAAACCCCTGGAGTTTTCTAGCATCACTCCATTAATGGTGTTGATCGTGTATGCACAATGTGAATGGTATCTTGATGGATTTACTCATAGTGACGTCGACAAAAGGCCTCTGATGCTCCATCAATTAAGTATTTCTTGGTAGAATGGACATTGATTAATAGACGCCTACCCTTAATGCCAACTGTGTGGTCGATGTATACCGACCAAGTGCACTCTCGACATATATTAGTCAATGAAGGATTGAATTTAATTTGAATTCATGTTTTAAAGGTTGCTCTGGCGCACTAGTCGATTGGTAATCTGGTGATTGACTACATATTTTGTGGTCGACTTGCTTGAAGCAATTGATTATAGAATTGGCCATGCAGTTCTCTATATTCACAATGTGGTGAATTCTACTAGTTCGCAAAGGTGGTTACTATTGGCAAGAGCTATCCATTGAGCTGCAAAGCATTTAATGCTGCTGCAATAGGTTTGTTGACCGTTGGATTTCTAGCAGCTCAAGATCCAATGATCATCAAACTTGCTGCAGCTGTATTACATGCTCTGCAGCTCAATGGATAGCTCTTGCCGTTACTATTGGCTACCATATTGGTGAAGACAACTTGAAAAGATAAGTTATTTATTTGTTTTGTATTGCCTTGGAATTCACTCCTTTTGTGTATTCGACTGGTGGCTTGATTGGTTATTCTAGTGTTCATAATATATTTGCAAGTTTGAAATTTGTGTATTGAAATCCTATTAAATATTGGTATACTAGATGAAGATGAAGCCCCGGTGCTTCATAAATTGCAAGAGATTCCGGAGAAAAAAGCCATCGCCTTAGAAGAATCTCATACTCAACTTTCTGAAGAAGTAGAATCCTTTTAGAATGTCATTACACAATGACAATCCAAGAATCAATGATTGAAGAATGAATTGCAAACATCCCATGCCTAGATGGAAGATGAGGTTTCCCTCCAAACTATAATTTTACAGCAGTTTGATGAGAAATCTCGACATATTCATGTGCTAGAAAACACCATTGAAAGCATTTTCCATAATTCAGTAGACGAATTTGAAGATAAGTCTGAATTGGTCGATGACTTGGAATAAGAGGTGAAAACCCTCTCTCATGAAGATATTGAAGGGTTGAAGACGAAATTTGATAGACGAAGCATAGAATGACCATCTAATGAATGAGGTTGCTCACTTGCAGGCCTATGTTGATGAGCTTTGCAAAGAAGTTTCCCCTCTTCAACAAGACATTAATCGTTTGTTTAAAGAATACCAAATTTTGAAAGAAGATTATGATGCTCTGTTGCTGCAGCTAACTGACAAGGATGAGGTTATCAAGAGATTGCAGGATTGCAAGCATGGTCTTGAATAAGAATTTTGTATATTGTAGATTGTTGAGCATAAAAAACGTTGTTCCTCTAACAGTTGTTCCATATGCACAAAAAACGTTTCATCACTCTTTAAGTTGTAGAATATGCACAAAACACGTTTTAATCCTTTGTGAGTTGTTTACTATGCACCCCATAGCCAAACAAAAGTGTCTAGTAGTATTTAAAATCACCTAGTAACTGTAAAAACGCCCATGTACTTATAAATTCATCATGGCAATAATACAAATCCCCCAGGCAAAGAAAATCCATCCCAACAATGATGAAAAACGCCCCAGCACTCTCAACTTGCCCCCAGGTAAAGCAAACTCGTCCCAGCAATGATGAAAATGCCCGAGGAATTGCAAATTCATCCAAACAATGGTGACAACGTAGTGGAGTTTTTATAATGGTAGAATTTTTTTCTCTGTCTCTCCTATATGAGAAAAAAATAGTCCAAAGCTCAAGTTAGCAACTCCTACAGGATAACAACAACTAGTTTATGAGAGCCATTGATCTCTAATTCGCCCTATACAATCAATGGTGAGATTTATAGAGCTGTTGGAGGGTTGTGTATGAGAAAATTCTTAATATAAGAAAGAAAAATCTTAGACAACATTTATATCTTATGGGCAACGATTTTTTCCCCATTACTAGAGATAATTAGTCATAATAGTAGCCATCAAAACTCAAACAAATCATTTGCAGGAATTCACAAACCAAATTCACTAAAAACAACAACAAGGAACTGAGCCAATCATTCACAGGAAGAAATGATTTACCTTGGAAACCTGAATGGGAAAATCAACATTCAGTTAGATTTATCTAGGCTATTTATTTTAGCAATGTACAAATTATAGGCTCTATGGTGCTTCTTTAGATCTCATCAGCATTTGGGAAACATTCCTCTCTTTCTCAGCCAAAGAACCCCCTTCTCATTGTGGGAGAATCATTTTATAGAAATGTTTAAGATTATGATAGTTGGAAAGCCAAGCATCCTCGACTCCTCAACTTCTCCCAAGCTCGATGAGCTTATTTGTCTTTATTGTACATTTGAGGAATGAGACCATAGTCTCATCTTTTATTTTCTTTTTATTTTCTTTTTTTTTCCATACATGCTTTATATTCCTATTTTTTAAATAATTCATGATTGATTGGATTCTATTGTGTTTGCCTCTCTTTTTTCTCTCAACTTAGATACATGGTGGAAACCCCTTCATGTCGGTATGGGGCCCTTCATGTCAACATATATCTCCAAAATCCTTTCATTGTTTGTGCCTGGTGCTTGGTGCAATCCTCGTTGAGCCTATACTGAATCCAATTGTCTTTTCTAGATCTGCTTTCGATCAATGTTTATTTTAAGAAGATAGATAATTGAAGTTATATTATCTTGTTATTGTATGTAGATGGCATGATTATTACAGGGTCTATTATGCAGGATACAAATGTGCTAAGAAAAAATTAGCTAATTCATTTGCAATGAAGGATTTGGGTGCTACAAAGAAAATCTTTGGTATGATAATAACAAGAGACAAGAAAAATCACAAATCGACATTGTCTCAAGGTGAGTACAAAGAGAATGTGTTGGAAATATTTGTAATGCAAGATGCAAAACCATCTAGTATGCGGTTTTTCAGACATTTCAAAGTAAGTAAGGAGATGTGTCCTAATACACAAGAGCAAATAGATTACATGTCCAAGGTCCCATATTTATCAGTTGTTGGTAGTTTATGTATGTGATGGTGTATAGAAGACAATATATTGCACTTGCAGTTGGAGTTGTGAGTAGGTATATGAACAATCCAGGTAAAGAGACTTAGGAGAAAGTAAAGTAGATTCTCAGGTATTTGAAAGGTGTTACTACTCATGCATTATGTTTTGGAGGTTCAAACACTATTCTACAGGGATATGTTGATTCATATATGTTAGGTGATAGAGATAGTAGAAGGAGCACCACATGGTATGCTTTTACGGTAGGTGGAGCAATAGTACGTTGGATTTCGAAGTTGTAAAAGGTTGTTGCACTTTTAACAATGAAAACAAAGTGTGTTGCTGCTACAGAGGCTAGTAAATAGATGATTTGAGTACAAAGGTTTATGGAGGAATTGGAAAAGAAGTAGGAGAATAACAAGTTGTAGAGTGACAACATCAGTTGTTGAGTTTGGCTCTGAGTGCTTGTGCCGCTCTGAGTGCTAGGGTTTCGTGCTGCTGCACACTCTTGGAAGGGTCGTGGCTTCCTGCTCTTGGCGCCTCTTGGACGTAGCCGTTCTATTAGGGACGCCATGCCTGACGACGGATCTGGGTCCCCCCCGAGCCCATGCAATGAACTAGCTGCATTCAGAAGCTTGATCTCTGGCAGATCCAAGAATCTTCAGGCGGCTCCAATCCCTAAGTTTGTGAAAAAAATTGATGAGATCCCTGTCATTAACCTACCACCTTAGCATCCCATGCATGTGGTCGTTTCCCTGGCAGATCGAGCTTTGGTTGGTCAATTTACTGGGCTTTGTCCCTTGCCCAAGACCACAGACAACTGGATCCAAAAGAACTGGAGGCCTCTAACCTCTAATAACATTACCTGCTATGCAATAGGTAGAGAGTTGTTTCTCTTTGAATTTATTGCTAAAGAAGACCGAGATCTGATTTTTCGAAGACGCTCGTACTTCATGGGGCCTCAAGGCTTATATATGAATATATGGACCCTAGACTTTGATCATGAAGTAGATGTCCCCAAATCCGTCCTCGTTTGGGTTCGTCTCCCAAATATCTCGATCCATTGCTGGACTCCGAAGACCGTGCTCGCTATTGGGGATAGACTCGACAAGTATATTGACAAATCTCATCCAAAAGAGAACTATTCTTGCGCCAGAATCTGTTTCGAAGTTGATGTGGAAGCAGGTCTCCCTAAAGCAGTTAAACTAGCGGTAGGAGATTGGCGGCATTACCAAAAGCTTGACTATGAACAACTGTCGTTCAAGTGCCATCATTGTCATGAGTATGGCCATTTCCAAAAGAGCTTCCCTATGAGACCGATTGATCTAGAAAAAGATCAAGAAGAACGATGGACTCATGCAAAGCGAACCAAAACCAATGCTAGGCATGTCCATAAAAAATAAGAGAGAAACCCAGGTACTTCTAGGACTGAAGAAGCCCCTAAAAATCCTCCAAATGAAGAAGGTAACAACTCTGCGGTACATGCAAACGAAGTCCTAGAGCCTAGGTGTCAAAACCCCAAATTTTCCGAAAAATTTAAAATTTTCAGAATACAGATAAATTACATAAATGCAGTCACTAATTGTTTAATTAGTTATATGTTGCTGAATTCATTATCTGTATAACCTTTTGATTATGTTTATCTTTATAGAACAGTTTCTTTTCAGTTTACTGATTTGTTTTCTTCTTGCGACCACAAGGTGGAACTGTCATGAAAAACTGGGCTTACTTAGCTTTTGAGCTAACGCAGAAGTTTTCCTTCTCTTACAGATTTACAGGTAAGAGGTTCGGGTGTTGCTTATCAAAATTCTAAAGTATTCAAATATAAGTTCATCACATAAAGAAAATAACTCAGTAAATAATATAAATGTTAAACAATTTTCAAAGCTTATTGAGGTAAATTCATTTTACTGTCCTTTATTCTAGCAGATGTAAATTTATATTTCTTAATGATTACTGAACTATCCGATATCTTATCGTAGTCGACAAGTGTCAAATGCCTTAACTAAATTCTCTACAAACATAGTAAGAATGGCAAAGTTAAAGAATTAATAGTTTACTTTCAAATGTGCACAAATACATTTACATCGTAATGTATATTAATAAGGGGTATACGTATTACTGCTTCCATTTTCAACTTTTGAAGTTTAAGGGGTCTACATATTTATTCCAAGCTGGTCTTTGAGAAGGATATACTCATGTTGATGCACAGATTGTTGTTTACACATCAACTGTTTCAAAGCATAACTAGAGCTTACCTTCAATAAGATAGATATCTTACTGAAAACAGGTTTTATCCTAACCCTTTTATATTCATAAGAAAAAGGCATGTCCTTAAGAGACTATAATTCTTAAAAGAATGCATGACATAATAGTTATATGGCCTAACTATTTTTTTTTTAAGTATAGATGAGGCCATTGAGGTTATTATGAATACTAAGATAATTGCCATAGTTTTACTCTATAAACCTCCTTTGTAACAATCCAAAGTACACTTTTACGTTTGATTGGACTAATATTTCATATTGCAAAAAGAAGGTGCAAAAGATTTATAAAATAAAATGCCTTCCTTAACATACATTATAAGCTATGGTAAGTACTATTTACCTAGCATAGAGAGAAAGATTATATTATAACTATGCCGTAATAAAACTATTGTTTACCTTTGTTCTACGTTTTACAATCTAACATTACAAATCTCCTTTAGAAGTATAAGTTTAAGTCTCGCACTGGAAAAGATCCACGCTATGCTATACATAAGATTAAACTTGGTTTACGTTGATAGATATCATAACTTATATGGTAAAGGGTCGTAAGTCCCACACAATTTTGATGATTGTTATGTTAAAGTGTTAATAATAACCAATCTTATGTTTTCCATGCAGCATTGTGATGGTTTGACATTGAGGCAAGTTTATAATTGATCCTTCGATTATCAATGATTGGAATAATGTTTGATGACGAGCTCGCCGGGACTATACGCTCAAACCCACTGCATGCAAAATATTTAACTGGTAACGTGGCATCATTGTATCCATGCATTTCACAGTTAAAAGGACAACAATTAACCCTAGCTCGTCATTCTATCCTTCGTCTTCGTTCGTGCTACTCTGCTAAGGTCTTCTCGCCTACACTTTCGCTTACCTTGACTGCTAATAAGGTCCTTCCTTGCTAGTTCTACCTGTGGACTCATCCTGAAAGCTTAGCAGAATAGTGCTGTCACGAAATTATTTGTTGCTTAGGTCTCGGTTCCGATATTTTCTCCAGGGTTTTGAAGCCAGCTCCATTCCGAACCTTTTTACAGTGACGAGGGTTTTCTTCCTCCTAGGCCTTGTATTAAGAGTAGTGGCCTTGTATTTCGGAGTTGTTGGGCGTAGGGTTCACTGTAAACTAGTTTTCCTCCTTGCTGGGTATTCAACGATAACCCAGGTGTAAAATGCTTACTATGCTAGTTTTGCCTCTATACTCGTTCGTTGTTGATTCTTGATAGTGTTCGCAAACTTTTTCTCCCTTGCCACCAATGGGGGCTTCCTTTTTCCTTGCGCTGGTGGTTGTTTTGCAACTCGTGGTCGGTCATGCTACGGTAACATTTTAAGTAAGCATACAAAACCATTATCATTTTAGTGTGTTTTCATTATACGGTTATATAATATGTAACGAGTTTAACACTTTCGTTATCTTATTTACAGGTGTTGGCCTGCCTCCCTCTGCGCGGTTAAATGCGAGGCTGAGGCAACAGTTGTAGGTCACGGGTAAGCCTAGTTTTACCATGGCACTTTCTCCTTGTCCAAACCCTTATGGGATTATATGGGTTGGTCGCCGCGGCCTGAATAAGCCTTGTGGGTTTTGGTTACTCTGGTTATTTAATCTGCTATTTTTAATGGGTACTATAACCCTAGCTTAGTGCTGGGTTCTCCGGCTTCGGCTATGAGTGTAACTTTTTTGTCTTGTTTGAATACTATATTCATATATGTATAAATGGAAAGGCTATATAAGCCTCGTTCTTTGGATTTTATTTACGGCCCTGAGTAAATTTACTGAGTTTAGACTCCAGTTGTTAACTTTGTTGTATATTTTGGATTTGTAGGGTTTTACCCTATCTTGACAGTATTTAAAAGATAGTTACAGCTTATTTACTTATCTTGTAACTTATGTGGCTCTACTGTAGATGTTTTTTTTATTATTATTTCTAAAGTGTAAAAATTTGGTTGAGCTCGATAGGTAGAGCATGACATTACTCTGATGGTTATTTTCTGTGCATTATTGCACTTGATTTTTACCCACAATATTTAATAAATTAATACTAGGGTTTCTTGTACATTCTTTTATATGAATTTACTTTATTTAAAGAATTTTAATTGTTATTATATAGTTTATATCCTTCGGGATATAAGGTCTTTATGTTTTAACGAAATTCTTATGTATCTGTTAGTAAATTTTTGAGTGCAGAATTTTAATTTTAATTCAGGTTTACAATACTGAGATAAGAACATTTCTTATTTACATGTTAATAATGTTTTTATAATTATATATTCATTTACATGTAAATAATATTCTTATAATTATATATTTATTAGCTTGTCCTTTTATTTAATTTTATTCGTAGAATAAGTCAGTATTTTATTACTGTGTGCTTATACTCATTGCACCAAATATTTTGATGATGATGATGATGATGTTTAACGTCCACTGAGACCGGATTGGTCTATCGGACCTAAAGAAACAGATTATTGGCAGTGATCAGCTCACCGCTGAGTGCTTTACAAGTCTAGCTCTATAATTCTAACAGAAATTTCCTACAAAACTTGGATCTGTCTATCAAATTTATTCTAGCTGTCCGTATTATGCATTCTTGCTAGCTTCATTTCGCTGGCTTCTTGTCTTTATAGGAGAAAATTTCTTTGTTGTAGTCTTTGGAGATGATGGCACAGTTTTGTTCTTTTTTCCAACTTTGATCCAACCTGTTGAACTATCTTTGACGTCACTAAGGAGAGCTTCTTCTGAGTCGGCATGAGGATCTGCACTGTGCAGATTCCCTTGCGGGAGTTTTTTGGCTGAATCTGCTGGGGTACTATGCGCTGCAGGGGAGTCTTCATTACGAGCCTGAAGAGATTTCTTGTTCTGCATTGGATCTAGATTTTCTAAAGGAACTTCGCTTTTGCTCACAGTATGAGATTTCTTGTCCTGCATCGAATCTGGATTTTCTAAAGGAACTTCGCTTTTGCTCACAGTATAGTGATCCGGATTTGCTCCACTCCACCACGTGGATCTGCGGTGGTTTTTCCTAGGATTGGAATTCTGTGATTCTTTGGGACAATCTTTAGCTAGATGTCTTATTTCAAAGCAACTTCGGCATCTGAATAAAACGCTTTCGTAATCTAACTTTTGGATCCATACATAGCTCTTACTCGTCAGATGAATTTTGGCTGGGAATCCTATGCTAAAGTCCATTTCCACGCAGATGCGAGCATAGGTAGTCTTGAAGTAGGCCTGTGTGTCTTCACTGCTGAAGTAGAAGGTACCAAGTGCATTTCCAATGGCTTCAAGCGAGGTAGAGTTCCAAAGATGCAAGGGCAGGTTGGGGAGCCTGACCCAAACTGGGGCTGAAGAAATTTGTTCTGAAGTTGGGTCAAAGGAAGGGTTCTAGGGCTTCATGAACAACCCTGATTTTCCCCAAAACCAAGGGCTAGATGCTTGAATGGTCGTTCTGTCCTCTGCCGTTACAAAATCTACCGTAAAAAAACCCCGAGCAGAAGGATAAATTGAAATTTTATTAGAGACAATAGGTTCCCATACCTCTGAGACCCACTGGTGTAGATCGGTTAATTGAGGCCATAGGCCGTTGAATCTGCAGATCAGGGCGGTTTCTTCAAACTGTGCTGCTTCCTCTAAAGACCGATCCACCACAAGAATAGAAGGTGCTGGCCTTTCTTGAACAACCAGAACTTTCTTGCTGTCAATGGCAGACCCGAGGGCTTTTCCAGCCGGCCCAAGGACCGCAGCTGCAAACGAGACTGGTGCCATTGGAGGGTTAAGACCCTAAGCCTCAGAGCGGATGGATGCCGGGGTTCCGAAGCGAATATATCTTGTACAACTTTTTAACTATTTTCATATATTTCAGAGAAAAGACTCAGAAATCGCTCTGCAACTTAGAGCCGATCTGACTTGCACCTTTCGATCTGCATGCACCAATCCCGATCGCTTTGCACTGGATCGATCTCCAATCCCGATCGCTCTGCCGAACTGTATGCACTGGATCGGTCTCTGAGCTGTAGGTTGGATAATTATATTGTAGGTTCACTAATATTGATAATAGAAATCATATGATAAAAACAGGTCAAATTTGTTGAAAGAAATTGTTGTTTTCAGAATTTTACAATTTCAAACTATTTTAAACTAAATCCAGGATTTAAAAACTCTATCCAGAACAATCGAATTTGCGATTATGACAAAATTGGTCTACCAGATTCAGACTGGTTGGGAGCGTCACAACGGAAAACAAATAGCCAGGAAGATTGCATCGGTAGATATAAGAAACAACTGTGGGCAATGGGGAGAAGTAACATTGACAGGTTAATATTTAGAAAATAGAAGTAATAGAACTAAGTACTGCATTTGTCAACAACTTCAAAGTATAAGATGACATTTGTAGAATTTGTTTATGCTTAACTGAATAGAACCAAATAAATGAAACACATAGATTAATATCCATAAGTAAAATCTGAAATTCAATAAGTCATCTGTAGAAACAAATCAACATTCTAGCTAATCTTTCTTTCAATTTTGTGTATTATACAAGCAATAGTTAAATCTGGAAAGAAATAGACTGTAAAGCATTTTTATTTAACTTAATTCTACTCTAGTGAACTATTATACTCTTCTCTTGAATTCAATTAAGCAATAAGGTTACTAAAAGTAACTATGGTATCAAGAACTGTTTTCTCTACTTATACATACTACTATCACTAAACAATACAACTTATTTCTCTGTTTCTATAAGACTTGACAGTTTTCAGTACAGGTTAATACTACTCCTAATACAAAGGATATTTCTTCTGAAAAACAACATAAAGAATATACTCTATAAATCCATTAACATTCTATTCTATATTTTCATCATAATATCTTTGCTTATAATTTCACCACTGCATTGGAGTACGGTCTGGTCACTCCATATGAGGAAAAACGCACGAGGGGTTTTGTTTTTCATCAAAATATTATATTACTAAACAAACTAAAAACAACTTCATTACTAAACCATCTAAATCTTTACATCATAAGCTACAAACATAACATTCAATCATACACAGTTATTAAAACCAAGACTGTTAGATGGCAGAACCTGTTCTTGAGCTTGGACGACAACAGCAATGGGAGGTTGTTCCTCCTTACGAACTACTGGAGAGCGCTCAAACAACGACTCCTCAGGACCCCCAAGCTTGCTCTGGTCTCCCTGGCTGGAACTAGGTGCAACAATAATCACGTACCAGTCTTCAGACTTAATACAAACCCTGAACTTATCAGTAAGTTCTCTCAGCTAGCAAGCTATATCAAACCAAGTTACTGCAGATTATCTCTCAACACACCTTCCTTACAATTTTCCCTTTTCCCCAATGAATTCCTTGAAGAGCATTCCTCCTGAATGATTCTTCTCCTGGAAAATATCTGAGCAGCCTCAGCTCTATTCATTAGGTACTTTTAAAAGATTGCCTAGGTCTTTTTGGGTTAGTTGTCATTTATTGAGCCACCTACTCTGATCCCACTTTCTCGGGGGATCATGACCCCAAATGTAGGGAAGTTTCCACCTGCAACATAGGAAGTGTTTGAGGATACTGCCACTTGTCTTTTTCCCTCCACCTAGTTCCTCCACCAGGTTGACCAGTAACACTCTTATTAACAGCTCTCCCAAGCTGTTGTCTCCACTTTTTATTTATTAATAATAAAATATTCAGAATTACATTCCACTTCTTTTGACTCTGCTGAGTCATCAGTCTCCACTTAGCATTAAATTTAACATAATGTCTTAAGAAATCAAATTAAAATAATTAACATTATTTTACAAAAATTGGGGTATGTGACATACACACCCCCTTAAAATGTAACATCGTCCTCGATGTTACTTATTCTTCATCCTCTGCAGTCTCTTGGAATAGATTCGGGTATGCCTCCCGCATCTTACTTTCCAGTTCCCAGGTAGCCTCTTTAGGACTAAGGTGCTTCCATTGCACCTTCACCTGTCCAATGGTGCGGTTCCGCAGAGTAATTTCCCTCCTCTCGAGGATACAGTCTGGTTCCACCATAATTTCTCCTTCTGGTTCCACCTGTACAACATTCCAATCAACCACATGAGTAGCATCATGAACATACTTTTTCAAAACAGAGATATGAAAAACATTATATACTTTCAAGTTAGGTGGTAATGCTAGCTGGTATGCAACTTGACCAATTCTAGATAAAATTTCAAACGGACCACAGTAACGTGGTGCTAACTTGGCACAACTCCCCAATCTTAGAGATATTTTATTTGGCCTTACCTTTATAAATACGTGCTCACCTACCTGGAACTCCTTGGGAGTTCTTTTCAAATCTGCTTGGCTCTTTTGCCGATCCTGTGCCACCTTCAAATTTTCCTGCACTTGCTTCACAATCTCTTCCATTTCTTTCAATAATTCTGGTCCTAACACCAATCTATCTACTAGATTATTCCAGGAGATAGGAGTGTTGCATTTACACCCATATAAAATTTCAAATGGACTAAACTTAGCTGATGACTGATAGTTATTATTATATGCAAACTCTGCTAGATGCAAGTAGTCTTCCCACTTACCTAGCTGATCTTTAACATACATCCTTAATAAATCCTCTAGCACCCGATTCACTCTTTCAGTCTGTCCATCCGTTTGAGGGTGGAAGGAAGTACTGAAATTCAATCCCTTAAACAAGGACTTCCAAAAATTTCTTGTGAATTTAGGATCCCTGTCTGAAATTATAACTTTCGGTACTCCATGTAACCGAAAAATCTGCTTTAAGAATATATCAGCTATATTGGCAGCCTTGTAAGTAGTTTTGACAGGAATGAAATGTGTTGCTTTGCTTAACTTGTCTACCACCACCATAATAGAGTCATTTTGATTCTGATTTTTGGGCAGTCCAGTAATAAAATCTAAGCTAATCACTTCCCATTTCCAGCTAGGAATGGGTAAAGGTTGTAGCAACCCAGCTGGATGTTGGTGTTCGGTTTTCACTTATTGACAGTCCAAACATCTAGCAATGTATTCAGCTACCTCAGATTTCATATTAGGCCAAAAATATTATTTTCTTAACATGGTTACAGTCTTTTGGTAACCTGGATGTCCTGAGTAAGGTGTTTTATGGACTTCGTCCAGAATTAACAACTTAACTTTAGGCACATTAGGCACATACAGTTTATCTTTAAATAATAAAAATCCATTTTCATTTAAACTATAACCTTTTATTAAGCTTTCTGTAGGTTTTTCTTTAGCTGTAGTTTGCAATTTCTGATAATTTTCATCTTGTTTTACCCCTTCGTTAAGCTGTTCATTTAAATCAGAAGCATAAGTGCTGATTGCTGCTGTAAAGTTCAACTTTGTGTTTCTGCTTAAAGCATCAGCCACCTTATTTTCCTTACCCTTTATGTGCTGGATTTCAAAATCATATTCACTCAAGAAGGCTAACCACCTTGCTTATCTTACATTTAAGTTAGGCTAATCTAAAAGATATTTCAGTCCTTTATTATCAGTCATTAGAATAAATTTTCTGCCTATTAAATGATGTCGCCACATTTTTAAGGCATGTATAACAGCTGCAAGTTCTAAATCATAAGTTGCGTAATTCTTTTCGTGAATTTTTAACTTCCTAGACTCATAGCCAATGACATGCCCGTCTTGAGTCAGCACACCGCCTAAGCCATCATTACAGGCATCCGTGCATACTACGAAGTCCTTATTAGGATCTGCTATTCTTAGAATAGGTGCACTTGTTAATAAGTTTTTTAATTTCTTAAAACTTTCTTCAGATTTTAAGTTCCAATCAAATTTCTTACCTTTCTTTTGCAAGGATGTGATCGTATTCACTATTTTTGAGAAGCCTTCAATGAATCTCCGGTAATAACCGGTAATTCCCATGAATGACCTAACATCCGTTACATCTTTTGGAACCGGCCAATCTTCGATTGGCCAAATCTTTTCAGGATCAACTGAAATCCCTTCCTTAGTCACTACGTGACCTAAGTACTGGATTTCATCCTTAAAGAAGTCGCACTTGCTAAACTTCGCGAAGAGCTGTTGTTCTCGCAACTCTTGGAGAACTATCTTTAGGTGTTCTTTATGTTCTTCTTCCGTTTTAGAGTAAATTAAGATGTCGTCGATAAACACGACAACAAATTTATCTAAGTATTTATGCATTATATTATTCATTAAGCACATAAAGACAGCTAGGGCATTGGTAAGCCCAAATGGCATTACGACAAACTTGTAATGTCCATACCTTGTTCTAAAGGCTGTCTTGAAGATATCTTCATCCTTAATTCTTACCTGATGATATCCTGACCTCAAATCTATCTTTGAGAACACCGTAGCTCCACGTAGTTGATCAAATAGATCATCTATGCGGGGCGACGGATATCTATTTTTAATAGTCATATTGTTTAGCTGACGGTAGTCTATGCATAGTCGCATAGTTTCGTCCTTATTTTTAACAAAGATGACTGGTGCTCCCCAAGGAGACACACTAGGTCGAATGTACTTCTTATCTATTAACTCTTTTAACTGTGATTTTAACTCATTAAGTTCTAAGATATTCATTCGATACGGAGCCTTCGAGCTAGGTACCGCACCTGGTACCGGCTCAATAGTGAAATCCAATTCCCTCCTTGGAGGTAATCCTGGAATTTCTTTTGGGAATACGTCAGTATATTCTTTTAAAACAGGAATATCTTCTATTTTTAACTTATCTATTTCAGATTTATTTGCCTCATTTGTAATAGTTACAGCGTAGGATTTACATCCTTTTCTAACAGCTCTTTTGAGTTGTAAAGCAGAAATCTGTCTGATTATAGTTTTTTTAGGAATACCTTTAACCTTTACTAGTTGTTCATCACTATTTAAACACGTGAAAGTTTTATCGTAACAATTTAAAACTACCTTATGCTGCTCTAACCAATCCATGCCAATCAGTAAATCATATGAGCCAAGTGGCAAAACATTAAGCTTAATTGTAGTTTTAAATTCATCCATAAATAAAGCACATTCTTTCACAAAACATGTTACTTTTCTTTTTGCCCCTGTGGCTAATTGAACTAACCAGGAATTATCAAACTTATTGACAGACAAATTACATTTTTCCACTATCTGAGGTGCAATGTAAATAAGATTAGCTCCTGGATCGATTAAAATGGTTATAGGGGTTTGGTTAATCATACCTTCCACTTCCACCATGGAAGTCTGATAGTCAGCTTGGCGGTTCTCCAAAGCTGCATTTATTCTGGGCATAGTCCTTGCTAATTCTCCAATGGTCATTTCCTCCTACACAGTGTGAATATTGCTGACTGAGTTTTTCCGGTTTGGGCAGACCGAGGCATAGTGCGGGCCATTACATTCCCAGCACTTAATAGGATCCTTTCGTTCAAAACTCTTGGTGAAATTCCCATGGTTATTTGCAGCTTCCTTGCCCTTAAAATTATTCGAATTATTGGAAGCACCATTTCTATTTCCCTGGAAATTCTAATTGTTAGAATAATTTTTATTCTTATTATTCTTGAAATTCCTCTGGGGTACAAATTCCTTCTTCTTAAACTCAGGCTGATTGTTATTTTTCTTAGCCTTCTAGTTGGCTAAGCCTTCTTTCTTCTTGTTCTGCTCAAAACAGAAATTAGCCTTCCTCATGTCTTCCTCCAGAGTCTTCGGGTTATCATACTCAATTTTGTCCTTAATGTGATATGGTAGACAACTGAGAAATCGCTGCACTTTAGGTTTCTCATCTACTAGGTAAGGTGCATACCTAAGCAAGCTTAAGAATTTACTGTTTAAATCCTTCATAGTCATTGAACCTAACTTCAATTCGCAAAATTCTTTAGCTCTTTCTTCGTAATATTGTTCGGACAAAAATTTCTTCTTGAAGTACCTTTTAAAGGTACTCCAATTAACTTCTTTTTCCCTGATACCCTTGACGCTCTTCAGATCTTGCCACCATATGTCTGCTTTTCCGGAGAGGTTATAGATTGCCATTTTTGCCTTCAGCTGATTTGAATAATTTTATATATGAAAATACTTCCTCATCCCAGATAACCAGGACTCTGCTTCTTCCCCTTTTTCGGTCTCTCCATTAAAAGTCGGGGGCTTTATCTTTTTAAACTCCCCTGAAATTTCCTCATATGGTCTGTATTTCTTCTTTCTGTCATACAACTCAGCCTCACTACTGTCACTAGTAGTATGGTAACTTTGTCGTTCACCGAACCCTTCAGATGATGAATTGCTTTCAGTTTTCGTCAGCTTCACCTTTTTAGACCTTCTGTGATGACTAACATCCTCAGATTCTGATCTTTTGCTCCTTCCTTCAGTTTGGAATTTTTCTATTAAAATTTGGTTCAACTCTTCCCGAGCCTTCAAAATCCTCTCATTTTCCTTCTTGACTGATTCCATTTCAGTCTTCAAATCTTTTACTGTCTGCAACAGTTCTGAAGAGTTGGCAGTCTCCTCCTCTAACATAGGTTCCCTGGGCATTTGTCTTGTCTCTGTGCCTGGAGACTCCTCCTGAGCATACTCTCCTAGCTTCTCCATACCTGCCTGTTAAATTTCAGAAAAAAAAGAAATTTTATGTTCTTTACATAAAACAGAATATATGTTAGTATATTATTTTACTTTACTGTTCTATGGAAGCTAGTTGGGCTGCATTAAGGCCTAGTGTTTTAACCTTATGCTCTGATACCACATGTCAAAACCCCAAATTTTCCGAAAAATTTAAAATTTTCAGAATACAGATAAATTACATAAATGCAGTCACTAATTGTTTAATTAGTTATATGTTGTTGAATTCATTATCCGTATTATCTTTTGATTATGTTTATCTTTATAGAACAGTTTCTTTTTAGTTTACTGATTTGTTTTCTTCTTGCGACCACAAGGTGGAACTGTCATGAAAAACTGGGCTTACTTAGCTTTCGAGCTAACGCAGAAGTTTTCTTTCTCTTACAGATTTACAGGTAAGAGGTTCGGGTGCTGCTTATCAAAATTCTAAAGTATTCGAATATAAGTTCGTCGCATAAAGAAAATAACTTAGTAAAGAATATAAATGTTAAACAATTTTCAAAGCTTATTGAGGTAAATTCATTTTACTGTCCTTCATTCTAACAGATGTAAATTTATATTTCTTAATGATTACTGAACTATCCGATATCTTATCGTAGTCGACAAGTGTCAAATGCCTTAACTAAATTCTTTACAAACGGAGTAAGAATGGTAGAGTTAAAGAATTAATAGTTTACTTTCAAATGTGCACAAATACATTTACATCGTAATGTATATTAATAATGGGTATACGTATTACTGCTTCCATTTTCAACTTTTGAAGTTTAAGGGGTCTACATCTTTATTCCAAGTTGGTCTTTGAGAAGGATATACTCATGTTGATGCACAGAGTTTTGTTTACACATCAACTGTTTCAAAGCATAACTAGAGCTTACCTTCAGTAAGATAGATATCTTACTGAAAACAGGTTTTATCCTAACCCTTTTATATTCATAAGAAAAAGGCATGTCCTTAAGAGACTATAATTCTTAAAAGAATGCATGACATAATAGTTATATGGCCTAACTATTTTTTTTTAAGTATAGATGAGGCCATTGAGGTTATTATGAATACTAGGATAATTGCCATAATTTTACTCTATAAACCTCCTTTGTAACAATCCAAAGTATACTTTTACGTTAAGTATGGATGTTGATTGGACTAATATTTCATATTGCAAAAAGAAGGTGCAAAAGCTTCATAAAAGAAAATTCCTTCCTTAACATACATTATAAGCTAGGGTAAGTACTATTTACCTAGCATAGAGAGAAATATTATATTATAACTATGCCATAATAAAACTATTGTTTACCTTTGATCTACGTTTTACAATCTAACATTACAAATCTCCTTTAGAAGTATAAGTTTAAGTCTCGCACTGGAAAAGATCCACGCTATGCTATACATAAGATTAAACTTGGTTTACGTTGATAGATATCATAACTTATATGGTAAAGGGTCGTAAGTCCCACACAATTTTGATGATTGTTATGTTAAAGTGTTAATAATAACCAATCTTATGTTTTCCATGCAGCATTGTGATGGTTTGACATTGAGGCAAGTTTATAATTGATCCTTCGATTATCAATGATTGGGATAATGTTTGATGACGAGCTCGCCGGGACTATACGCTCAAACCCACTGCATGCAAAATATTTAACTGGTAACGTGGCATCATTGTATCCATGCATTTCACAGTTAAAAGGACAACAATTAACCCTAGCTCGTCATTCTATCCTTCGTCTTCAGCTCCTGCTTCTCTGCTAAGGTATTCTCGCCTACACTTTCACTTACCTTGACTGCTAGTAAGCTCCTTCCTTGCTAGTTCTACCTGTGGGCTCATCCCGAAAGCTTAGCAGAATAGTGTTGTCACGAAATTATTTGTTGCTTAGGTCTCGGTTCCGATATTTTCTCCAGGGTTTCGAAGCCAGCTCCATTCCGAACCTTTTTACAGTGACGAGGGTTTTCTTCCTCCTAGGCCTTGTATTAAGAGTAGTGGCCTTGTATTTCGGAGTTGTTGGGCGTAGGGTTCACTGTAAACTAGTTTTCCTCCTTGCTGGGTATTCAACGATAACCCAGGTGTAAAATGCTTACTGTGCTAGTTTTGCCTCTATACTCGTTCGTTGTTGATTGTTGATAATGTTCGCAAACTTTTTCTCCCTTGCCACCAATGAGGGCTTCCTTTTTCCTTGTGCTGGTGGTTGTTTTGCAGCTCGTGGTTGGTCGTGCTACGGTAAAATTTTAAGTAAGCATACAAAACCATTATCATTTCAGTGTGTTTTCATTATACGGTTATATAATATGTAACGAGTTTAACACTTTCGTTATCTTATTTATAGGTGTTGGCCTGCCTCCCTCTGCGCAGTTAAATGCGAGGCTGAGGCAACAGTTGCAGGTCACGGGTAAGCCTGGTTTTACCATGGCACTTTCTCCTTGTCCAAACCCTTATGGGATTATATGGGTTGGTCGCCGCGACCTGAATAACCCTTGTGGGTTTTGGTTACTCTGGTTATTTAATCTACTGTTTTTAATGAGTATTATAACCCTAGCTTAGTGCTGGGTTCTCCGGCTTCGGCTATGAGTGTAAATTTTTTGTCTTGTTTGAATACTGTGTTCATATATGTATAAATGGAAAGGCTATATAAGCCTCGTTGTGTGGATTTTATTTACGGCCGTGAGTAAATTTACTAAGTTTAGACTCCAGTTGTTAACTTTGTTGTATATTTTGGATTCGTAGGGTTTTACCCTATCTTGACAATATTTAAAAGATAGTTACAGCTTATTTACTTATCTTGTAACTTATGTGGCTCTACTGTAAATGTTTTTTTGATTATTATTTCTAAAGTGTAAAAATTGGTTGAGCTCGATAGGTAGAGCATGACATTACTCCGATGGTTATTTTTTGTGCGTTATTGCACTTGATTTTTACCCACAATATTTAATAAATTAATACTAGGGTTTCATGTACATTCTTTTATTTGAGTTTACTTTATTTAAAGAATTTTAATTATTGTTATATAGTTTATATCCTTCGGGATATAAGGTCTTTATGTTTTAACGAAATTCTTATGTATCTGTTAGTAAATTTTTGAGTGCAGAATTTTAATTTTAATTCAGGTTTACAATACTGAGATAAGAACATTTCTTATTTACATGTTAATAATGTTTTTATAATTATATATTCATTTACATGTAAATAATATTCTTATAATTATATATTTATTAGCTTGTCATTTTATTTAATTTTATTCGTAGAATAAGTCAGTATTTTATTACTGTGTGCTTATACTCACTGCACTAAATATTGTATATAAGTACTCTCTGTATACTATTTTGTCTTGTTTATGTTACATGTTAATATTTAGAAAATAGAAGTAATAGAACTAAGTATTGCTTTTGTCAACAACTTCAAAGTATAGGATGACATTTGTAGAATTTGTTTATACTTAACTGAATAGAACCAAATAAATGAAACACAGAGATTACTATCCAAAAGTAAAATCTGAAATTCAATAAGTCGTCTGTAGAAACAAATCAACATTCTAGCTAATCTTTCTTTCAATTTTGTTTATTATACAAGCAGTAGTTAAATCTGGAAAGAAATAGACTGTAAAGCATCTTTATTTAACTTAATTATACTCTAGTGAACTATTATACTCTTCTCTTGAATTCAATTAAGCAATAAGGTTACTGAAAGTAACTATAGTATCAAGAACTGTTTTCTCTACTTATACATACTACTATCAGTAAACAATACAACTTATTTCTCTGTTTCTATAAGACTTGACAGTTTTCAGTACAGGTTAATACTACTCCTGATACAAAGGATATTTCTTCTGAAAAACAACATAAAGAATATACTCTATAAATCCATTAACATTCTATTATGTATTTTCATCATAATATCTTTGCTTATAATTTCACCCCTGCGTTGGAGTACGGTCTGGTCACTCCATATGAGGAAAAACGGAGGAGGGGTTTTGTTTTTCATCAAAAGATTCTATTACTAAAAAAACTAAAAACAACTTCATTACTAAACCATCTAAATCTTTACATCATAAGCTACAAACATAACATTCAATCATACACAGTTATTAAAACCAAGACTGTTAGATGGCAGAACCTGTTCTTGAGCTTGGACGACAACAGCAATGGGAGGCTGTTCCTCCCTACCAACTCCTGGAGAACGCTCAAACAACGACTCCTCAAGACCCCCGAGCTTGCTCTGGTCTCCCTGGCTGGAACTAGGTGCAGCAATAATCTCGTACCAGTCTTCAGACTTAATACAAACTCTGAACTTATCAGTAAGTTCTCTCAGCTAGCAAGCTATATGAAACCAAGTTACTGCAGATTATCTCTCAACGCACCTTCCTTACAATTTTCCCTTTTCCCCAATGAATTCCTTGAAGAGCATTCCTCCTGAATGATTCTTCTCCTAGAAAATATCTAAGCATCCTTAGCTCTATTCATTGGGTACTTTTAAAAGATTGCCTAGGTCTTTTTGGGTTAGTTGTCATTTATTGAGCCACCTGCTCTGATCCCACTTTCTTGGGGATCATGATCCCAAATGTAGGGAAGTTGCCACCAGCAACATAGGAAGTGTTTGAGGATGCTGCCACTTGTCTTGTGCCCTCCACCTAGTTCCTCCACCAGTTTGACCAGTAACACTCTTATTAACAGCTCTCCCAAGCTGTTGTCTCCACTTTTTATTTATTAATAATAAAATATTCAGAATTACATTCCACTTCTTTTGACTCTGTTGAGTCATCAGTCTCCACTTAGCATTAAATTTAACATAATGTCTTAAGAAATCAAATTAAAATAATTAACATTATTTTACAAAAATTGGGGTATGTGACACTAGGCATGATGAAGATTTGGATCGGGAGGTTAGGAATCATTCTAGCTCAAATGTAGAAGAAATCAACCCCACTGTTAAAGGAAAAAGCCAAGAAGAAAATAGCCACCTTGAATCCTCGACCCCTTCTTTAGATGAAGAGGCATCGGAGGAAGAGGAAGGTGAAGTTGGGCAGTATCAAGCCTTGCCAATAAAAAACAAATCCAAGAAGGGAAGGAAGACGGACAAAGAGCGAAGAGAAGAAGCCACCTATAAACATAAACTAATGGGAGTGCACGCCACAATTGAAGCCATGATGAATTCCAGGTTCACTAGACAGAAAGGGCAGTCCAAAGGGGCTACCAAAACACCAAAAGGTAAGTGATGAAGATTGTCTCCTAGAATTGTAGAGGATTAGGGAGCAAGAAAAAATATGAATAAATGAGAGCTCTAATCTGCATCTCCAATCCTGATATCCTTAGGATCCAGGAGACAAAAATGGAGGAAGCAAGCTTCCTCCAAACTGCCCAATTATTTTGGAAAAATGGTGATGGTCTTGCAAGAAGTCTTTGAGGTGCTTCTGGTGGGATCGACACTCTATGGAAAAAAGAGGCCTTTGAGTTAGTTCAGTCCTCCTCTCACACGCATTCGATCCTCTCCACTATGCATCATAAATAATTTGGTGTCTAGGTAAGCATTCTCAATATCTATGTTCGAGTTTTGATGTCGAAAAGAAAGACTGTTGTCAAAGCGTTCAAGAGGTTTTTTTCTTCGCAGAAGCCTGAAAACATCATCCTAGCCAGGGGTCTTAATATTACTCTTAACGCCAAGGAAAAAAAAGGAGGCCCTATTTTCAGAGACCGTCTAGGAGAAACTGTGGAGGACTTCATGAGGGAATGGGACCTTGAAGAATTGGTCCAGGCCATATTGCGGCTAGACTCGGTAGGTTCTTGTTCCAACAATCCATTGCAGTTCTAGGGTTCAGATCAAACTCGTCCATCTTACCTCTCAGCATGTCGGATCATAAGCCGATCCTGCTGGATCTGTCCGAAGAAAAAAATCTGGGACCCATTCCATTCAGATTTATCCCTTGCTGGATTAATCAAGATGGTTTTCATGAGCTAGTCAAATCGGTTTGGGACATCCTGGTTTCTGGCTCCCCCTTTTATATCTGGGAAGAGAAGCTGCGAAGGCTTAAAGAGCTATCACGGCTTGGGCTAAGTCTTTAAAATCTCCTGCAGCCCAAAGAATAGAAGCTCAACAAAATCTGGAAAGTCATAAAAGATGGCAAGAAGATCAGACACTAGACTATGCTAGTCTAGAAAAAGAGGCCAATCTTCATCATCTCCTTCACGCTGCTTGTGGAATGAGGAAGAAAACCTTAGGCAAAAATCTAGATGTCTTTGGCTAAAAGCTGGAGATAAAAACTGTACCTTCTTCCACAAGCAAGCGAAAGGCCAAAATTTTTTAAAGCCGTGAAGGAGATCCAGAGTCAGGGCCAAACAATCCTGGACTCGGTCCCCCTCTTGATTCATCGATCCCACATCCTCGACTCGGTCCCCCTCTTGATTCGTTGCTCTACTAACAAAAATATTTTGGCTCAGGTCTCGAAGAAAGAAGTGAAACAGCCCTTGGCATCTATGGAGCCAAACAAGGCATCGTGCCCAGATGGGTTCACGGCCAGATTCCTCAAAGTTTGCTGGAAAACCATCAAGCACGATCTTGTTAAAATGATCCTCAAGTCTCAGTCTTGCTCCAAAATTGGTGGGAGCACCAACTCGGCCTTCCTATCCCTTATTCCTAAAGAAAAATGAGCCACCTCTTTCGATAGGTTTAGGCCTATCTCGTTATGCAATATTAGATATAAAATCATCACCAAAGTCATCGTCAACAGGATTAAAGAGGTGCTTCCTTCCATCATCCTGGATAATCAAGGAGGCTTTGTCAAAGGGAGGCAGATTGCTGATAATATCATCCTTGTCCATGAAGCAATCCACTCTTGCATTAAGGATCTGGAAAAAGGTATGATTATAAAACTAGACTTAGCTAATGCCTTTGATAGAGTTAGATATGACTTTCCCTTTCAGGTTATGCATCGGTTTGGCTTTGATCCAAGCTTCATAAGTTGGATCCAAACCTATATTAAATCTCCCTGGATTGCCCCCCTAGTCAACGGGCGTGCTGCTAACTTCTTCCAGGATTCTAGGGGCCTTCATCAAGGATGCCCTCTTCCTCCCCTTCTCTATGCCATCCAAGCCTCAATGCTCAGTTTTTAGCTCATCAAATGCCAGCTCAATAATGAGCTTATCGTCCTGCGCATTTCCAGAGGATTAAAAGATGTTAATCACGCCCAGTTTGTTGATGATACAATCCTCCTGGGGGGGGCGAGTGTGATCTCGGCTAGAATTTTTAAAAGAGAACTAGATCTCTACCAAGAAGCCTCGGGCAGTCTCATCAACTACGGAAAAATTCAAATCCTAAGCTAGAACTGCAATCCTAGAGAAATGACGGACATCAGCAGAATCCTGGGTATAGAAGGAAAAACCCAATGGGATTCCTTTAAGTATCTAGGAGTCCCTATATTCAAGGCCTCTCTGAAATCTTCCTGGCTTCCTATAATTGACAAAATTAAAAATAGGATTAACACCTCGAGTGTAGCATGGTTAAATCCAGCTGGGAAAGTAGTTCTTATTAAACCAGTGTTATCTAGTATCCCCATATACTAATGCTCCATTCTCCTTGCCCAAAAATGCGTGTTAGCTAGCATCGAATCTCTGCTCAAAAACTTCCTCTGGAAAGGTGGGAAACAAAATGAGAAAAAGCTCCTCCTTGTTAGCTGGGATAAGGTAGCAAAACCCTTGATGCAAGGTGGGTTACAAATCAGGTAGTTGGTTGTGCAAAATTTAGTGCTTGGGGATAAAATTCTATGGAATATTATCTTGGGTAAACTGACGTGGTGCAAATCCGCCCTTTGGAAAAAATATTTCACATGAAGCTGCATAAGGTGTCTAGACAACTCCCCAAGGGTAAGAAAGGGCTCTGCCATTCTCCCAATTCTGTTGAAAGCTCATTCCTTCTTCTTAGCAAAGATCACGTGGATACACAAAAATGGGAAGCATATAAAGGTTTGGGAGGACTCGATAATGGGGGATCCTCCATTGAGCTAGTGGACTGGTATGGAGCATTTAAAATTAGATATGTGAAGCAAGAATCTGGTAACCTTGTGGCATATTTTAGAGTGGAATGCAGATGGTTTGTGGAAGAGCTGGGAAATTCCTTTCCCAAACGATCTGGAAAGAGACAAGGAGCTTCTTACTAACAAAATGAGAGGGAAGTCCCCAATTTCCAGAAATACTAAAGATTCAAGAGGTTGGGGGGACAAGACATGACGTTATACTACCTCAGCAGGCTACAAGTTGTTACCGAACCCTGACAATATGGAGAATCCTGCCATATGGAAAAGTATATGGGCTATAAAAAGCCTCCCCAAAATTGACTTCTTCACTTGGACCATTGCCTAGGATAGAATTTTGACTGGGGAAAACCTTAGAAAAAAAGGATGGGAAGGTCCCACGAGATGTCCCTTCTGTCTTAACAATGAAGAAACCACAGTCTGTATCCTCATTTCTTGTCAATTTGCCAGAGAAGTCTAGAAAGTGGTCCTTCCAAAGAAAGTTGATCTCCCTTCGGGAAACATTCAATCTCTTTTTATCAACTAGGCTTCCAAATCTCCCTTCAGTCTCAAGTCTAGTAGAACCAAATCATGCTAGATGGATTTACCAAAGGTTATTATATGGAAGATTTGGCTTGAAAGAAATGCCCGATTTTTCAGGGGGAAGGTGGGGAAAGCCTCCCAGGTTGCTACAAAAGTTGATGGATTTCTGGGTGACTGCCTCGCTCATCTCTAGAGTGACTCAGGTCCTATTCCCTCCTCAGAGGCTACATGGCTTCACAGCCTGTCTCCTAATATCCCATCGGTTAACCCAAAC
This sequence comes from Pseudotsuga menziesii, assembly GCA_001517045.1. NCBI lineage: Eukaryota > Viridiplantae > Streptophyta > Pinopsida > Pinales > Pinaceae > Pseudotsuga > Pseudotsuga menziesii. The sequence continues at coordinate 620,517 of LPNX010932835.1, forward strand.
CCCAAGGTGGGGAGCCCATGGGAAATTAGGATGGAGGAAAAGGACCTCGACTCTTAGCCTAGAATACTGTGCATGGTGGTCATGTTCACGGATGGAGATTCTAAAGGTAATCCTGGGGCAGCAAGGGGGGCCGGGGTTCTCTTCACCTCGGATGGATAAATGGAAACCAAATTATCCTGGGGACTTGGTTCAGAAACTAACAATATTGTTGAGGCCCTTGCTCTTTGGTAGGGACTCTGGATTGCCAAGAATCAAGGAATCATAGAGCTCACAGTTCTTGGAGATTCGAGAATAATTATTCAAGCCATGGCCAAGAACTCTCTTCCTAATCAATTGCATCTTAGGCACTTGATTAAAAAAATTAAGATTTTGGCTCTTTCCTTCCCTAAAATTGGTTTCTTCCATGTCTTGAGGTTGCATAATAAAGAAGCAGATCTCACTGTGAATCTGGGAACCACCCTTGGCCTCGGGTCCTTGTTAATTAATGGGATTAACTCTTTTTGTGCTCCCCTATAGGACCGAGGCTAGGGTTGTGGGGCTTAAGTCCCTATGGGCCCGAGCTCTAAGGTTCCACCCTCTCCAAGCCCTCAATGTGTGTTCTTCTGCTGATAGGGCAGGTGGAGCAAGGCCGGCACGTGGTTTCATGAAGGATTACAGGGGAAGAGTTAAATGCGATAAGGAGGAGTCCCTTCACCCAGTGTGAGTTTCTCTTCTTGTTTATTTGACATCGTTTGAATGGAGTAAGGTGATGCAAGGTATAATGGCTCGCATGCAGGTTTTAATTGTTGTGATCATCATGACCCTGAACTGCAAGGACTTTAAAATGCAGAGGATTAAGGCAAGAGGCACCATAATTTCATTGAATTGTTGCAGCTCGAATCTCCCAGAAGTGTTGAATCTGATCTGCATCATCGTTGAAGGGAAGCAGTCCTTGGTGTTCATTATGGAAGCTTCAACTGAGTCCTCTAGGCGATTAATACCGAAGGAGGCAAACGTCTTAAAAACATGGACAAAGATCTTGTGCATATGCGGAAAAAAATCAAACGAGCAATGGGGAAGTCTAAGAATGTTGTGTAATTGGTTTGATTACTGAACTGGAAACAAAAGTGGACAAGCTCACCCTGAATCTCACCAAGACGGAAGCTCCTCCCATGCCAGGTTCCTCGACTAGTCTAGATGCAAATATAAATTAAGTTTTGGGGATGGGTCTGCACCTTTTCTATGATGCCCACTCTGTTTTGCTTGGTTTTCATGTTATCAGATAGTTTGATTGTTTGGGAACTGGGATAAGTTGACTGTTGGTAATCGACTTCTTTTTAGTTTTTTCTCTATTATACTGTAAATGTTGAAATATGTTTCTTAAAGACTGATTATGCTAGGTCGTATCACAAAACATGTAAATCTCGATTTGTCGCTGCCGTTAGGGCATAAACAGAGAAGCTGAACTCGTATTTCCGCTACCATAAGGGCGTGAACTGAGAAGCTGAACTCTTATTACCACTTTCTTAAGGGCATTTTGTGTTTTGGTCTGGTGTTTGTGGTTATACCACCTTCTTAATACAATATAACCATTTATGTTAAAAAAAAACATGTTGTAGAGTGACAACTAGAGTGCCATTCATCTTGTAAGGAACTCAACCTTCCATTCTAATGATAAACATATACAAGTCAAGTACTATTTCATAAAGATTCATCTTGGAACATGGATAGTTGAAGTTGGAAAAGATGCATACTAGCCAGAATCTTGCATACATGTTAACAAAGGTAGTAACGGAGAAAGTGAGTTTGTGCTCAGTTTTAGTTGCAATTCAAGCATGAAGGTGAAGATGAGAAACTTGCTAGGTCCAATTTGGATCATATTCCAATAGGTGCAATAGTAGTGGACTTGTTGTGATCAGTCTCCAAGTGGGAGATTGTTGGTCGTGGATCTTAATTATCTTCCTGATTCAGAGGTATTATTTCAGCCATGTTTGGATCCCATTTCCTAAATGGGGTGTGGGGGGGATTTCCTCCCTACTATTGTCATTAGGGGGTCCAAGCCCTTCTTGGAAGGGGTTCAGGGCCACCAGCCTTGAAGATATTTTTTGAAAAATTCCCCTGTAAAATATTGTAATTTTGTAATCAATATGGACCATTCATCATTAGGTTACATATCTAACGATAGAGATCATGTGTGTCCTTTTTCCCTATAAGGAAACATCTTTGAAAAGGGAATTATACTATAGCTATGTATAGTGAGTGAGAGAAACTGTAATATCCCGCAACAGACAAACATTTTATGTAATATTAATTTTACTATTTTATTGTTTAAGATTCGCTGGTTCACGAAATAGCAAACGGGTCCCTGAAGGACAGATGTAACCGAAACATTTACTTTTAATGAAACGATGAATTATGGGGACAACCATGTTAAATGAGGAAACTATGCATGCAAGAGTGGGGGAAAAGATAGAAGGGTTAACCTCAGAAAGTACACTAGGCATCGAAACACCATGATGGTGCAGGGCACGCCCTGGAAAACGAGAAACACAGTGGTTGACAGGCATTCCATGGGGAATGGACTGTAGCTGCAAAAGACTTAAAATCAAAACTATAAAGAGGATGCCCCTGAGTATGATGGGGGGACTTTTCTTGTGTGAGCACTCCGGGAAGTGTTAGGCAAAGAGCTGAGAGAAACACTTGATGTGTGAGCACTCTGAAAAGTGTTATGCAAGGTATTTTTGCCTGGAAACTTAGCTGAGGTTAGTTGTCTCCACTCTTAACATGCATAGTTGAGCTCCGGGGCGATTAAGGAAAGAGAACATATGTGCCTAATTTATGGTTGGGTGGAACGTGGTTGTTCCCTCTTCATTGCGGATCACGTTCCAAGCAGGTTTCAATACTGGTTTTGGTTATGCCATTCTATTGAACTCGAAGTATGATGTTTATGGGTAAATATGTGTTTTCAATATCAATGAAATGATAAATAACAACTTTAGTTTTATTGATGGGAATGATCCTTATGCACTGGTGTACTCATACGCTATATTGAATGATTGTGCCTTGCCTTTGGTAAGATAGTAACCCAAATGGTGTATTATTGCGCTATATAGAGTTATCTGTATGCTGTATGTTTCCCTTGATGGATGAACTCATGGCATGTCTGTATGTGTGTATGAAAGTGTGTTATAATGTTGATAAAATGATAAAGAACAACTCTAAGTCTATTAATGAGATTGTTTCTCATAAACTGGTGTATGTTCATGCCCTATCTGGAATGGCTAGGGTTGCATTGGTTATATAGCTTACTAATTGCGTCGAGAGGCGCTCTAAAGCCCAGTATGGGGACGATCTTGTAACGTTACATAACGTTATGTACCATTACTTTTTACTTCTAAAAAGTAAGAAGTAATAAATATATTTTGTCCGCCATTAGAAAATAAAATATTAATTATCCACCAAAATAAATGTTAGCTAGAAAAACAACTTAATATGGGGGAGATGTTGTAATGTTCCTACCTTAAAAAAACAATAAAAAATAAAAAATTGAATTATCCCCAAAAAAATGTTGGCCTTGCACATGGTTTTAAAACAATGTGCAAGGCCTCCTAATCAACCCATGGTTTAGGAGGGCCTTGCAAATGGTTTTAAACCATGTGCAGGGCCTCCTATACAACCCATGGTTTTATTGTACATGGTTTCAGAGGGCCTTGCAAATGGTTTTAAGACCATGTGCAAGGCCTCCTAAACAACCCATGGTTTTAGGAGGGCCTTGCACATGGTTTTAAAACCATGTATGGGGGAGATGTTGTAATGTTCATTCCTAACAAAATAAAAAATAATAGAAACATTATATGCCGGCCATAAATAATATTAAATATTAATAATAAAAATATTTTCAGATGAAGTCGGAGAAATCACATTAGCCAGTTGACTAGGTCGACGTTTCGTCCTGATGATGATTCCTGATATGGATTCGAAACGTCTACCTAATTAACTAGCTACTGTGGTTTCTTCGACATAATCTGAAACTAACCACCATAGAAATCTGGCAACAAAAAATAAAAATATTATATGTAGACCTTAAATAAAAAGATGTGTCTTTTGATTTGAATCAAATCAATGGCTATATATAGGACACACCGAAGTTGATAGCTCCTTGAGTGTAATACCTAAGAAGAGGTTTTCACCTCTAGAGATTTGATCCCTCTCGGCACTTGATAGAGCCTAGGATTTGGATCTAAGCTGGTGGTATGATACACCTACTCTGGTTGATGCTTTGCATATGAGCCTCATCTTCCTCCAAAGAAAAGTATTCATGTTCAGTTAAGGAATGGATGACTGTATTTGGATGCTTAGATCATGGAGGAAGTAATGCACCTACTTTGTTTTACCTCATTGGAAATTGCCTGTTGGATATAGTTTCCTTAAATGTATTACTACTGCTTTGTTGAAAGTATACCACTGTATTTGATATATGGCCTCTGTGGTTATAGAAGCCATGATTTGTTCTAGTGTTCTAATATTTTTCCCCCTTGGTCACATGACCTTTCTAATGATGGTATTTTACTGTTTTGTGTTGAGTATTTGGTTGTATTATTGTTCTACTGCTAAGTTTCAGTTGTAAGGGAACCCTGTAGAAAGCCTAAATGTTGAATGGGATAAACCCTAGCCATCTTAGGGAAGTCCTTGTATAATACTTTCATCCTTAGATGAAGGTAAACCAGGAAGGAAAGTGTGGCAAATAGCCACTCAAACCTACTTCAGAATTCATAAGCTTGAATTCCCTTTAGGACACACACAATAAAATAGTGTAAAGATTCAAGAAGATTATACTGGTGTTATGCTATCCTGCATTTTACATTTGCATATGTTTTTTCGTTTTTAATGCATTTTTGCTTAAGTTCATGGAGGCTAGAAGTTTGGTTACAAAGCTAGAATGCATATGACATAAGTGTTTCTGCACCCTGGAATCCACCTACGGAAGGCAGTAGGCGGAAAGAGAAGTTGAAACAAGGCAGAATGTTGGTTTTCTGCACCCCGGAACCTACCTATGCAAGGCGAAAGGTAGAGTTGGAAAAGAGTTGAAAATTCTAAGCTAAAGTCTATGTTGCCGCACTCTGGAGTCCGCTGTGGAAGGCAGAAGGAGGGAGGCAAAAATCAGAAAGAGAAATGAGGCCAATTGTTGGGTTTCCGTCATCCAGAGTCCGTCTATGGAAGGTAGAAGACAGAAAGAAGAAGGTGAACAAATGAAGGTATCGATTGGTTGGTTTTCCAATTTTTGAGTTCTTCAGCGGAAGGCAGAAAGTGGTTAAATGATTCCGTTGAATGTTGAGTTTCTGATTCTCGAATTCCGCAACGAAAGGTAGAAAGGCAAAAGGCAGAAGGTAGAAAGTGGTTAAATGATTCCGTCGAATGTTGAGTTTCTGATTCCTAAGTTCTGCAACAGAAGGCAGAAGAAGAAAAGTGAAATAAACATAGGGCGAATTTCGGATTCTCCACCTACTGCAATCCGCATATTGGAATGCAGAAGGCGGAAATAGAAAAGCGAAAATCGTAAGTATTGGGGTTTCTGCAACCTGTAGTCCGCAATTCGGAATGCGAAGGGAAAAATGTGGAAGGCGAGATGCGAGAAAGGAAAGTAGGAAATACTTGAGGGTTCCACAATCTGCTATCTGCATTGCAGAAAGGTCCCGTGAGATGCAGAAAGGACCTGCTAATTATAGAATGATTGTGCAGTAGCACTTAAGTTAAGAATGAATGATTTAAGGAAGATTCATGGCTATTCCTTATACAAAATATTTTTTTATGCATGTTTAGTAGGTTATATGGGTATGTTACATACGGTATCAGAGCTACAAGTTTCAACCTTGTCGCCTTTTTGGGAATATCTAGGTTCCGTTGGAACACACCAAGGTAATAAATACCTTTTGCTAAATGGTAATCATCTTTTGCTTGATGAGTCCTAGTTATGTACTATGGTTGTGTGTTAAATTGATGGATTATGATAAATGTATTTTAATGGGTGTATGATGGTTGATGAGTTGGTTGATGTACTACAAGGGATGCTTGTATGGTAATTGATGCAGGTATGGTTGTCTTTGGTGGAAATTACATGATTGATATAGGACTGAAATAGGTTAAGATATTATGAATTGATGATCATGTATGCATGAGGGTTGCGGTATGACTAATTTTAGTTAATGAATAATGGCTGCTTGAATGATTTCAGAGAAGAAATATGCTTTGTGATGAGGTGAAAAGTGATACGTTGGGAATTGTTTCATATAAATTAGCTTTTCCTGTTGCAGTATTTTAGGTGATCTATGAAGATAGTTTCCCTTGCGACCTCCACCAAAAGGGTATCTGGTGGTAGTATTGAGGGGGCACTAGTAATAACTTGAGGCATTTCTTATATCAATGTTGAAAAGTAAGTACTAATCGTGTAACTAGTTAAGCATGACTCGGGTAGCCTCATTGAAGATGAACTTCAAGTATAATCATCAAATATGGAAGATGTAGAATGTGGTACTAATACCTTCATTAGGCAAGCGATCCGAGGTCTTGTTAAAGAAGAGAGTGTCCTTGGGACCATGTTAAAAGTATCTTGCTAAGGCAACTTTGGAATGTATCTAATACCTTGTTGCAGGGTTCTGGATCAGTGATCGATCACTGCAAGGATTGATGATAAACAAATCCTAAGTACGTGCCTAAGTGGAAGGTTAAGATCATGGTAGAACTAGATATACGGTTGAGGAGAGATTCTGTAAGCTAAAATTACAAACGAGATAAGCTGATATTCCTCATTTATATGTCTAAGGATCGTGTGGTGGAGATCTGAAGGTGGGAAGATCAACGTCCTGAAGGAATTTCACGGGTTAAAAAGCAAGGAGGATAAAAAGGCATTGAGTTGCGAAATTTGAAAGTAATCATTGCAAGTAGGATTAAGATCAATGGACGAGGTTGATCGTGAAACAAGATCGACGGTTGACAACGATTTTGCTGGGAGAACTAGTGTGGATAAACAAAATCCTAGTGTGCACGAAATTTTTAGGAAATTTTCCTTATGATATTTGAGGTCCACCGTCAATCTAGATATGACAGTCCTCACTGATTCTGCAAATTCAACTAGCAGGTGAGTTAAGTGCAGAGGGTGAATGCGAAATTTTTAATTTCAATCAAATTTGTTTTATTTGGAGTCCGTCGTTGATTGAAGTTGAAATATATCCAACGACAGAGGATGATTTAACTGGTTGAAATAGCCTGGAGAATAATTGCAGAGACTGGACATAGAATTCTTATAAGATCCAGTTCATCGAAGGTTGAAGTGCTCTCTTCGTTGAGCGTTGGAGGGACAATTGGCCAGGTTGATTGGATATAGCGGTTCGGCTAAATTGAGAACATGAATAAATCATGAATCAGTCCATTAAATACTGTTACATGGGAACCTGACATCAAGCTCGGTAAATTCAGGTGAGAATAATTGATCGTATTCTTCTTATCAGTCCACATGAAGGTCGCATTTGACAAAAATTGGAAAATGCAGCTTGAAGGATAAGATGGATTGACGACGGGAAATAATCACGAAGAGAATGAGAACAAGGGAAATATTTGGCCTAGGATCCAAATTTACAGGTTGCTAATTAAAGAACAAGCTTAATCCCGAAGGAAAGTTTAGCGCTAGACTTGCAAGATGCCCCAAAGGGAGTGCTTCCATATAATTGCAGAGGACCAGAGTTGTTATGTTGCAGCTGCCTTTTTAGAGAAGCGATGAAATTAGACCGACTGTTATGTGGAAAAAGGGAGTTTCCTACTATGATAAGTCAACTCTTCTCTTGCCAATATATTTGTATTTTAGGAATTCCATGTACATAAAACTTTGGCATAGGAATGTTGGGAATGTAAGAGATTTGATAGGTCAGATGCATATGCACTAGTAGGCATATTAATAGATATGGCATAGTGCAAGTGAAGATGTTTTGCATAATAGTAAAAATAGTGATGTTTTACATATGCAATGAACCACTACTGATAATTATTGTTGTCTACGATATTATGTTAGATGGTAATGGTTGCAGGACCAAGGGCAATAGAGGCATGGTTGAAGATGTTGGTGATATTGTTGTATGTGATCGATAGCCTTGTGAAGAAAGGCTAGGACAACAAAACTATGATCAAAAGGTTGGTGTAAGGATTGTGTAGCCTTGGTAAGAGACCAATCGATCAGGTAACATCCAAAATCAATGTGATTCATTTATGCTACGAAATGCTAGCAAGATGTTTTCATCAATTAAATCCATTGCATTATGGGGACCATAGTAGATAATTGATAACGTCAAGAGCATGCTATGTGAAAAGTTGGGAAACTTCTACTAAAATGATCGAATATGGTAATTATGTTAGTATGAGAATTTCCAATTCTGAAAACAATATATTTGTGATAGATGGAAATATTGATGTTATACATATCCATGCTATAAATATTGTGATTTATGTATAACAACTAACCACCACAGAAATTTGGCAACAGAAATTGTGATTTATTACTGGTGGAATAGTTGCAGGTACCCAAACCTGGTAATAGAAATAATACGAGAAGGTTATTCTGTATATAAAGTTGAGAAAATTGTACAAGGAGGAAGGATGTACTTGGGGTACATGGCTTCCTAGAAGGATGTACTTGGGGTACACAACTTCCCAGAAGGATGTACATGGGGTACATAGCTTCCCCCCCCCCCTGGCCAACGAGGCTCTAGTATGCATCGATGGGGACGCCTAGGTGTAAGACATCTGGTTAAACTTCTTTCCGCACACATTCACGCCACGTAAGAGGACTGTCACGAGAGTGGGGGATCCTGTTGATGTATTTGTAACTTCAGGATGTATTCACTTGTATATCTTATATATTGTACCCCGATGTTTATTCCGGGAAGTATCTATAATGTAATTGAGTCATGTCATGCCCCAATGTTCCGATCGGGAGATTCAATAATGTAAACAAGTCATGTAAATTCATTGAGGTTAACCTTCCATTGTAAGTCAGGGCAATAGTCCTCTCAATTGTGTCAAGTTTAACCCTCCTTGTTGATCGGAGGGCAAAGTCCCCACAGTTGTGGGGCACTAGGGTTATTAGACTCTCCCAGAGATGTCGGCTCCAGTAAGTAATTGCTAAGTGGGGTCGACATGTTGAAGTGGACATTAAGTGAATGAAAGAATATAAATAGAGAGTGAGTCTCTCTATTTATCACACACACACTCACTCATTGGGGTGCATGAGTGAGACAGGAGAAGCTCTCTCAAGTGTGAGAGAGAGAACAAGCTGTGGAGATCATCTTTTATGTTTTCGGGTTTTACTGTTGCCATTGGTGCTCATTCTATCTCTGAGGAAGTTGCGGGGTTTTCTCCTTTATGGTTTCCCCAAGGAAAATTCTTTAGTGTCTCTTGTCTCTTGTGTTTATTGTTGTGCATGTTATTCTCTTAGATAAGATCCTAAGATAATACTAGCTTGAATGATAAAAATCTAACATGGTATTAGAGCTAACCTAAGAAGAAGACATTGTGCAGCTGCAAAAGCTATGACTTCTTACTTTTTGGGTCTCTCTCCACAATCCATAAGCAAAAGTATGCTAGGTTGACTCTCCATTGAAGGGCGTATCTTTCTGTCGAAGCAGAATTCGATTCTGGACATTTCTGTTTTGGTGTGGGAAATTAGGGCTTCTTAAAGAAGAAGATTTTTTTGAGTGATCCCAGCATAGGATTGATCTCCTCATCAAAATCGAATTTTAGAGACCTAGGTCTAGATTTTTGGTTGGGTATAACTCTGGGAAAGTCAAACCTTAGTTTGACCTCGGGCCAGAAAAACCCTAAAATACTAAAACTGATAAGTTTTGGTACATTCTCTATATATTGGGATTGGAGAAGCCTCAAAAGCTGAAAATTTCACAAGATGAAGATAAAATCCTGATTTACACGGTGTCCAAATTTTAGCCTCATATTCACTATATTCTAGGATATATTATCCCTCCAAGTTAGGGTTCCAGCCTCTTCCAAGATTCATCCCTAAACATGACACCTGTGGAGAATTGCTATATCTCAGTCTACAAAGGTCCAAATGAAATTTCTAAAGATGTTCCAGAAAGGGCATGGACTGTAATTTTTTTGGTAGAAGTTTTAGACCCAGAGGATTAAACCATGACATGTGGCAATCCATACAACTTCACTATGATGAACAGTCCTGAAACAAGTCACCTTAGGACAACGATCGTAAGTACCAATTGGTGAAATCAATTCTGATGAAACCTGTGGTTTTGGAATTGGGACAAGGAAGGCTACCTCAATGTGAAGTTTTAGACATAGAGGAGCATTAATTTTGGAGATATCAGAGAAACAATATCAGGCATTTCTGGAGAAGAAATTGGAAAACTAGGGCTTCCTGTTCCGGGAGCTTCCCTCCACTGTTTTCAGAAAAAGAGTACATTGGACAACTAACCTTGAAGAGGTCTATCTTTCTATCCAATCAGATCTGAAAGATTCCAAGTTTTGAAAATTAGGGTTTCTCTGACAAACCCTAGATCATCCAACTCTAGAACCAGGACGGACACCTCAAATCGGTAAGATCTAATCTTTTGCTATTTTCATTTGAGGTTCTCATTTCAAAGAGATCTATCACATAAATTTGATGATAAGCTTGGTGAAGTTGACAACTTCCAAGCATGGAAGTATAGGATCTCACTAGTTCTTGAAGGAAATGAATTGGACACCTACATAAGTAGAGAGGTTCCAGTTCCAGAGGGAGATGAGGCTAAAAGCCTTACACGAGAAGAACTTGGACAAGGCCAAGAAGATCATTTATGATTCAATCATGGATCACCTTATACCACAAGTGTTTTCCCTAAAGACACCGAAAGAGATGTTTGATTCCTTGATAAAGGTATTTGAAGGAAAGAACATAAATCGGAAAATGACTTTGAGAAAACAATTGAAGAATGTGAAGATCCAAAATGCAGAGACCATACAGTCATAGTTTACAAGGGTCTCTCAAATCAAAGAACAACTTGAAGCGGTAGAAGAAGAAGTGGAGAATGCAGAAGTTCTGATAACCACTTTGAATGGCCTCCCAGGATCATGGGATTCATTCATTCAAGGAATGTGTGCCAGAAGGAAGTGATTACTTTCTACAGACTCTAGGAAGAGCACACACAAGAAGAAGCTCAACTCATAATAAGAGAAAAGAAGATGGGACCAACTGAAGATCAAGCTCTCACCATCTAAAGAAGATCCCTCAAGTGATGAGGAATATGAAGAAATCAACTCTTAAAGAATCTCTTATCCATCTTAGCATTTGGATAAGAAACGATGCTATTATGAATGAAGAAGTTGATGAAGCTGAAGGCTCAAGAAGGAGTCTACCCACGAAACAAATAAAGATAAGTATTCAATTGTCATTTCATGATATTGTTTTGTTATGCATTTGTTTATATTCAATTAATGTATTATGCATGATAGAATGTTTGCAGTAATGACAATATACTACTAATATGCATGTGATGGGAAAGTAGCTCATGGTGCTATACAACTCTCCATTGCTACTTATCTAGAATGAAACCTCTTTACTGACATATTGGATTAGTGCACAATCTCAATGATGTCTTGGTAAAGAAGGAAGGCATCTAGAATTTTTTTTGTGAGATATGGATGAATGTTGTATTGGATAAAATAGTTTCAAAATCATATATCTTGATGCAAAATAATCTTTCATTATGAATATACCTTATGAAATGTTTCTAACCATACAACTATTGCATTTGACTTGTAGGAAAAATTGTGTAAAATCGCCTACAAGCAAAGAAGGATGAGACTTGTTCCAAAGAACAAGTGATGACAGTTCAAGATGAAGAATAATATGATGAATGCAGCGACATCATTGATGCAGAACCTTCCAGCCATGAAGAAATAACCAACAAGAAAGGGAAGACTAGTTCAAGACGAATGATGTCTAGGATGCAGTATCGATACATGAAGGGAAGTTCGTAGTTCCATCATGCAGTAGATGGAAACATCGTGGGATACAAGGCAAGATTCGTAGCACGAGGCTTCTCACGAAAAGAAGGCCTTTTACGAGCTCATAAGACACCCATGGGATAACACATACATGATGAGCTTGATGAAGATCTTAACCTTTGCTACAAAGTTGAAGATGAAAGCCTATAGAGGATGACAAGCTCACAGATGGGTGTGACAAGAACTTTTGAAAAGGTTCAAGATATAGGATCTTGGTATCCAGTGACCCTAGATGGATACATAGAGTATTAGTAGCAGAGGAAGCTTCTTGTCACTCTGGTACATAATGTTTCAGTGCATAAAGTACGAAAGACAGAGGGAGAATGATGCTTCACTTCAGAGGGAGTGACTGTAGAAGATCCTGAGGTTCGACATGGTATGACAGGATGGATAGCTTACTGATGACTCTAGGATTTACTGAGAGTAAAGCAGATTTCGACCTTTGCTTCAAGGTTGAAGGCAGAAGACCAGTAATGCTCTTGTTACATGCCGATGACTTTTTCTTGACAGAAAAGAGGAACTCATTAAAGTTGCAAGAAGGAGATTTGATGCCAAGTTCAAGATGAGGGACTTGGGGATGATGCACTACGTTCTAGGCATGGAGGGGTGGACAAGGGAAGTATGGAGTAGAGATCCTGAAGAGGTTCAGGATGATGGACTGCAAGGCCATGACCACACCTATGGCATCGAACCTAAAGCTATTGAGTGTTGCTTCATCAGAGTCGGTTGATGCCAGGATGTGTCGTCAGATGATTTGTTCCTTGATGTACTTGACGAATACGAGACCAGATATTTGCTTTGCTGTGAACACATTGATACATGTTCACCTGATGGTTGCAAAGCATGCAGTGAGGTACCTGAAGGGTACAGTTGAGTATGGGCTCAAGTATGATACGAATCAGAAGATTAACCTGGAGGGTTATGTGGATTCGTATTGGGAAGGTGGTGCCATTGATAGGAAGAGCACTTCGAGGTGCTACTTCAGTATGAGATCAGGTGTGATCTCTTGGTTTGGCAGGATGGAGTCTTGCATGGCGCTGAGTACAACCGAGGAAAAATATGTTGCCACTTGCGATTTGGGAGGTAGTATGTTTCTTTTGAAAACTACTATTTGATTTGATAGATTTGAGTTGCATTTTGGTATGATGCAGAGAGGAGCAGTGAAGCTCCAGTTTGTGATCTAGATCGAGATCTCTCGAAAGAGGGAGTTCTAGCATAGCTGGTAAGACAGGTTGTCTGAGCATAAATCCTGGCAAAGCTCGTAGGTTGCTCAGACGTAAATTGTCCTGTAGGTTGTCCTTAGATGTAATCGGTCCTGGCAAAGCTCGCTGGTTATCCTTGGACGTAATCAGCCCTGATGTGATTCTATGCTAGAAATGTCCAGAGTGAAGTTTGAGTACTTTAGGGAGAAGCTTGGTGTTCTCCAGATCGAGGTTCCTTCCAAAGGGAAGTGATGATTTCGTGAGCCCTTCTGACATGGTGAGAGGATTGGTTCCTTCCATGGTCGGATATAAGTGCTGTGCCTTTCTGACATGGTGAGAGGATTGGTTCCTTCCATGGTCAAATGTAAGAGCTGTGACATGGTGAGAGGATTGGTTCCTTCCATTATTAGATGTATGTGATGATGCCACATCCAGCATAAAAAAGGGTTGGCTCTATGATGACACATCTAGTATGAAAAAGGACTAGCTCTATGTAGATGCCACATCCAGCATGAAAAAGGGTTGGCTCTATGATGAAACATTCAGCATGAAAAAGGACTGGCTCTGTGTAGATCCCACATCTAGTATGAAAAAGGACTAGCTCTGTGATGACACATCTAGTATGAAAAAAGACTGGCTCTGTGTAGATGCCACATCTAGTATGAAAAAGGACTAGCTCTGTGATGACACATCTAGTATGAAAAAGGACTAGCTCTATGTAGATCCCACATCTAGTATGAAAAAGGACTAGCTCTGTGATGACACATCCAGTATGAAAAAGAACTGGCTCTGTGTAGATGCCACATCTAGTCTAAAAAAGGACTAGCTCTATGATGACACATCTAGTATGAAAAAGGACTAGCTCTATGTAGATGCCACATTTAGTATGAAAAAGGACTAGCTTTGTGTAGATGCCACATCTAGTATGAAAAAGGACTAGCTTTGTGATGATACATCCAGTATGAAAAAGGACTGGCTTTGTAGATGTGCATCCAGCATGAAAAAGGGCTGGCTCTGTCGATGAAGAGCTACATGGAGGCTAGGCCTACAACCAACATGAAAAAGGGCTGGCTCTGTAGAACTTCCTATGACAAGAAGAATGAAGAGATAGAACCAGTTGATTGAGATAGTGGAAGCGGTGATGATAATGATGATCCAGAGCTACATGGAGGCTAGGCCTACAACCAGCATGAAAAAGTGTTGGCTCTGTAGAACTTCCTGTGACGAGAAGAATGAAGTGATAGCACCATTTGATTGAGATAGCAGAAGCAGTGATGATAATGATGATCGAGATCAAGTGATGATCTAGCTTTAATGATGATCCAAATCAAGTGATAATCCAGTGATGATCCAGTGATGCTCCATATCAAGTGATGATCCAGACTTGATGAAGATGGCTTGACAATGAAGATGACTTAACGATGAAGATGACTTGAAGATGAAGACAACTTGAAGATGAAGATGACTTGATGATGATCCAAATGATACAAAGAAGAAGACTTGTGCTGATAAATTGTGTCGAGAGAATACCTTCCTAGTTAAGAGGGAGTGTTGATGTATTTGTAACTTCGGAATGTATTCACTTGTATATCTTATATATTGTACCCCGATGCTTATTCTAGGAAGTATCTATAATGTAATTGAGTCATGTCATGCCCCGATGTTCCGATCAGGAGATTCAATAATGTAAACAAGTCATGTAAAGTCATTGAGGTTAACCCCTCCTTGTAAGTCGGGGCAATAGTCCTCTCAATTGTGTCAAGGTTAACCCTCCTTGTTGATCGGAGGGAAAAGTCCCCACAGTTGTGGGTCACTAGGGTTATTAGACTCTCCTAGAGATGTCGGCTCTACTAAGTAATTGTTAAGTGGGGCCGACATGTTGAAGTGGACATTAAGTGAACGAAAGAATATATATAGAGAGTGAGTCTCTCTATTTATCACACACACACTCACTCATTGGGGCGCATGAGTGAGACAGGAGAAGCTCTCTCAAGTGTGAGAGAGAGAACAAGCTGCGGAGATCATCTTTTATGCTTTCGGGTTTTACTGTTGCCATTGGTGCTCATTCTATCTCTGAGGAAGTTGTGGGGTTTTCTCCTTTATGGTTTCCCCAAGGAAAATTCTTTTGTGTCTCTTATCTCTTGTGTTTATTGTTGTGCATGTTATTCTCTTAGATAAGATCCTAAGATAATACTAGCTTGAATCATAAAAATCTAACAGCTCCGTGAAGAGAATAACCCCTAGGTATTATGGTGTCTGAAAAGGAATCGCCCGAGCTTGGTAAGCCAAAAGAGGTGTTAGGCTCTAGAATAGAACTACCATGGAGCACCCAAGGAGGTGTTAGGTTCTGTAATATCGGTCGAGTAATGTATATATAGGTTGAGGAGGCCTGCATGTGAACTTGTAGTTCCATGAGGAGATGACCCTCATGTATATATATTCATGTCAGAACTTTTGAAATAAGAATTCATCCAAGGAGCGCTTGGAACTTTGATGCCAAGGTATGTGTGGGTACATACAAGATGCATTTTGTGAATGCATGGTTGTGATATAAATACTTCCTTGCAAATTCTTTAATAGCTAAAATGATAGAATTATTAGTAGTTATGAGATCATTTCATGAATTGCTATGAATACAAGGAAAAAAATTGCATGGAAAAAGGTAGTCATGTTTGATTGAATGCTCTGTTGAAAAGACAAAATTGTATGGAGCATGATTGTGAAATCATGAGTATTGGAAGTATATTTTATTTGCATAAATAAGGTGAAAATATTTGGCAATTTTTTCTATAACACTTTTGAGGATCATTTTAATTTTTGCGATGAAAGGATGGTATGCAGGGATGCTCACAATTTTTTGGATGATTGGAAGTTTCAGATTACAGGTAGTGTGGGCATGTCCCATAAAATAAAGATAGAATCTACCTCGTGCAAAGGCCAAACATTATGAGAAGGATCACATGACAGTGAAATTTAATTTATGAACATAACATAGTTGTAAATTTTGGTTTCGAAATTTTGCTATTCTAGAATTGTGTTAACATGACATGTTATGTGTGGCAGCAAGTGCAAGTAGTAGGGGTAAGAGATTCAACTTGCCAAATCCAAACAATATGAGGATGGCCTCAAGATTCTAAAATCTAATTTTGTAGGAGACGGAATTGTAAATTCATCATTTGATTGGATTATCCACGATATTGATTGTTTGATGTAGGAAACATGTCAGGTAAGAGACTGCAGAAAACCAGGTATTATGGTCTGCTGGAGACAAACAAAGGACAAGGAGCTTATGTTTGGGAAATTTAATTTATGTATGAAATAGATCTGAAAAATTTATGATGGAAAATTTATTTATGATGACCTCTCATGTGAACTGCATGCTTGTATGTCATGCAGGTGAGATGAGGGAAACTTGCCCTTGGGGAAAATATTGACTATTGAGCTGAAAATGCCAATAAGTATTCGGTTGTTTAGCATCTTCTTGATGATTTTTATGTGATTATACATGCATGATGTTGTAGGTCTGCAATTGTTAATTTTAAATGAGATGCAAAAATCTCCTTATGAAGGACACCTTGGTTACCAAAAGATGATAACAACCCTCAGGAAGCAAATCTTTGGCCTAGATTAGAGGTAGAGTTAATTAATTATCTATCTAAATGCTTGGGGTGTCAACAGGTGAAGGTTGAACATCAATATCCAGCAGGTCTGTTATAAACTCTACCCATTCGTAAGGGAAAAGGGAGGTAAAATCCTTGGATTTCATCACAGAGATACTTCCTGAAAGAGGTATTCTGACTTCGTGAAGTACCAAGGAGGGTAAATTTATGATCAAGATGTGAAGTTTACATCAAACGCTTTGAAATATTTGTATGCATGATTAGAGACCAAGATGAAATAGATGGACAAACGGAATGAACAAGTCAAGTCATCAAGGACATGTTAAAATAAGAAGTCTATGCACAGTGCTAGACAGGAAGAAATCAATACTTGGAATTAGAGGGAATTTCCAGAAGCTACAGAAGAAGGCTAAGAACATTGTGGATAGTGTTGCAATAAAGGGGCGAGGATGTAATATCCCCCGACATACAAACATTTTATGTAATATTAATTTTGCTATTTTATTGTTTAATATTGGTTGGTTCACGAAACAACCAATGGGTCCTTGAAGCACAGATGTAACCGAAACATTTACTTTTAATGAAACGATGAATGATGGGGACAAACATGTTAAATGGGGAAACTATGCATGTGAGAGTGGGGGGAAATTTGGAATGGTTAACCTCAGAAAGTACACTAGGCGTCGGAACACCATGATGGTGCAGGGCACACCTTGGAAAAAATAAACGCAGTGGTTGACGGGGATTCCATGGGTAATGGACCGTAGCTACAAAAGACTTAAACTCAAAACTATAAAGAGGACCCCGTTGAGTATGTTTGGGGGAATTTTGTTGTGTGAGCTCTCCGGGAAGTGTTAGGCAAAGAGCTGAGAGAAACACTTACTATGTGATCACTCTAAGAAGTGTTAGGCAAGGGATTTCTGCCTAGAAATTGAGCTGAGGTTACCTGTCTCCACTCTTAGCACACATAGTTGAGCTTGGGGGTGATTAAGGATAGAGAACATATGTGCCTAATCTATGGTTGGGTGGAACGTGGTTGTTCCATTGGTTATATAGCATACTAATGGTATGATGCACCTACTCTGGTTGATGCTTCACATATGAGTCTCATCTTCCTCCAAAGAAAAGTATTCATGTTCAATTAAGGAATGGTTATGACTATGTTTGGATGCTTAGACCATGGAGGAAGTAATGCACCTACTCTGTTTTACCTCATTGCAAACTAAATGTTGGATATAGTTTGCCTAAATGTATTACTCCTGCTTGGATGAAAGTCTATGACTATATTTGATATATGGCCTATGTGCTTATAGAAGCCATGATTTGTTCTAGGGGTCTGATATTTTTCCCCCTTGGTCAAATGACCTTTCTAACGATGGTATTTTACTGTTCTATATTGAGTATTCGGTTGTATTATTGTTCTACTGCTAAGGTTCAGTTGTAAGGGGCCCCTGTAGAAATCCTAAGTTCTGAGTGGGATAAACCCTAACCAGCTTAGGGAAGTCCCTATGTAATACTTTCATCCTTAGATGAAGGTAAATCAAGAAGGAAAGTGTGGCAATTAGCCACTGAAACCTACTTCATAATTCATAAGCTTGAATTCACTTAAGGACACACACAATAAAATAGTGTAAAGATTCAAGAAGATTATATTGTTGTTATGTTATCCTGCATTTTACATCTGCATATGCTTTTGATTTTTAATGCCTTTTTTCTTAAGTTCATGGAGGCTAGAAGTCTGTTACAAAGCCAGAATGCATATGACTTAAGCATTTCCGCACCTTGGAATCCGCCTGTAGAAGGCGGGAGGTGGAAAGAGAAAATGGAACAAGGCAGAATGTTGGTTTTGGGCACCTCGGAACCTTCCTGCAGAAGGCGAAAGCCAGAGGCAGAAAAGAGTTGAAAATTCTAAGGTAAAGTGTAGGTTCATGCACCCCAAAGTCTGCAGTGGAAGGCAAGAGGCGGAAATGAGAAAGAGAAATGAGGCCAAGTGCCAGTTTTCCGTGATCTAGAGTCAAATATGCAGAAGGAGGAAGATGGAAAGCAGAAGGTGAACAAACGAAGGTATCGATTGGGTTGTTTTCTAATTTTCGAGTTTCGCACTGAAGGCAAAAAGGTGGAAGGCAGAAAGTGGTTAAATGATTCCATTGAATGTTGAGTTTATGGTTCCCGAGTTTCACAGCGGAAGGCGGAAAGTGGTTAAATGATTCCTTCAAATGTTGAGTTTCTGATTCCCGGGTTCTGCATTGGAAGGTGGAAAGGCGGAAGGCGGAAGGTGGAAAGTGGTTAAACGACTCCGTTGAATGTCGAGTTCCGCAGCGGAAGGTGGAAAGGTGGAAGGTGAAAAGTGAAAGAAACATAGGGAAAATTTTGGAGTCTTTGCCTACTGTAATTCGCATAGCAAAATGCGGAAGGCGGAAGGCGGAAATAGAAAAAGAAAATCATAAGTATTGGGGTTTTCACGACTCGTAGTCCACATTTTAGAATGCAGGGGGAAGAATGCGGAAGGTGGGAAGTGAGAAAGGAAAGTAGGAAGTACATGAGGGTTCTACAATCTGCGATCTGCATTGTGGAAAGGTCCTGTGAGTTGCGGAAAGGACCTGTTAATTATAGAATGATTGTGTAGTAGCACTTAAATTAAGAATGAATGATTTAAGGAAGATTCATGGCCATGCCTTATACAAAAGAACCTTTTTATGCATGTTTAGCAGGTTATATGGGTATGTTATAGAGAATGTGAGAGAGTGAAGAGGAGGTTGTAGCGGATGTGTTGTGGGTTGTATCCCTTCATTTTTTTTATGGAATAAAATAAATGATTGATTATTTTTACATGGATGAGCCCATATTGGGTGAACCAAGTATATTGGTGTATGTCTTGTATTGTTCTCTTATGTGTTTTATTTTATTTCTCTGCAATCATTTTTCTAACACTGAGGCTATATCCATAGGCATGAGGAAACAATTGGTAGACACTGGGATTTTGAGATATTTCTCCACCTTAGTGTACTTGATTAACAAAAACTAGGGGCACCATCTTTAATTCCTAAATATGCCAAAATCCCAAGCAGGATTACCTAGTAGGGTCATTGAGTTTCTCTCCTAGGTCAAAAAGGGGGAGCTTGGATATTCTTTGCTCCATTGTGTATCTAATTTCATGTATGTTTCCTTTCCCATTATGATGAGAAGATAACCTTAGAGAATGCTTGCAAAGATCATACCATATGTATAATAGAGGGAAGCAACCGAGAAGGCAGATTGGTTCCTAGAGCGTGATTTCATAGTAATAAAGTTGTATGGGAAGAGACAACACACCATATATTATCTTCAAGGGGGATTGGATACCTGTGTAGAGTTTTAGTTCTCGACGCGTTTCGGACTGCATAGTTGAGTCCATCTTCAGGAGAAAACATATCTCAATAAAATCTGCACGAATTTTTACATTATTTATATTGCTGTGTTATAATCTTCAGTTTAATTTTTGAGAGCCGACTTTAATTCATTAATGTTTCAATGTACATATAAATTTTATTAATTAAGTGTATTCATTAATAATTAATGTATATATGTACATTATCTAATAATGGTTAATGTAAAAAAAAATTTACATAAATTTTTAATTTTAAATTTTAATCCTAATTTTAATTAAATGTTACGTTTTGTTATGTTGCAAAATAACAATTTAATTATGTTTTTAATATTAAAATATACTCAATAAATAATTAAAAGTTTGTTAAAATTATTTCTTAAAATATTATAGTTTAATACTTAAATGTTGTAATATTGACCATAAGTTATAGTTATGAAATAATATTTTTATTTTTAATTTTTATTTTTATTTTTAATTTGTCTACAATCCTATAGTATTAAGTTTATAGTAAAGAAATTTTAAAGAAAAATTTTTAAATTTTATTTTATTTTAATTTTTAAGGAAATTTTAAAGATTTTTTAAACTTAAAATTAAATTTTTAATCTAATTTTTTATTTTTATTTTTTTATAATTGTTTTTTTTTTTTTATTATAAATTATTATAGACCCCATCAACCCTAAACTAAGGAAAGGTGTTTATTCGTTTCCATGCTCATGTGAAGACGTATACATAGGTGAGACAGGACGCTCAATTCAGACAAGGTTAAAGGAGCATTGTGCAGATGTTACCCATGGAAGAATTAAGAAATCAGCAGTAGCTGAGCACTCATCAAAGACTAACCACCATGTATGCATTGAAGAAGCAAGAGTCTTAGCAATTGAGGAGAATTACAACAAGAGACGCATACGGGAAGCAATTGAGATTGAGAAACACCCAAGAAACTTCAATAGGGATGATGGCCTTACCCTTTGTGACTCATGGAAACCGATCATTCACTCCCTACAAAACATAAAAATTAAAATTAAAAATTAAAAATTTATAATAAAAATTAAAAATTTATAATAATTTATAATAAAAAAATAAAAAAAAATTAAAAATTTAATTTTAAGTTTAAAAAATCTTTAAAATTTCCTTAAAAATTAAAATAAAATAAAATTTAAAAATTTTTCTTTAAAATTTCTTTACTATAAACTTAATACTATAGGATTGTAGACAAATTAAAAATAAAAATAAAAATTAAAAATAAAAATATTATTTCATAACTATAACTTATGGTCAATATTACAACATTTAACTATTAAACTATAATATTTTAAGAAATAATTTTAACAAACTTTTAATTATTTATTGAGTATATTTTAATATTAAAAACATAATTAAATTGTTATTTTGCAACATAACAAAACGTAACATTTAATTAAAATTAGGATTAAAATTTAAAATTTAAAATTTATGTAAATTTTTTTTTACATTAACCATTATTAGATAATGTACATATATACATTAATTATTAACGAATACACTTAATTAATAAAATTTATATGTACATTGAAACATTAATGAATTAAAGTCGGCTCTCAAAAATTAAACTGAAGATTATAACACAACAATATAAATAATGTAAAAATTCGTGCAGATTTTATTGAGATATGTTTTCTCCTGAAGATGGACTCAACTATGCAGTCCGAAACACGTCGAGAACTAAAACTCTACACAGGTATCCAATCCCCCTTGAAGATAACTGCAACCTGTGAAAGCCTTAATGAAACACCATATATTGTCTAAACTTCTTGC
This sequence comes from Pseudotsuga menziesii, assembly GCA_001517045.1. Taxonomy (NCBI): domain Eukaryota; kingdom Viridiplantae; phylum Streptophyta; class Pinopsida; order Pinales; family Pinaceae; genus Pseudotsuga; species Pseudotsuga menziesii. The sequence continues at coordinate 642,539 of LPNX010932835.1, forward strand.
ACCTAGGGTGTTTTTATTTAAATACATTATATAGATGACATAGGTGGATGGCATTCATTTCCTAAAGGCCAAAAATAAGGGGAGGTTGACTTTTCCCGAGGCCATGGGAGGGTATACTATAAATGATAAAAGAGGCATCAAGGATTCCCTTAAGGCCCTAAAAGAAATTGATCTCCCATTGGAATAGACCTAGATTTATAACCCATACTTCTTGTTGGTGGTTGATAAGGGGAAAAAACAACTAAACCCCTAGGATCATGAGTCTAGACTTAAAATTGAGAATCTATCTAACAAAGACACATATGAGGACCTGGGGCCCATTCTAAAGGACGAATTTGATATCTTAAAGGTTGTGTCTCAAATATTCCCAACTACCTATCCCAAATAGCCTAATGTGCAACCATATTAAACTTTCTACAAGCCTTCAAGAGCCATAGTCACAAAAAAGACAAGAAATTTAAATCCCCCTTAGACCCTTGGTATGTTGAGGTCCATCGGGACAACTTTAGTAGTCACAAAAGAGGGGCTTGGTGGAGAATGCGTCCATATATGGGGATATATGATGCCCTCTATTAGATTATCCCTTAATATTATGAGTTTTATAGAATTTATGATGATATTCATAATGACAATGAAGATGAAGATGAGGGTAGGATGAGGAAAGAAATAGGGGAGACTCCACCAATTAAATATTTGGTAGAGAAGGTTGAACCATGAATGTTTATACCTATTGAGGAGCCTATTTCCCTCTAATTATAAGAGTCTTTTTCCATATCCAAAGGTCATCCCTATCATGTGAGAAATGGGGTTCTTAGGGGAATGATGGATATGAAAATAAGGGTAAGGGATCAAGGATCCAATCAAATTGGTTCAAATCCCAAAAGTGTTAGGGATAAGAGGTGATCCAAGTACACTCTTGGTTAGAAATACTAAATTTCTCTCAACCTTCATCCCTCCTTCCCTCATCTATTAGAAATTTGGGCAAATAATTTAAGACATCCATCCTCTATTTCAAGACCCATCTAGAATATCACAACCAAAATAAGGATTTCCCCTCGTTTCCAACATAGAATCTTGGTTCTTAAAACTAGTGGTTAAAAATCTATAACTAGATAGTATATACAAGAAAGTGTTCAAAGAGATTCTAGTGAATATGGTTGAAGAGAAGGAAGATGCACCACTAGAACAAGATAAAAATAATTGATTTAATAGAAACTTCTAAAGGTATGGATTATGCAATTCACATCCTCAATTTGTTGAAATAGGATAGAAAAAAAAAGGTCAAAGAAGAGAAAATCCAAGAAGAGCCTCAATGGAGGAGGGCCATGATGGAATCCCCAACCAAAAACCCTAAAAAATGTAGAGTAAGAAGTCCTGAAGCACAAAAATGTTCAACAATGGGAGGTTACATCACCTCATACTCTCCCCTCTCCTTTTCCTATTAGATTTTTTAATATTTTATATATTGCAGCTTCTAAAGGAGTGGCTAATATGACTGTTGTATATTCTTCTTAATGAACAAGGTGATGGATCTCATGGGATAATGCCCTTTATCTCATGGAGAGTTGTGACCCTTTGGAGATATTAAAGACATGAGAATAAAACAAGAATGGAAATCTAAGAAACAATCACCTCAACTGAAACACTTGACACCCAAGCACAAGAAAGGTTGTTGCCCAGATATGACACTGAAACATGATAATTTGTGAAAAACACTTTGGCATATTCGACATATAATACCTATGGGTATATGCAACCATGAGACTGGATATCTCTTCAAGTCACCTTTAAGACAACGAGAATCTCACTTGATCGAGGGTCAAGCAACATAGTTTATGATAAATACATAAAAGTTTATTCCTTTGGTGTGAGTAATAAGAAGAAATTGGGTTTGATCAGCATAAGGAATCGATTTCTAAAATATAGAGTGAAAGCCTTAGAAGTAGAGAAAGAAAATATGCATGCTAGTTTGGATTCTATTGGAAAGAGGAGACGTGAATCAGATGAGGTAATTTCCCTCATGGAATAGAATGATGAGAGAATAAAGGCACTTGAGAGTTAAAAAATATCCCCTTATTTTATTGTCACCCAATAAATGTTAGAAGAAAGGGATAAATTAACCAATGAGGTGAATTTATTGGGAGGGGATAATTCCCCCTTGTCATCACAAAACCAAGTAATGGAAAATGTAATTTACGATTTAGAATACATTTAAGGAAATCTATATAAACTCACATTCAATATGGAAGAAGCCAATGAATAAATGAACTCCTTGAGACATGACATTATTGAACCCCACAAAGAGAGAGAACTAACCTCCTTAACTGACCATCCACCCCTATTTATGGAATTAGTGTCATAGATGCAACACCATCTTGATAGGTTAAAGAGGGATGTGGTTGAATGGAAGCAAAGGCAGAGTAAAATGCTCTGAAAGTGGTCATAACAAAAGGCCTCGAAGAAAATAACAAGGTAAAGCTCGGGAATGAGGGCCCAAATTTATAAGAGGTAAAGAAGAAGTGGCATGATGAAAATAAATGGGTGGCGGTACTAAAAGAATAAATATAAACATGGATTACAAAGCATGAAGAATCTCTAACTAGAGATAAAATGGTAAAAAACACAAGGGAGGTTAAAAACATAGTCTAGGGATGTATCTTCAATATTCCTCTATCATTAAGAGGTAGCTTGAAATTCTACCTGGAGTTTGATGCTTTACAAAAGCATGTCACCTAGTACCTTAGTTATGTAGAAAAATGTGTACATATTAGGAATAAGAAAACAAAGGTAGCAAAAGGAGTGATAAATACACTTTCCACAAAGGCCCTAGGATTAATGGGAATCAGAGACAAGGCCCATGTTTACATATTTATACAGAAACGCATAAATAAATGCAATATATAAAGGATTACTTATAAGAGGGCAATAGAGATAGTGAATCCAAATAATATTTTCCTCACATATATAAGCACAATGATCAATCATGATTTACCTTGCCCATGCAATGATCAATTGAAATTGCACCACGAGGATCCCTAAGATAATAGTACAAGAGGCCGCCCCTCACCTAATATATGTTCTTGATAAACAAACAACCCCCTCATCTATTGATATTTGCAATCAATTGTAACCCTCAATTAAAAATTGGGACCTACTATTAGGGTTAATTAAAACCTTAGGAATATAATTACACCCCTCTCGCTAAGCTAGAGAAACAATTCATATTTGAAGGGGAGGAGGCCAACCAATGATTTTGGTTGGAGGTACATGAGCATAGTGCATGATTGTGTGGTAAAATGGTAGCAAAGAGAGGTGGCACACACAATTATCCCTTTGGGCACAAAGGCACCTAGATCAACTAAGGGCCTAAAAACATCTCCCTCAAAATCCTAAAGTACAATAAGACTTAGGAATCAATGTGTTACAAATGAGAATCTTGAAGTATCTGTAAATTGATGGTGGAATAAAAGTGGGTGTGGCATTTTGAGTATTAATTATTTTTTGTTATCCCCACTACAAGCCAAAAATTCAAAATAGATAATAAGAGTGCCAAAAAATCTATTTTTGGTGTGCTCATCATGAGTAATCAGTTTTTTCCATGAATGTAGGTTACCAAGGTGCACTAGGTATACTTACAGTCATGCCAGCTCAGGCATGGGCCAACTACTACATAGAGAGAAGAAAACCTATAGAAGAATTCCTTGACCACATAGCGAATCATCGACCATTTTCATATTGTTAGGTTGCCAAATTTTTGCATGAGTTGAATGCAATGGAATTTGCAACATCAGTTCCATTCCTTCTTCTATGTCTAACTCTCCTTTTTCTTTGTAAACATGATCTAAAGTCCATATTTGGGAAGGAAAAGCAATAGGTCCAAGGCTGAGATTAAAGAGTCCCTCCTAATGCCTCCTATTATATTAAAAGAACAACTATGTATTCTATTGCATAATAATAAGTTAGGTAAGTTACCACTAGATGAAGTAATAAGATAGTATGCATGTTATTATGGCCCGCTTTCATCTTTGTGTCTTGCATATTTTTTTAAGGAATCAATGGATATGTGACATATTTCCCATTTGATTTGATGTATGTCATGAATTTATTATAGATAAAATGTATGTTGAGCTCTCTTCTACATTATATATTCATGATAGTACATGTATCTTCTAGTTGTGACGTTGTGATTAAGGTGCCCCACAAGAACTATTTGTATTTGATATTTGGTTGTTTGAATTTTGTTCACACCATTTAAAAATCCTCAAGCAAAAATTATGAACTCCATGCACTATAGGTGATCTAGATGGGTATAGGTGGCCACTCACCTATTCCATTGGCTCAAAAACGTTTTCCAATTTGGTAATTTTCTTGTTATTTTCTACGATTTTTTGGGTCCCAAACTTATGGGGCTTTTTTGAGGCCCTAAACGACATTTTTTGCGATTTGAGGGGCCAAAAGATTGCTAACAGCATTTATTTAATCCTAGCATAAATCAGTAAATATTGTATAGACCTTTCCAATGGTCTATCAAGCACCCCAAACAGAGATCGTATGCAAAAGTTATGACCCCGAGAAGTTGACTGTTCAACTAACCACCTTGTGCCCGCAAACTTTATGATGATTCATCTCCTAGGGTTGGGTTTAGGGTTTATTCCTCTCCAAGTATTTATGATAAAAATCCCTTCAATCTCCTTTTGTATTCATCTTGTCACAAGTAAGCGTAGCCACCACATCTCAGCAACACAGAGATACAATTACTAGCTACTTTTGTTTTATAGTGTGTTCTTGTTCATTCATTCAATAGAATCTGAGTTTATTGTATCACTGTGTTTATCGCCATATATAAGTGTATATATACATTTCATTCTCACATAAATATGAATCAATGGTGTCAAATCCTTCTACTCTTGTGGTTTCTCAATGTTTCTCAGTGCATGCCCTTGACGGGATCTTAATATCGAGAGTTGGGTATCAAACTAGTTGAGCTTGGGGAAAATACATCTCGTTATCCCAAGTAGCCTCACATGGCAAGAGAAGAAAAGAGAGATGACAGAGCATGAGATCCTATTAAAATGTTGCTCAACAAATCCCTCGCATGACAAAGGAATGAGATGATGGATAACTTCACCCAGATCCTTCGAAGAATGTTGACGCCGATGGATGCACCTTCATTAAGCAACCATTTCATGGGTGTGACTCCCTTCAAGGTACAAGTTAAATTTGACGTCCCCTTATTTGAAGGAAAGATAGATGCAAATTATTTGGAAAAATGGTTGTCTTTTAGATGGTTACTTCTCTGTTCAAAATTTTTACGATAGTGAAAAGATCACCTTCGCACTCCTTAAGTCCCTACCCCATATCAAATACTGGTGGGACGTGTACTACGACATGCATGCGAGGGATGAATTTGAATTATTCAATACAGATACCACTTGGGAATCTTTTGTCAATGTCATCAAAGAGGAATTATACCCTGTCAAAACCTATGATAAGCAATACACCCAGTGAAAGGCATTACGATAGGAAAGAGACCAACGGTGCTAGAGTATACCAATATGTTCCATGCCATGCGCTTAAAGATTAATATTAGAGACTCCAAACGAAACTTGGTTCTAAAGTACCGCAATGTCTTGTAAAGGTACATTAAGTCAGAGATGAATTTCTTGGACATATCCTCACTACGAGCAGCTTACTAATATGCTGTCAAGATCAACCAAAAGTTTAAGAAAAAGAATAAGCAAGATTTTGGGTCTGCAAATCAGCAGCAGAAGCCAAGAAAAAGTGGCCCTAATTCACAACCCAAAGGACAAAGCAAGGATGACCAAAGTCCCAATAACCATTCCAAGTTGCAGGAAAATAAGGGTAATGGGAAATTGTAGAAGGACACAGGAAAGTGGTGTGAGTTCCACAAAACCCCCTGGCATAACACTTATGAATGTCACTTAAAACAATCATTGTTGGCTGAGACAAAATCCCCGGATCCAGACTCTGACTAAGACATTGATGAAAAGAAAGAAAGGGGAAAGCATATCATTGATGTGGAACCTAGTGCCAGCATCACAACCATAGAGCTCCAACCAGAAGAGTTAGAGGAGCCAAAGGGAGGGGTGTGCCTTTTCTATTTGCAACTATGGGTGAAGGGGACTCCGCTACATTTCATTGTTGACAGTGGTAGTGAGAAGAACCTCATATCGATCGAGGTTGTCAAAATATTGAAGCTTTCGATGGTTCCATGTCCCTAACCCTAAAACATTGGTTGGTTGAGCTTGGGACGAGACATCGGCATCAATCAACATTGTCGCCTCTCCTTTATAGCATCAAGCCCTTTAAAGATGAGGTAATGTGTAATGTTGCCTCGCTTGAAGTTTGTGATGTTATTTTAGAACAACCATATATGTGGAAATGTCATGTTGTGTATGATTCTATACCTCATAGCGCCATTATTACTTTGGGAAAGAAACTCTATAGGATACCAGAGACACTTCCTCCTACTACAATATCTCTCGAAGCGGTGCAGGAAAGTAATCTCCCAAATAGGGAAATTCATACTATTCATGGTTCATTTTGTGGGTGAAAAAAATATCACAACAACATGCACCACCTCCACACAAACCACTCTACACACCAAAAATAGGTGGACAAGATTGCAGAAGCATACAAAGACATCTTTACCACACTTGTCGGGATTTCAGTACATTTCCAGGTCAAGCATTCCGTTGATTTGATCCCTAGTGTGTCTTTACCTAATGTGCCGGTATATAGGAATTCCCTCATGGAGAATGAAGAAATCAAATGCCATATTCAAGGGTTAATCCAAAAATGGCACATTTGACCCAACTCCTCACCTTGTGGGAGCCCAATTGTGTTGGCATAAAAGAAAGAAGGAACATGGAAACTTTGTGTTGACTACTGATATCTATACAAGATCACGGTTTGGAATCAATATCCCATTCCCCAGATTGATGGCCTCCTCAAACAGCTCAAGGGGGACAAGTATTTCAGCAAGATTGAACTAAAGTACAACTATCATCAAGTGCTAATTGAGCAGACTAAAGTATGGAAGACTGCCTTCAAATATCGGGAAGGCATTTTTGAGTGGTTGGTCATGCCTTTCAGCTTGACTAATGCTCCAATAACCTTCATGAGGATGATGGATGACATTCTACATCCATTCACCAATTCCTTTGTGGTCATATATCTAGACGATATCCTCATCTACAGTAGAACATGGGCATAACACTTATAGCATATCCACTAGGTCCTCAGCACCCTGCGACAACACAAGTTATATGCCAACCTAGATAAGTACTCATTTAGCATGGAAAGGGTTCAATATCTTATATACATCATGGATGAACATGGTGTTCATGTAGATTAGGCCAAGATCCAATCCATTCGCGATCAATCGACCCCGACGGCTCTCATAGAGCTTCACAACTTCCTAGGCCTTGTAAATTTCTATCGAAGATTTGTGTTGGGATTCTCTAATATTTCTTGGTCCCTTATCTAGGTGACCAAACGTGTATCTAAGTCCAAGCCACAACAACACGCATTTGAGGAGTTAAAGTAGTGCTTATGTTCGACGCCCGTCATTGCCTTACAAAATCAACAAAACCCCTTTGAGATCGAAACATATGATTTGGACTATGTCATTGGTGCAGTCCTCAATCAGCATGGCCATCTAGTGGCATGTCACAGTGAGACACTTTGAGATACAATCCAAAAGTACCCCACCTATGACAAGGAAATGTACTCTATTATCCAAGTTTTTCTCCAATGGAAGCATTACATCCTTAGAAAAGAAACAACCATCCACACTAATCACAAGCCCTTGCAGTTCATGCAAACCTAAAGAAAGTTACATAATGACCGCCACCAGAAGTGGTTCACTTACTTGCAAAATTCCACCTAAACATTAAATATAAGAAGGGTAGCACTAATCGAGTCATTGATCACCTCAATCAACCTCCAGTAGCAACATTAACCACAATAATCAACTCTTGCAGCCACGAGACCTCTGGGTGGTCTCAACTATATGACAGTGATCCTAAGTTTGCTCCCATATATGAAGCCTTATGTACAGGTACACCAATTGCATGATTTCATCTCTAGGAAGGATTGATATGCCACCTTCAAGCAAATGTGCGAAGATGATTTGGGAAGCACATTACAGTCTGGTGGTAGGAAACTTTGGCACTGAGAAGACAATGGGGGTATTGCAAAATTATTTTTATTGGCCCTATTAACACAAAAAATTGTCCACATAGATCTCTATGGTCCAAATCATAATTATGCATCATAATCCCACCATTATTCCCTCTATTTTGACCTTTGCAATTAAATTCCACCCAAATTGGTCCAAAACATCATTAGTACTTCCCCCATAAATATGGGGAAGATGAGCATTTATTGCAACATAAACCCCATTCTCCAAGAAAGGACAAAAAACCCTAAAATGAGAATGGGTTAAAAACCATGGACAAATACCACACACTATGAAAAGCCATGGACCAATACCATGGGAAAGAAAATCTTGGATCATCCTATATATACATTGTAAACGTCTCCCAGCAACAATTTTACATTCCAACACTTCTTTCCAGAAATTTTGAACTTTTCATTCTAGACCTTTTACACCTTTTTGCCACATCTTTCCACATTGTATGTTGAGTTTACTCCATACACTCCTTGATCCATACTCCCTTTGACAACCATTGGTGGAGAAAATCGGAGAACCAAATTATGGAAGGCGTTGAACCACATCCTCAAACGACTGCAGTGGCCCACTTTTTAAAAGGTGACGATGCCTTTCACACACCTAGCGGTTAAGCGCAACAAAATCCTTCAAGCTGCTAGGTGTGTCCTTGGGGAAAAGTATCAATTAAAGTATTGTCACTTGATCTTGACTCTTCCGTTTAGGAAAAAATCATAATGAAGCCAAGGGGGGTGGTCCCTAAGAAAAAATTGTCTAAGGCTCTTATGTTTTATTCGTTAATGATGGAAGTAAGTTGTTTAGGAGTTTTTTGAAGTAAAATTACTGAGATAAGATTGTTTGAAAATTTAAATAAATATTCCAACAGCATAACATCAACATATAAGCAAATTGAAATAAATTTGAATCAAATCAATGCCAATGGAGTCAAAGTAATATAATGTTATTGAAATGAAATGTTATGCAATGTGTCTTGGTCAGTTTAATTATTAAAATATCATTTGAGTTATGGGAAGGGGATTCTCAATATACTGAAAGTACTGAGAATATATCTGGAAGATGAAGAAAGTGGTTCCTCATCCAAAAATGTGGGCTGAGAGAGAAGGTGTCCAACACTAAACCAACAAAGATGTATCCTAATTGTATCTCGAGGTCGCTACTCAATGGTTCCTACTTCCTTTGAAGAATTTGCCCACGATTTTCAACTATCGTACGTCGAATATTCGTAATGTTTTTTCGGGTATTTTATTTTATTAATGAATTATTAGATTAGTGTGAGGAATATAGAGAGTGTCGAAAACCGCTTTTGATTCCCCAATGACCAGGCAAAGCCCATAGAGGGAAATAACATACACAAGTTTAAGAAAAAAAATTATTCCAATTTGATGAAGCAAAAGATGTTTGTAGAATCAAATACACTAATGACCAATTCAACCGCAACTATGTGTCAATTTTTTATCATCCACCAATAGTTGACAAAAATCCTTTCGCTAATGGCGAGAGAATACTTCGTGGCAACAAGTTGGGTATGGAATTTAAAGATGAAATTAAAGAAAAACAACTAAACTGTATAACCTTTCTATAAGTTGGAGTGTGTGCAAGTGTTGATTAGTAAAATGAAAACCATGAAAGAGACTGTGAATCCCCTCAGGGGGGATGGAGTGTGGTTGTTGTGTAGTCCACTTTATTTCTTTATTAATGAATTTACAATATGATAAAAATATGAATTATGATTGCACTTTTATCCTTGAAAAGGATCGAAAGGCTTACAATGCTGCCGGGAGATAAAAGGAAAGAAGAAAAGGGATGGAGGATGGAGTTTTGGATGTCCCGGGTGACCCGAAACTCGAAATTTGAATAGTATATCCTCCTATTTTTATAAAAAACTTCTAAAAAACAACGAGTTAAATGTATTAGAATGTTGCAAATTAATCAAAACAAATACATAACCTAGACTACTCAAAATGCTAAAAAAATTGTAGTTTTTTAGTATTAAAAATGACACTTTGAGAGACTAAATCGGATCTAGTTTGAGATGGATATTTAAAAAAGAATCTAGATTTGATAAATTTTCCTAATTAAAATCATATTTCATATATAATGATGAGCTACCCAATTTTACTAAGCATCAAGTAACCGTAACCAAGAAGAAAGATTGAATTTCTTAGAGAAGAAGAGTGAAATTCCCAAGCCCATGCTTGAAAGAAGTGAAGAATAGAGGGATCTGAAACATATCAATGTTAAGCATAGAAAAATGGCTATGGTTAAAGAGAATTGGATGCAACCGAGCTCCAATCCCCTTCTACCTGAGATAATCCTGCAAAAAATAAGCAAGTTCTCATACAACGCAAGGTTAGATCTAGTTAATCTCAAAAAAAGTAGGAGAGCATAAGTATAACCAACTACAGTCTATTGATCCTACAAAATTCTGATAATGAAATTTAGATAAGTAACTTGACAGCAACAATTACTTATTAAAATTAAATTATATCTAACTAAGCACATCGTTTGACCAAAATAATGCATGAGATTCAATCGATTTCACCTCGAATTGGACCAAGTCACAAGCTCCCAATGAAATCAAATAGAATAGACTCCAAATACTTCAATATTACTAACAAAATATCAGAAACAAAAGTACAATGGGCATAGGTTCAATACATCCTCCTGAAAGAGGGGAAATACCCTGCTTTTATAGCAAAAATGGAGCTCAAACCCCATGGGGGCGAAATTTCCAAGTGTGAGGTGGTTTTAGGGGTTGATAAAAAGGTGGGATGATGTTTGAATTCATGGGAGAGGATCCTTCCATCTCTCTTGACGTATCCCACTTGGTTTGGGAAGCTTCCACCTCCTCTAACCACTTCATCCAAGTGGTAAAACACACTCTCCATGAGAGAATGTGCCCCCCTTTTATGGGAGTGAGTTGGAGCTCCTCCTTTGATGGTTTAAGATGCTCCTATATGCTCATAATTTCCATCTACAATATCCTCAACAACCCTGACACCTCATATGCAAGTCTCAAACAATATGCCTTTGATTTAGGAATTGGATTTTCTCCAATTTTACATTTATTTGACACTCAGAGTTATTTTTGAGAGAAAATCAAAATTAATAATTGAAAATTACTAATTTGACTCTCATTAGTGGGTTTAGGGGTTTAGTGGGGGCTATGGGTCCAAAAAAGAGCATACCCATGACCAAATTGGCTCCCTAGGCCCAATTTTATGACCTTTTGAACTTTTACAATTAAAATACATCTTATTGATGATTTTATTAAAAAACTAAAAACTAAAAAATCCTATGAAAGACTTAAAGCATGTCCACAAAACTTCAGGACTATGACTAGCATGGTATAATGCATAGGCCCTAGGCTTTAATAACCTTTTAAGACAAAATCACCAATTTCACCATCCCAGCTTTGGACGATTTTGAGTGAAAAACTCGAGAATTATATGTCATTTGAAAAAGCGTCCCATAATTGACAAGGGAAAAATCACTCGAGGATGATGACCTTGATGACCAAATCCTAAGAAGGCCAAGCCTTTTACAAAAATAAGCAATCATGCCTTGATGAAACCACATAACTTCTTGAGCACTAAGTAAGAATAATTGATTTGTTCCAATCCTTGGTGGCTCACTTGAAAAATCCCCTAAGTGCAACTTAGTGCATAACAAAATGTATGTTGCATTTGTTTTATTAGTTAGAAGAAAATATAAAACATAAAAAATATTTGTTGTCGTTTGCTTGTAATTCAAGGTTGAGCTTTTCCTTGGACCATGAAGTCTACCCTTAGATCTCGTTGATCTAAGGTAGGTGCTTTTACACGTAGCTGTAGAGAAATCTCCACTACTGTTTTTGGCGACTCTGTTGGATCAATCCTCTTGGATATTTGTTTTTGTAGGTTTTTTATTGGTTTGTTTTACTTAGGTGCACTCATCCATCATAGATCTGACCCCCTTTCGCCAGATCCGAAACAGTCCATTCCCAGTGCTTTTCCCCCGACCCTAACTGAAATTTTTTCACAAAAAACTTTCAGTTTTGGTCAGATCACACCTTTTGAGCAGAAAGACACGACCCAGGTCACACAGTTTTGCCCGATAAGCGTAACCTAGATCGTGTATGTTTCCCTGATAAGTTTGACCTAGACCCAAAGTCCATATCGTGTTTGTCCTACTTTCCAGTGTCACCCATTTCGCTCCTATGACCCTATTTGGTGTGATTTGTCACACAAAAACCCCTGTTAAGTGTGACCTCTATTTTTCGGTTGTTTTTTTGTCTTAGTCGTGATTGTTTCTTAGTCCAGTGTGACCTAGACTGCACTTGTTCCGCATATAGGTGCGAATTACAACTTTTCCAACTATTTGAGGTGTTTGAGACCCATTCAATACCCCTTATCTATGTTCCACCCCTGTACTGACTGTATTTTTTTAGATCTGATTTCTTATATCCCTTTGGTGTTGTTTGCAGTCCCCCTTTTCGCTTATATGTGAGCATTTACTTTCAATATTGTTATTTATTTTTCAGTATATGTGTCTATGGCAAGAGAGCGCTAGGTTTTAGAGATCACACTCCACTTGTGCACACATATCACACCTTAATCTAAATGCTTGGTTCATGACCCCAAGCTGAACCTAGAATTAACCTTAACTCAACCAACATTGTAAACTCACTTGAGGACCAAAACAATATTGTATTTAAGTTAGGACACTTGGAATAGGCATTCAAATAAAACCCCTTTGTCAATAACATCTGAGACATAGTTGTTGTCTTCTAGGGAACCAAACTCCTCTAGTATTTGTTGACACGATCACAACCAATTTATTGGGGGGGATCTCACTCTATGGGGCTAAGCCACAATGAAAGGGTTCTGGAAGTCAGGGTGGGATACCGCACTCCATTCTATACTGAAGGCTAACATTTCATATTCCTCCTCATGCATATCAAGGAACATATCAGGTGTCAAGCACCAAAGGGATGAAGTGCCAGGAAACCATCTTGAACTTGTCATGAACGAGGTATCCTAGTTGACAGTCTTTTAGGGATCTTTTACTCGAGGTCCCTCTCGATATTGGGATTCTCTTAGCATTTGGTTCTTCCATTTTGTATTGTTTGACTGTGGATTTCACCACCCAGCAAAGGATACGATGTGTGAGGGGATTCCATCTTGTAGCTAGGAGCTTGCTTAAACTTATACCCCATAGGTTAGTGTGTCATTTTATTCATAGGTAGTGTTGCTTGTTGGATTTTTGGTTTCTTTGTTGTAGACTCACCTGTTGTGACACGTTGTTATAGTTTGGTTTTAGAGCTTTATTTTTGGCATGTGTGCCATCATTTATCAACTCTACTTTTGCACACTCGGCTAAAGATGAATTTTTTAGCTTGTGTTTGCCACCCTTGAGGCTTCATTCATCACATAACACACCATCACACCACCATTTCTCAACCAAGCTACTCCCAAAGACTTAGGGGGAATACCTCTCAGTTCAATTCCTTGAACAACCATCCTCAGATCCATATTCGACGTCATTTACCACCTTCAGAGCCATACACTACATCTGATTCTGATTCAGACTCATATCAATATGAACCTACCTTAGTCACTGCCCCATATAGCCCCATGGTTGGTGCACCTCTCAACCCCGAACCTACCTTATTCACTGCCCCATATAGCCCCATGGTTGGTGCACCTCTCAACCCCTTCTAGGGGGGTTTGTTGGTAGTGGACTCATGAATGCTCCACCTGTCATACCAAATATCCCTTTTGTTGGACCTATCGGACCTAATCCTAATGGGTCGTTCGCCACTGCACATACTATTGTTGGTCCACTACCCACTAGTGGTGTCTCCAATCCATCCACCATGGTTTACATCATTCCTACATTCATGCATGGGGGCACTAGCCCCTCTACCACTATTCTGGCTATTCACACCATTCCAGTGACTACTTATACTATCAGAATTCAACCCTACCAACCCCAATTTTCTCGCGGTAACTCCATGCCCTCCGACCCTAGCACCATTGTTAGCCCTCCTATATCTAGTCCAAATAATAGTCTACCATTCATGGCTAGTCCCAACCTGCCCGATTTAGCGTCGTTAACCAATGAACCCGTCCGTCATAACCTGTTGTGGCCTCCCATGCCTACCAAACTCCTTTCAAACATCCCTAAGTTTGAGGGAAAGGAAGGAGAAGACCCTCAGAACCATATCATGTCCTTCCACTTATGGTGTTCCTCCAACAGTATAGTGGAAGACTCTATCCTATTGCAGCTATTCCAACGCATACTCATTGGTGTTGCAACCAAATGGTACATTGAGCTGCCCCATGCCACTTATCCTAATTTCTCCTCTTTAGCCTCGATATTCCTCTAGTACTTCCAACTACCCATCCATTATAATGAGGGCATGGAAATCTTGTTATCCTGTAGATAGAACACTGTTACCCACATCACGGATCACATCCATTAGTGGTATCATCGTCGTATTTTGTGCAAAATCTAGTTAGAGGACAAGATCTTCCTTAACTGGTTTCTTAAAACCTTACTCCCCCTATCGCCAAGAATATTACTTCCGAGCACTCACAAATAGAGGAAGAAGAAATACTCAAATCATAGCAGTTCAAACTTATCTATGCCCAATCGAGTTACCTTTACACCATCATCCCTGATGCTCCTCATGTTGGCTCCTCTTGACACAATATGTCAGGGGAATCCCATGTTGCCGATGGATTCATTAGATATATTACCCAACATCCCCACCTATACATGACCTATCTTTCAATGTCACCTCACTCTGGAAATGCCCCTAGTGTTTCCCAACTTGGCTACGCCCCTGACTTTGAAAGCGTAGTTGCTCAATCTGGAGCCACACCTTCATATGCGTCTCTCGCACCCATTCCTCATGTTCATGGACCAAATTTCCTGGCACCTACGTGTAATGGAAAAATGATAGTTTTAACAACCCCTCTAGCTGCTCCTACCTACTACCCACCACCTATGCAACCTACACCCGCTCCAACCCCGACTCCTCTTGTTCCCCAAGGACATGTCTATTCTCAACAGAACCTTCCCAATCATCCTACCCCCAATAATCAACAAGAGTAGGGAAGATGATCGAGAGCTAGGAACCAAGGAAATAACCAACCTCAAGGGGGTGGTCAAGAACCCAACCCTCATAACAATAATGGAGCAAACGCCCCTGCATAGAACCCCGGTGTCCACCCAGACCTAGGAAGAACCCTTAGTTACAGACTAACCATCAGTGTACCATTTGTGATGTTTATGGCCATTATACACACAAATTCCCCTAGATGCATTAAGTCTGCCACTTATTACAAGCCAAAAAATCAACGTGAAACCAATGCTGTCACTCCGACACATCCAAACCCAGCACCATAAGGTCCACTGCCTATGGTGCTATAGAACCCATTATCAAATAAAGGTATGGTTGTAACATGACCATTGGTCCAACAAAACACTGCAACCACTTCTTCGAGTCAACCCATCAATTCTGGTGTCCATCGTCTTATGACATTGCCGTTTGACATCAACTTACAGACTCATTGCAACCAATATCGCTCCACCAAAGAAACCATTAATCCCTCCACGACATCTACCTCCACTGCTCTTGATATGTCCTTACATTTTTCAAGACCCTCCACGGATGGGACTGTCAAAGTCCCTAGGTTCCCTTTGTGTTGCATTGCAAACAAACCCACTACTAGAGTCACTCTCAATTACATTATCATCGATGACTTGGCCCATTCTCCCTCTGCCATGTCCACTCTAAAAGTCTTAATAACTTGTCATTCACATAAAGCCTTGTTATCTACTTTAGGTGTCGCAACCCCTATGAATCCAGGTTTATCACTTTCGACTTGGATCAAGGAGAACCTCAGATGCCTTCATCCATAGCGTTCTAGGTTCTTGTCAACCTTCGAAATTTGGTCATTCATCAATGAGGGTGAACCCACTTGCATTATGTCAACCTTCGTCTGGCAGAAGATAAGATCCCCAACCCTTCAAACCTCAACCATCGCCCTTCGCACTTACGATGGTTGCACTGCCCAACCACAAGGCGTTCTCACAGATGCCTCCATTGAGTTGGCAGGAATCTGTGTTGATTGACATCGAGGTTGTAAACGCCTAACTATATTACAACCTTCTCCTTAGACATAGTTACATGTACGCAATGTAAGTCGTTGCTTGAACCGTCTTCCAACTTCTGATGTTCCCCCATGATGGAAAGATTTTCACTATTGACCAGTTAACGTACTACGATGCTAAAGGACCGACCAATCCATAGCATGTCCTCCATGGCATCAACACCACTATCGATAGCGTATACATCCCCTTTATGTCTGCCATTGGTCCATGCCTATTTACCAGTGCCCCTTTGATTGACACATTTTTGTCACTACCACCTCCTCCATCTACTGCTGAAATATTATATTTATGCACCATCACATTCAGTAAACTTCTGACCTCATCGCAACCTTAGCCGCAACCCCCAACCATAGACCTCACACACCCCCAGTCTTTCTCCAGGAAATTGTTGGGGTTCATTTCCCATAAACACCATCTTGTTTCTTTTTCCACCTTCTGGAGTCATGAGTAAACCTGTCATGGCTATTCTTAGCCTTCTGGTCTACACTTTGGGAATTCTAGTGTGGTATCTCGACCAACCTAACCCCTCCCCGACACCATAAATCATGCTGACACAATCCAACCTATTGAGACAGTGTCACACCCACCTCCTGGTACACAACCAATTTCTCCTACATCCACTCCTGCACCCTCTCCTCCTATTAAGAGTGGGGATAAGGCACCAAAATCCCAAGCAAAACCATGTCCACCTCCTACTTGTGCCTTATGCGATGTCATCGGCCATGCAATGAAAAATTGTCCTGATTTGTCGCCTCTTCACACCCACATACACACAATAGTAGATATCGACGACACCCCAATTGTTAATGTACCAAATATCCCTGCGATTAAGACCGACGACACTCCAATTGTTAATGTACCAAATATCCCTATGGTTAAGAACAAATCACTAAAACAAACATCGCATGTGTAGTTTGCGGCCTATATGGTCATTATTCCCATCATTTCCCAAACTTTCTCAAGTATCGATCCCTCCTCATTAACTTTTACAAGCACTCCCTTAAGTATGAAATCACTGTCCTCGAGAAAATCCACCCTCTGACCTCTTCATTGAATACCAACAAAAACATATTTATGATCTCCAATTCCAACCACCCTTCCCCCTAATCGACCACGGAAGATCCCTTTGATCTATCCATGCACCACTTTTGTGACAACAAAGAGATCCCCAAAATTGCCACCAGTTTTACCCCATTCCATTTAGTCCACAGTGTGGAGTCAATTCTTCCCATTAAATGCCATATTTTGTCACTTTGCCTTGCCATCAAGCTTCTATCCGATACTTCACCATTGAAAAATGCCTACTTATGCTTGAACAAACCGATGAGGAGTGTCTTGTTGCTCTCCAAATGATTGAAGCAGCTAAGACCCGGTCGAAGTCCCATTATGACTCCCACGTCCACCCATGCACCTTTAACATAGGGGACCTCGTCCTTGTCTATGATCAATCAAATGATCAGACTGGAAAAGGGAAGCTTAAATCCATGTGGTATGTCCCTTGTGTCATCCA
Source organism: Pseudotsuga menziesii (assembly GCA_001517045.1). NCBI lineage: Eukaryota > Viridiplantae > Streptophyta > Pinopsida > Pinales > Pinaceae > Pseudotsuga > Pseudotsuga menziesii. The sequence goes on from LPNX010932835.1 coordinate 660,427, forward strand.
TCGTTGACTCGGCAAGGGGGCATATCTCATCACCAACTCTAACAGTCTTCTATTGAAGAATCCCTGCAATGGGCTCTACCTTAAGAGATTATATGCCTAAGCTGACCAACCTGAATACCCTTGTATCATATTTTTTCCTTCTTTTTTGCATCATTTTTTCCATGAGTCTCACAATTTGTTTCCTTAGTTGTTCCAGATGGATCCTACCTTGCCCTCTTATGTTGGTTTCATTGATGGCACAAGTAGATGGTCTCCTAATCTCACCTCGGTTGTGTGGGTCATTTATTCCCTCTCACATGAGTTGATCCATATCAACAGAATGTGTGTTGGTATTGCTACCAACAACCATTTTGAGTACGACGGTGTCATTGGTCTCCTGACCGCCACCCTTCACTAGGGTATTCGTCACCTTGAAGTCTTCTTAGACTCCTAGTTGCTTGTCACCTAGTTGAATAACTACTACCAGGTACGCGATGCCTGCCTCTTTAGAAAGTTCATGCACACTAGACACTTTGTTAGAGATTTCGAATACATTTCATTCATGCATGTTCCCAAAATTCTCAATAGTGTAGCATATCAAATGGCTAATGACAATCTAGAGTGGCACATCAATCATCACATATAGGAAATAAACTGCATCATGCATCATCATATAGGCATGCATACATATGTCATATACATCATATAGGTATATTCATCATCATAACAAGAGATTCATAAAACACATAAAAATACAAAAAATTTGCTTCCACATGCATCCATATCATAATATCATAATCAATACAAAAAAGAGAAGCCCCATAAGCTTTCTTGTCATACATATAATACAAAAATTCCTCTTGCTCAAATGCATTGGGGGGAAGCACCACATGCTGCTAATCTGACTATGAGTCCTCTGAATCTGTCTCCTCCTCAGTCTCCTCCTCCTTATTGAAGCTCTCCTCCTCCATCGACACATCTCCTTGTGTCGTCGCTCTGCATGCTCAGAAACCACTGCAATCCTCCTCATCGGATAGATCCACTTAGGAGGGGATCATGCCACGATAAAGTCATCGTCTATATATTTCCACCCATCATCGATGACTCCCTCTAGTAGCCTCTCCACATCTAGCCGTATTAATTCTAACGTAGCACTTTGTTGCCTCCTATGCCCGTGAGTGGGTGCATCTAACTCCTCCACTCTGCCCTTGTGTCACTGGTATCCCGCTGGAGAATGGGGTCCCACGTCTGCACATGTACATAGTATGCCATTAGTATCAATAACATGTATGATCTATCTACCACTATGCTAGTAAATTAATATATATATGACCGAATACACAAATATTCATGTACACATACCATCTGGTCCCCAAACATATCCAGGAGGTCGAGGCATCTCTGGATCTCCCTAGTAGTCCATACCTGGATATAGATAATCCTCGATGAGGATAGGAAGCTTTTTCCATTGTGAAAATATCTCATGGGTGAAGAAACGACCTACTAGACCACCTCCCTCCTGGATCATCATCTCGCACCACTGCCTCATATGAGGCTCATGTGGTCCCCCCTTGTGTATAGGCCTCCATTTGGTCAACTCTTTCTTCCATGCACCAAAAAGTCATCCAGAGTTTGTTTTTCGCACTGTTTGCACCGATGGATTTGGTTTTTGCGCTCTGTCCACATATGGTACTATCGTCTCTTGCTCTTCTTATATTTTTTCAAGCCATTTCCTAGACTTACCTCGATTCACGTTCCATCAGGCAAGTCAAAACCGTATGTATTGGCATGTTCACGAGCCCTTCACTCCATCCATATTGCAAACTTTACTTTATTTTACCATCATTCATTGTCCCACAAGGAGGCCCCACCATTGTTCCACTGTTATTTCTCTCCCCGTCAGCCATGCTCCCAACATCACCTCTTTTAGCACATTGAACACTTCCTCCTTGCTTGACTGACAATTATGGAGTTTATGTTAAGATCTTTTCTTACTCCTTAAAGAATGAAAAGATTGCCAAGCAATCTTGCTTCCTTTTAGGCTCGTTAAAGTATTTGAAAGGGTGTATATGCGGCATCGTTCATCCCTTTTTTAGACTATGTAGATTAATTAAATAAAAGGTCCACCCTAGCACCTTCCAGCTAGGAATGTTTCCCTTTGTATCCTTTTATGATTTTTTGGACATCGGGACTGTTATTTACTAAAAATCTCACTTATGGGTTGTATTTAAGATCTTTTCTAGCCCTCTCATAAAGAAAAGATCGCCAAGCAAACTTGGTTTTGTTCATGCTCGTAAAATTATTTGAATGACCATCCAATCAGTATAGGTTTAACCTTTTTAGGCCTGGTTGGACTACCTATGGAAATTAAGTCTCTTTTCCCCTTTAGGATAGGAGAGTTATCCTTTGTACACTTTTATCCTTTTTCAGCCTAATGATACTATTTTATGAAAAAGAGATCAATTGGAGCCTTCTTCATGTTTTCAGACTCTCTAAACATGAAAACACCATCGATCATTTCCCATCTTGGGGTTGACAAAAATCCACGAGACAGTATCATACTAAGCATACTTTATCCCTTCTTTGATCTCCTTAAACTATGAAGAAGGCCCAAACAATGACTTTCTGTGCCCACACATATTGCATATAGTCTCACATTATGGCATCATTCCCCCCATTGGGTTTCCTTTGTTCAGAGCAATCTGCATTGAGTCTCTCCTGGAGCCCCTGGATATCACTTGTCCAATGCCTTCCCCAAGTAACTCTACCATTGCAGTCATCTCCCTGATTCCAAAGCTATGATTCCCTCCCCATGAGTCAGTGTCATCTATTTCCAGGTCAGCCCTTCCGTTATACTCTGAACAAAGGAAGTTTGAGTCCCCCGTTGATCCCCATTCGGTGTCTCAATCCCATTATTATTCCATATCTCTGGTTGTCCCCCTTGTGCTTCTATCAAGGAAACCTCATTGCATTGATAGTAGCAGGTCTCCCTCTATCAACATCAACACATCTTTTCCAAAGGATAGACCTCGAGGTCCTTGTATCTTAGTTTCATCCACCTCATTGATGAGTTCTTAGGACCACTTGAAAGGAGTCCTTAGTGCATTTTGGGTTGGTTGTGTCTCACATGCTTGACTTCAGCTAGATTATCATACCGTTGAGATTCATACAAGGTATTGGTTCCTTCAGTATTTGGTCAAAGTTCTCGGTTGTCACCCAACTCTAGCACAATGGTGAGTCTATTTGGGACCCAGATAGTTTCATGTCCTTTGTGATATCTTGGATGTGTTGGAAACAGTGTTTGGAAGCGTCTCAATATCATGCTTCTATATATCTCCAATATTAGATGTCGTTTATTGTACCTCAGAGATTTTGAATCTCAGTCATTGAGTCCATGCAGTTGTGTACACCTTCAAATTCAAAAAAGCATCAGTTGTTGTGATATTGCATTCCAAGAGAATGTCATTATTTCTATGTACCAATTCTTTAAATCTGTATTTGTATTCAGCCTCCCATCACAACCACCATTATGTACTTCTAGTTGTATATATTGATCGATTCCCATTGTTTGAGCCTCGATCCCCATTTGTATATTAAGACATTGATACGAGCATGGGTGTGCCTACCTTATCCATGTATATGCCTGAGATTATATGTACCTCATACATGCTTGAGAAGTAATACAAGTCAAAATACACTACAGTCCAATTGAGGAGCCCCTGACTCTCCACGATTCTCTTCAGTTTCTCTAGTGTTGTCACCATTTCTCCCTTGATATGTTTGTCAGTCATACGATGACCTCCTTCCCTCACACATCAAGGGGAATCTATTAACACCAAAAATTGTCCACGTAGCTTTCTATGGTCCAAACCATAATTATACATCATAATCCCACCATTATTCCCTCTGTTTTGACCTTCACAATTAAATTCCACCCAAATTGGTCCAAAACATCATTATTCCTTCCCCCAAATACAGAGAAGATGGGAATTTATTGCAACATAACCCCCATTCTTCGAAAAAGGACCAAAAAACCCTAAAATGAGAATGGGTCAAAAACCACGGACAAATACCATACACTACGAAAACCCATGGACTAATACCAAGGGCAATAAAATCTTGGATCATCCTATAAATACATAGTGAAGGTCTCCCCACAACAATTTTACATTCCAACACTTTTCATTTCCAGAACTTTTGAACTTTTCATTCCAGACCTCTTAAATGTTTCTGCCACATCTTTCCACATTGTATGTTGAGTTTACTCCATAAACTCATTGATCCATACTCCCTTTAGCAACCACTGGTGGACAAAATCAGAGAGCCATATCGTGGAATACGTTGAACCACATCCTCAAATGGATGAAGTGGCCCACTTTTTAAAAGGTATGTTTCATTTGTTTTACTTGTTAGAAGAAAATTATAAAATATAAAAAATATTTGTTGTTGTTTGGTTGTAAGTAAAGGTTGAGCTTTTACCTTGCACCATGAGCTCTACCCTTAGATTTCATTGATCTAAGGTAGGTTTTTTTGCATGTATCTGGAGAGAAATCTCCACTACATGCCTAAAATATGACAAGACATCGATTGATATATCAAATCTTGCACTTCTTGCGCCATCATGAAACCAACCGTAAAAAAGCAGGGATTGTACACCCACTTGCCCACTCAGAATGGGCCATGGGAATCCATCTCCATGGATTACATGTCAGGACTACCTTCAACTAAGTATTGTAATCACTGCGTGTTTTTGGTTGTGTATCAATTCTCTAAGATGGTCATTATGCTAGCTTGCAAGAAGAGCATCTATGTCAAAGCCACTACTAAGTTCTTATTCGAGCATGTTTGGGTTCATTTTAGGCTACCACAGACTATCATTTTAGATCGGGATAGCAGGTTTCTGATCACTTTATGGTTTATTTATGGTCATTGATGGATACCAAGCTAACCAAATCGACTTCCTTCCACCCCCATGTCAATGGACAAATAGAGGTAGTTAACTAGATAATTGTGCATATTTTGAGAATGTGCAATTCTAAACATCCCTGCACATGGGATGAGAGCCTTCCTTATGTTCAACATGGAGATAATAGATCTATTCATAGCTCTATCAGTCACAATCCTTTTCAAGTGTGCTTGGGTTTCCAACCACTAACCCCAAATGATGTAGTTATGCCCCTTGAATCCACATAGGAGGAATTTTCCCATGCTCAGGTTGAGGCTGACAAGGCCACCAAATTTGTTGAACGAATCCAACACATCTGCCAATAGGTCCATGAAATTTTGGAAAATGATAATACTAAGTACAAGCAATGACATGACCAACATCGGGTTCCACACAAGTTCCAGTTGGTGGATAAGGTTTGGTTGCATTTGTAGAAAGTGAGTCTCACATGACCCCATCGCAAGCTTTGTCCACTTCGATATGGGCCATACACCATAACCAAGTTAGTTTGTGCCAATTTGTTTGAATTAAGCATTCCTCCATTCGTTGGCTTGCACCCAGTATTCAATGTGGAGCTCCTTTAACCATATTTTGCACCATTGTTGGAACCCTGGGAGGTGGAAGAACATTTAACACCTATAGAGCTTAATCTCGACTGCATCGAACAAGTAACCATTGATCAAATCATGGACACATAGGTTAAGGTAACCCGTTGGCAAAAGATCCAACTATATTGAGTTGTCAAAGCATGGAAGCTCCTCCACCAAGGCAACTGGCACACCAGGAGTCAAGTCCAGCAAAAGTTTCCCCATTTGATGGGGGCACTCTACGCAATGGATACCATTGCTTACTAAAGGGGGAGGACAGATCCATATGGGTATAAGTGGCCACCCACCCATTAACTAGCTCAAAATAGTTTTCCATTTTTGCAATTTCCTATACTTTTCTACGATTTTTTGGGTCCCAAACTTTCAATGTCGTTTTGACACCCTAAACGACATTTTTTTGTGATTTGGGGGGCTGGAAGGTTGTCGATGACAAATATTTGATCCTGGTCAAAATTTGTAAATCTCGAATAGACCTTTCCAATGGGCTATCAAGCGCCCCAAATGAAGATTGTATGCAAAATTTATGACCTCGAGAAGTTGATTGCTCAACTAACCACCTTTTATGATAAAAGGCCCTTTCACCTCCTTTTGTATTCAACCTGTCGCAAGTGAGTGTAGCCGCCATATCTCTTCTTAGAGATACAATTACCACCATTCTTGTTGTTTTTGTTTTATAGTTTGTTTTGGTTCATTCATTTAATAGAATATGAGTTTATTGTATCACTTTGTTTATTTCCATATATATATATATATGGCCCTGTTATAAATCCAATCACTTGATCCTTGTAGATTAAAAATGGTCATCATCAAGTGACAGACAATGATATTTTCCTTGGAAATGCCCTCTAGTTAACTCCCCCTCTAGCCTAAGCATTGGATCAATGGCCTAGAGTGTCACTACAAGGTGAATAAGGGTTAAAACCTGGGGAACAACATGGGCCTTAAACTGTAATAACCCAAAATTTCGTAAAAATTTAAAATTTTTAAAGTGACATAAAATGTCTTAAGTCGCAGCTAAGTAACTGCTAACGGTTAGCAGAAAATGAAACAGTTTATAAAAGGTTAAGGGTTTATTTCATTAAAAGAATCTGTAACTAAAGGATGTAATCTTAAACACCTGTGTTAATTCTATTAATGACTTAACAGCTTTAATTTCAATAGAGTTAGAAAACGGACTTGCATTTAGTTGCTGCTAGATATACTGATGATTTACTTTTGTCAAGTAGGTAAGAGATCTTGTTTGAGATCGGGGCTTACTTAGCATTCTGCTAACTCAAATGGACTGCTGGTTCTTACAGGTTTAGCAGGTAAGCGTAAGATCCTGTAGGTGTTTATTATAAATTACGTCGAGAAAAGTACTTTCCTAGCATGTTAAGATGCTAGTATAAGAAAAGGTTAAATAAGCTGCTAGTGTTCGAGGAGGTAAAGTGAATTCTCTTTCGTTGTTCTGAATCTATTAAAGTATTTATAACTAATGCCATATTGACTTTTCATCAAAAACATAATCAATGTTTTAAAATACAAGAGCAAGTTCTTACCAAGGTTCCTTCAGTCGTATGATGATTATCGTTCAAAATTTTATAGTACATGGTTAGTTTTCTTGTGTTTACAGTACTGGTTATTTATAAATTCCCATAGAGAGCATAGATCTCATGGTTTTGGTTTAAGTTTACTTCGACTAATTAGTGATCTCGTAGTTGTTTTTACTTCAATACTCAATGTGTCCTTCTCTTTCAGCATGAACATGTTCCTAAGTTTTTCAGTTGTAAAATTAATAATGAGTTATTAGACTCTCTAAGAAAAATTCTCCAAAAATGTTAGTCTTCAGTTTCTTGAATACTCTCTCATTTAACAACATCAAGATTCTGTGTTGAGAAGTTTAAGGCTTTTCCAGTTTACTATAGTCATAGACTATGTCATAACTATTCCGTACTTTCTTCTACTAGTTCTAAAACAATACCATACTTATTCGACTTGTTTGTAAGCATGAACATCTTCTTGGATCAAACAGTAACCAAGTTGTGTCCATAGTATTCAAATTATAACTATAATACAATAGTATTTTAAGTTATAAGAAAGGGTTAACTTATACCTAAAAGTATTTCAAGTTATAACAAATGTATTAACTTTTAACCTAAGGTAGTATTTCCTACGAAACAAATACTATGATGTAATCGAAATGATGGCAAGCAATTCTTATAAAGTTTTAATCCTATACTATATTAGTTTCCATGGCATATTATATATCGATGGCATGTTGCTTACCATTAGCAATCATATGTTATATGGTTATTTTCAATGATAGGTTTTTAAAACATTTTGTGCAGCGTTGACTTAAGGTTTCAACCCACACTTGTTGAGATTTTTGGAATGGCACGTGGATAGGATCTCCTCCATTTGTTGGTTGACTTATAATGCTGCAAACCCTACTCCTTTGCATTTTCAGACTGAGGGTTCTCCTCCTTGTTGGCTGAGCTGTGAGCTCGTGGCCATGAGAGGCCTGTAACTTTCTTTATTGTTGGGCATTTCACCTGCAAATGCTATATCGTGACTGTTGGGTATCATAGTTTATGGTCTGGGTTCTCCTGTGTGTTGAAGAATACATTGTGAGTGTGCTTGTTGGTTTCTCCAAGTAGCCCAAAGCCTATACTTATCTTACTCCTGCAACTGCTTACCCATGGCTTCTGCATTGTGAACTTGAGTCGGTTTTCTTGCTTTCTCTGTCACAAAGGTGAATTCAATGGTTATTTCCTTTCGGTTTGAAGCCGTCGTGACCTGGTCTGGCCATCTCTTCTCAGTTTCAACTCCGGTTAACAGGTAAGACTTTCCTATCTTAGTTTTTCTTTTTCATTTGATTATCCTTTCTAGGGTTTTTATTGTTTATGCAAATAGAGTTTAAATAATGTTTTGGTTTGGTCTTGCAGGTTCCTACTACTAGCTGGAAAATTGTAGGTGGAAAACAAGCTCATGCTTCAGTCTTTTCGTGGGCTTCCAACTGGTAAGCCCCGGTCCCATCGAGGGTTCTTCCTGCATGCAGTTATGGTTGTTGGAAGTGGTTCCTGTGGGTGAATGCACGACCTCGGTTCTCTGTTGGTTATGATTTAAACTTTGTTTATCGTATGTCCTTGTTTTTATTTAAAAACCCGTATGGTACTTCGTGCTGGGTAACGCAGGCTCTTGAAGCCATGATGTAAAATGGGTTTTATAAGATGTTCTTAGCCTTATGGCCTAAGCAATGTAAATGCTTTTGTTTTTATTTTAAAAAGAGCCCAGCTCTGAGCTCAGAGAGGCTTGTTGACCTCTGTCTAGTGTTACTTCAGTTTTTACAGTGAATTTTAGTAATGGAAAACTGTGAAACAGTCGAGGTTGTAATGTGAGCTGGATTTTAATTCTCCTGTCAGTAATATATTTTGTTATTGTTTAATATAAAGGATTTTGTGCATATTTGGTTTTATTAGCAGGCCTGAGATTTGACCCTTTTGACTCTAAAGGCTATAAGCCTATCCTTAAATAAGGATTCTGTATTTGTGAATGGTTAATTAATATTGGTTTATTTTTGTCAATAATTTGTATTTGTAATGTTTTCATTAATACCATGTATTATAATGATTTTCAATGCACTGATTATGGGAAGATTACGGTGTTTTTTTTAAAGATGATATTTAATTTTGGTTTTTGGCTTTTTAAGGGTTAATCATTGTATAAACCCTACAGTTTAATAATATCCTTATTTATACTTAAAGAACTCTTAGCTCTGTTTAATAATAGGAAATAGATGATAGTATTACTTACAGTTATTAGTTCGATGCTAGCTCTGTTTATTCAATAATTCTTTAATAATTTTTACATTTTGTTTTAATTCTTAGTTAAGAAATAATTAGGGTTTTAATGCAGCATACTTGAAAAATAGGATAAAGTTATCTTTCAGTAAATTTTGTAGTTTTTAAAGGATTATAGTAGAATCCTTTGGTTCTTAGACAAAGACACACAGTGTCTGGAATTTCAATGTTATAAAAAGTTTTACAAATTCTTTTTACCTGGTTTTTAGATGTTAGCCTACTTACTTTACTTATGTTTAAATGCTAAACCATAAACTCTATGTTTTATCAGAATACTGATACTAGAATTACTTCTATAATAATATTATTACTATTCTCTTACATAACTATTTTTTTAGTTTCGCTGAAGTAAATAAATACATATAATATTTAATACTGTTGTATAGTAGAATTCATAAACAAATGAAGTAAAATCTAGTTACAATTCTCATTCAAGTAAAAGAATCATCTCATTCACCTAAACACCGAACTGTACTAGAGTACTACCTGAGTCAGGTGTGGAAAAATACAGTTTGGGAATTTTAATTCTATCTGTTTCACCTTTTACATATTCATTTCTATTTCTAACATAATCTATAATTTTACCAAGTCTAACATTACACAGTTATTCTTCCTTCATAAACCCTAAAATACTAACATGCATGTAGTAGAAACTAATAAATATTTTACTAAAGACAGTAAACAAATAACATAAAGATAAATAAAACCTGTTAATGACAAGACGACAACAGCTTAAGGAGGTTGTTCCTCCCAACCAAACTCTTGGAGAGCGCTCATACAACACTTCCTCAAGACCCCCGAGCTTGTTCCTGGTCTTCTTGGATGAGAACTGGGTGGAGAATACAACTTTAAGACCTCTGTCATGTGACTAGTCCAATTACCTCAGTAATTAAAATCTGCTCTTAGCAGTATGAACTTCAACCTAGAAGCTGCAACAAGAGTCTCAGCAGTTATCTCCTCAAAAACACTTCAGTAATCCCCTCCATTGAATTTCTCTTAAGTAAATTCATTCACCCTGAATGATCATCTCTAGAAATGAGTAGCCTCAGCTGTCTTCAATGGGAAATTTTATAGAGATGCCTAGGTCTTCTGGGTCAGTTTTCATTTAATGAGCCACCTACTCTGATTCCACTTTCTTGGGGAATCATGACCACAAATATAGGGAAGTTTCCACATGCAACAGTTGGAAGTGGTTTGAGGATGCTGCCACTTGTCAGTTTACTCTCCGCCTAGTCTCCTCCACCAATTAACTAGTAAACACTCTTTTAACAACTTCTCTAAGTTGTTGTCTCATCATTTATTTATTTATAAATAAAATATTCTGAATTACATTAAATATTCTTGACCCCACTAGGTCATCAATTACAAACTTAGCATAAAATTTAACACAGTGTTCCTCAAATAACATTAAATTGTTTTTGCAAATTGGGGCATGTGACATAAACTCTATTATAATCCACTGTGTAAAGAGGCTATTTTGATTACTCAAGCTCTCAACATCATGAATTTATAGAAGACTTAATCACTACGGAGGGTATTACCATCAAGACTCAAGTGAAACATTTTGAACTGGTTTATAGAAATATTGTTCCCAAAATAAACTAATAAATCCAAAGAAGAGAAAAAGAGAATAAAAATTTCCATGACGAAAACCTCCTTGACGAATCTAAGATGAGCCTTTACTTGAAAACCTCCTTGGGGAAGATCTCATGTCTCTAGGACTTAAAAATAATAATAAGACAAAGAAGAATAAATTTTCTTATGGTGAAAATGTATATGAGGCACTGTGAGGCAAAGCACTCGTGAAAACCAATAATGGCATTTGTGCTCTAGCGAGAGAGAGAGAGAGAGAGAGCATCCATATTCATGTTATTATTTCTTGATGTAGATAGGTTTAGGGAACAATAATCAAACATTCTCAAAAAAGGCATTCAACAAGAAGAAGAGATAGAATATTCTCAAGTACCATAAGAGAGTCGAGCTCTAAAAGAGGTATTATTATTCAACACCCTTGATAAAGTTCTCAATCCTTATAGAAATGGATAGATTGATTGAATTATAGGGTAAATGGTCAAGTAATATTCAAATTTTAAAAAGAAAAAGAACATATCTATATTCCCAAGGATGTTGATTTCTAAATTTTTGCATAGTTACACTCTCCATGCTCATATCAAGGATATAATGAAAAAATATGTCTTCTCATAAGTATAAACACAATTATCTTATGAAGAATGCAAGTAGAGAAGAATTATGTTAAAGTCATAATTAGTCAAGCTAATAATATTGCAATCAAAGAATTTCAATTAGCTACATCAATGGAGCAAAATTCAATCATATACCTTATTGGAGGAGCATAGTCAACGAGTTGACTAGGTTCTCCCAAGCGACCACCCATTTGGTTGGCCCAATTGAGTCTAGTGGGTTAAGTTGATTATCGAGTAGTTACACAGTTGTAACTATCTATAGATTAGTATTGGCTTCCATTGTACAATATGGTTATGTGATATAATATAAGAGGCTTGTTGTTTGCATAACCATTACTTTATTCCTTACTTCATGTATGTGTGCTCTTCTATATGATTATATGTTTGATGTACTCTACTGGTAACCACATGTTATGTTCCTAAAAACACTAAAATGGTACAATGTATGGGAATTTATACATAAATCTTGAGTGAGGAGGAAATTCGTGAATAGTGGAATAGAATAATTGTAAATTATGTTTTAAATTATGCCAGGAGAAACAAGTTAACACTTGCAAAGGCTAGAGAAAAAATATTTATTGAATCACATAAGAAATTTCTAGAAGTTATTTGATCCATGTAGCCCATGGAGTCGATAGGAGGACAACAAAGTCGACTAGGTGATTCAATCTCTGTTGGGGGAAGCTAACAATTATTAAACTAAATAAGCAAACCAATGTAAACAATAAACAATGGAAAGAACTAAAACAATAGACAAACCAGTCACATGAAAATGCAAGCCAAAAATTGATAATGAAGAAACCCCAAGGATGAAAAATTCAGTTTTATTGAGCAGTTTTCTATGGGTCATTGGTCTCTTAAGTTTGTAAGCCAACCTTGTATCAAGGTGCATTGAGTTGAAAGACCCATTTACATTAATGGTGGTCAAATGAAGGAACCATGAGGAACTAATCGATCCTTCTCTTCCGAGACCCATATTAATGCAATAAAGAATGAGGAACCCTTTCATGTTTAGGATTACATGTATATATACAAATATGAGGGATGATTGGTGTATACCTATTGTGTTTGAGTTACAAAGAAGCAGTTGCACTTTGATCGAGAGGACCAACCATCTTCTTCCCATGTGTTGGATAGAACAAGATGAAGAAACATCATTGTCGTGTTGATTACATCTTCTCGATGCCTTTTGATTGTTCAAAACATTGTCTAACATGTGTTGGAGTCATCGAATGCCTCATGGCATGAATGATGCATGAATCCATTATAAAATTGTGTGGGTTGACTAAGTTAATTGATCAACTAATCTTTAGGGTTGAGTGAGTTTATGCGACCAATATCCAACCAAGGAGTTGACTGGGAGTAATCACTAGTTAATGTCTCTGGTCGAGTCTTAGGATGGATCAAACCTCCACCTTTAAGTGGAAATGGTCCCCATTTCTTGCTTGTGTATACGAGGAAACTTGTTCTCCAATTCAGCGAGAGGATACCACTTTCCTTGAGTTGGGAGTTGTCTTGATTTGGCCACTAAAACAAGGGAACTTATGTGTCCTTGTATGGCATACTTGTTGGTCGATAATGGTGTCAACAGTAAATGACTCTTGAACATTTGGATGGATGCCTTCTGGATCTATCAACTGCAAGTCAATATGTTCCAATAGTGGCATAAAATATGGTAAAAGCAAGTACACATTGACTACTGGATGCAAACCCATGTATGGTGGAATTTTAAGATTAAAATAATTTTCCCTAGTTTTCTAAAAAATGTTGTAAGGACCATATCGTAAAGGCTTGAACTTCTTATGTGGGCCACTGAATATTTCTTTCTTGAGATGCTACCATACTTGATCCCTAATTTTAAAAGAATGAGGAACACAACATTTGTCGTTTTGGGCCTTGGATTTCTCAATTGTTGGCTACACCATCTCTTATGCTTCTTTATGAATCTCACAAACCCTATTCTTGAAAATAAGTTCTTTACTTCTCATTTTTCATGGTCTGCGTTGATTAGACTAGTCGATCGACTGAATAAGTTGATAGCCTTTACAGATTGAGATCCATAGCAGACTTCAAATGGACTATTGCTTCTTGAACTGTGACGTGATCAATTGTAGCTAGGTTGGATGTACGTGAGACTTGCATCCCATGTTATGTGATACTTGTGGTTGTACATGTGGATAAAATGTACCACCATATAATTCAAAACTTATGTTTTCCCATCCGTCTTAGGATGGAACATGATCGATATAGATCATTGTGAGTCAAGTTGTTTCCAAAGGGTTTTCCAAAAGGTGTTGACTACTTAGTTGGACATCTTTTTAGCCCCTGTTGGAAACCCTTTGAGTAGTACCACATCAGACAACACTGATATATGGAATTTCAATTCTTGATACCCTCAGGGATATTAGAAGTCCCCTAAGCAACCTGAAAGCAACTTTAGATAATCTGATCGATCGTCTTACTACTATACTGGCATTGAGCACAACATGTGAGAAGATTACCCTATACTACTTAGGTAGTCATGTAGTACGATTAAAGGCATGGTTGATCCTCCTTAGCCAGTGCACTAAGAGATTGCTCCAAGCATTACTATTCGACCTTGCAAGTATAGAGAGCTATAATACCTGGCACTCCCTTACTATTAGGACTCTAGAAGCCATGTCTTCTATAACCACCCCATAAAATTCTTGCATAAATTTTAGCATTAATACTTCAGGAATTTTTTCAATGCAATAATATTTGGGTAGGAGTACAAATCTACCAGGAGTAGTAGGAAAAAAAAAGTCTAGATTATGATTGCACCCTTATTACATGCTTATCTCACTGCATGCTTATGTTGTGTTGATCATGTTGTTACCACTATCCAACAACCCTTTCTATGGACCCATGTATGCACACCCTTATTTCCAACCCATCTCACTAGAATCCTTGCTCCTAGTTGATCACATTGGTGCCACTCTTTTGTATCCCTTTTTGTGAACCCATTTCCCCTATGGATATCACTCTAAAAGGTGAGCTCTCCCACTATGTTTACCAACTAGAAATTAAATATCATGAGTTGCAACGTAAGTTAGATCACAACCACTCCTTTACTTATAAAAATATTAATGGCATCCATGGCAAGCTTACAAAATTTGAATTGCTTTCTAACTAGATAACCCACTTCACAACACTCTATCCTTCATAATCTTCAAGATACCTTGAAGCATACCAACCTTCCCACGAGGAAGGAGTTGACTAATCCAATCCCAATGACCCTCACTCCACTTCGCTTATACATGATATGACAACTCAAATGAGGCACATTCTTCCTAAAGTCTATGTCTCCATTGCTATGGAACAAACCCCATAGGATGGGTCACTTAGATGGAAAATTACTTTTCCTTGCATGGAATCACAAATGATATGATGAAATTTAGAGTGGGATTTGTTGAAGCATAGAATGGTCTCGTCAAATTTTTTAAGTTTTACAAAATTTACAAAGATTGACTTACTCTCCGATTACCTCAAAACTACTTGTTACCTTATTAGATCTTTGCAATTTTGTGTTGGTGTCTCTCGTATTGGCTTATCATTTCATTATTTATAATTATGATGTTGTGTTCAACCTCAAACTAAGTTTGATCAATATTTAAGTTCTATATATGCATCAAGTTGATACCAAATCTCTCGTAGCTATCCAAAGGTTACACACAATTTTCATTTCATTTAAGTTTTGGTTTAACTTTCATGATGAAGGCATTTAGTTAAACGGAAATAACCTAAAAGCCACCACCCCCCCCCGCCCGCAAAAAAAAAAAAAAAAATTCATTCCTTTTGCTTTTGAATTAAACCAGCCATCCATCTTTCTAGTAGTTTTAGAGGTTGAGAAACCAATTTGAAAATTGGTTTGTCAAGCTTTGAAATCGAGATGGTAATAGTGCAAATTTTTGAGTGGGATATTTAAATTTTGGACAAAATTATTGGTCTATCACTACGCCAAATATGCATTTATTGTGTATTTTGACCATGCCATTTACAGTATCCAAGTCAAGAGCTAAACCATATGTCTAAGAGTCAAGCCAAAACCAAGACAAATGTCAACTAAGTCCCAACACAAGAATCTGCAGTATACTCACAGTGTACAATGCATAAACATGACCCTCAGAGGTTCATGTATATGAATAAAAGGCGATCTATTTTTGCAGTAAATGTGGGATATATGTTCTTAATGCAAAACAAAGGTGATTTACCTAACATTGTTGGTGTCCTTCTACTTGTGTTGCCTCTAGTCATGTTAAAGAGAAATTATATCCTGTAATTGGGCTGAGGTTTAACGAAGATATAGTTCTAGGGTTTTAAAATCCTCATTGTTTTTTGTCAGTGTGAATCAATCATACAGTTAAAAATGGGTACAAGGTGGATAACAACCATGTTTTGGTTTATATTTCTTCTTGTGGTGGTTTGTTTTGACAGTTTTCATCCCAGGAAATTTTGAGAACAAAGATTGAATCTTGAGCTCATGGATGTAGATTTTAAAGAAAAAATTAAGTTCCTCCATGAGGTGTATGATAGCCACTTATTTGTAAATTGAATAATGGGTTTAATTTTCCTATGATGGATCCATGGGGAACAAGTGATTCTTATGCAATTATGAATCTTGGTGATTATGTTTCCAAGATGCTCATTACTATAGTCATTGTTGATTTAATAAAAAATGTAGTTGGTCAACCTTGACTTGAATTTTTTTGGCATTGTTTTCCTAATGGAGTAGGAAACTATGTCGTTGTTAGCCATAATTTCATATGTCATGGTGATTGGAAAGTCATAAAGGGAGAGGCCTATCCATGAATAGATTGGATACAAGAGACAATTACACATGGATAGAAGTCCTACCATATAACTCAAGATGACCATGGATAAAATATTATTGGTGAACATCTTATTGTGGCATTTATAGTCTTCCTCTTGTTAAAAGTAAAAGTAAATATCAATAGTAATGTACAAAATGACAATCATTATCATTCTTTGAGGTTGTTCAAGGGTGTCATTCTACACTCGCATATATTCAAATGGTGGATTATTAAATGCAATAGGATAGCTACTTGATTTTATGACAAAATATGTTAATCGGTGGATAAATACAAACAACAAAATCATGTCTCTTAGGGTGAAATTGGATAGCACATCATCAAGGTGTTGGAGCCCTCTTAGGCACCTTTTCTACATTCTATATTGAAAAAATAGCTCCAAAATCCAAGGCAACAACTAAGCATTCAAGAAGCATAAAGATGAAAGAGAATGAAGATCAATGGACTGACAATCTTGGGAATAATGATAGTGTCTACCCTTGGAGAAGGAAGATCAAAGAGAGCATCATAGGAACCTGTGAAGAGAGAGAGCTATGATTTGTAATCAGAAATCATTTAAGATTCACCCTTTCATTTTGTGTCAACCTATGAAAACTCTAATTTTACATGTTTTTCTATTGTATCCAAAGAGTTTTCACTCTCGTTTTGTTTGAGATGTTAAATATATGAATAGAAGCTTGAAACTTTGCAATTTGGTACAACTTCCTTTGCAATGAATATTTTGTGTGATGATTTGTGGAAGATTCCTAGATTTCATATGTAATACTAGAAGTGTTTTCATGTCATATTGATCATTTCAAATGCCCTAGTGTTTTACTTCATATCTTTGAACAATTTAAATAAGTTGTATTTACTATTTCACTTCGTTATTAGTAAATCACCCAAACGTTGTGCTACACTATATTCTAGGCAAATTTTGTGTTGGTTATTGGGTTCTTTTTGCTCGGTACACCTTTCTTCTCGGAATGTTAAGATTTATTCGAGTTATGAATGCCTTAACCCTAATTATTATGAACTTATTTGAATTCATATGATCTTCCACACTAAAAAATCCAAATTCCATGACAAATGAATGTGATGTCTGAAAAGATCAAGGTTTGCTCATTGTCTTCTATTCATGTTTTCTAAGTGATTGTTTTGAAAGACTCAATAGAGGGGGTTATTCCTTTTAAAATATAAAAAAAATGTTTGAAAGAGATTGTTTTTATCAACCTATTGGACTGTTCCAAGTAAGCTTCAATTGGAAATTTATGTGTTGGTTGCCCTTGCATATTTCCTTATCCATGAACATCTAAAGGAACAACACGCGTCTTATATTTATATCCTAAATGTTGGCAATGATGGAAATGGCACAAGAAATCCTACCATTGTAATATTGCATGAACACGATTTCTTTCAACTCTCTATGGACATTCTGAAACATACACTCATTACATGGGGCAACTAACTAAGCTCAAACAATCAAGCACAATTGAATATTTCATCCCATCTTTTGATTAGCTAACAATCCACACCAAAGGCATGTACAATAATTTTTTACAAGCTGTGTTTCATTAGTGGTTTGAAATAAGAGATACATGCATAAGTCTTAGTTGATCATCCTATTACTTGGTTAGATGTCATTCTAAGAGCTATAGGATCCCAAAACGTAATGAATGCTAAAATAGAAAAGGCCTTGTTTATTCGTAATACTCGTCCACCTACCTACCCTTCTAATAATTCATCCCCATCCTCTCCACCTCTCAAGTTCCAAAAGTTAACACAAGCCATGACCCAAGCAAGAACTATAAATCCCAACTCAAAGGTCTCTACTACAATCGTGATGAGAAATATTCCCTGGCCATAAATGTATTAAGAAAAAACTCTTTATGGCCATTTTAGAGGGCATTTATGATGAGGAAGTTGATGCTAGCACACATGAAGTCCCTCATCCACCTTTGGAATAAATTTCCTAGCTTGATCTGCCAAAGGACGAGCTTTAGATCTCTTTGCATGCCTTTACTTGTCTTTATGCTCCCCAAACTCTCAAATTGACTGGCCACCTCAAATAGCATAAGGCCATTGTCTTAATTGATAGTGACAACACACATAAATTTATTCATTGTCAAGTATCCCAAAACACAAATTGTTATATCCTTGTTGTGAACAACTTCCAAATCATGATCACAAATGGAGGAGTTATGAAATGTGGTGGTCATTGTGAAAATGTGCAACTTCAAATGAGTGATTATTCCCACAAAACCCACCTATGTTTTATTGATATAGGTGGTTGTGATATTGTCTTGGGTGTTGGATAATTATGCACATTATGCCCTATCACAATGGATTTCGGTACCTTATACATGAGTTTCCAATAAGAAGGGCATAAATACACCCTCTAAGGAATAATAGATGGATCTCTAAAGATTATTAGTTTGCACTATATGGAAAAAGATTCTTAAAAGGGTTCATTCAAGCATTGTGGCTCAATTCCATGCCACTCAAGCTTTTGAGACCCATTCTCGGCCTATTCCTTTTGATGTACTTAGTTTTGGACAAACACCAATCCATCTTTGACACTCTCAAAGGACTAATCTCTTCCTATGGTAAGCATGATCATACAATTCCACTCATACCTACTATCCTCCTATCTAATGCATGCCCACATCAACATCCATTTCCCCAAAAATGAAGTTGAAAATATCATTCAAGGGTTACTAGATGTTGGTGTAATCCATTGTAGTACCTACCCCTATTCTTCCCAGTTGGTATAGTCCTCAAGAAATAAGGTGCTTGGAACATGTGTCATAACTTCTATGCTTTCAACAAGTTGACCATCAAGAATACATTTCCCATTCTTGTTATTGGTGACCTTTTGTATAAGCTCGAGGGTTCTCAATTGTTCACCAAACTTGATCATCACTCAAGCTATCATCAAATGTGCATGAAGGACATGAATATTCCAAAAACTAATTTTCACACTCATGAAAGCCTTAACAAGTTCTTGGCAATGCCCTTCGGCCTTTGTAGTGCACCCTCAACCTTCTAGATTCTAATGAATAAAATATTTAAACCCTTTGCGCATAAATTTGTCCTTGTCATTTTTGATGAAATCTTGATCTACAGTGAAATTTTCCAGGACCATCTAGCCCATGTGGATTAGGTCTTACAACTACTTGAGGATCGTTAACTCTTTCCTAAAATTTCCAAATGTGCAGTTACTGTCCATGAAGTGGAGTATTTGGGCCATATTGTTAGTTATGAGGGTGTGCATGTGGATCCAATGAAAATTGTAGAAATAAAGGATTTACCTTGCCCTAAGACTCTTAAAAAATTTGGAGGTTTTATGGGTCTCAGCATGTATTACATAAAAAAAAAAAATCAGTAAAATTATAGCTCCACTCACAACTTTGCTAAAAAATGCTTTCAATTGGAATGATGTGGCTGAAAAGGCTTTCCAGGAATTAAAGGATACTCTGTGTACCAACCCATTATTTGATTTTCTTAAATGAACTAAGACATTTCTCCTAGAATTTGATGCCTTGAATAAAGGCCTCATAGTAGTTCTTGTGCAAGATGGTAGATTGTTGGATTTTACTAGCAAACAACTTTGTGAGCTACACTTGGGTAAATCAACTTATGAAAAGGAGATAATCGCCATATTACATGTTGTGGAAATATGGTGTCTATACCTAGTTGGGAAACATTTATATATTAACCAATCATTTCAACCTAAAATACTTTACGAAACAAATATTTGCATTTTTATGTGAGTAGGTATTTGAGACTATACATATACCATGCTTTGAACGAGAGAACCGGTAGAAGAATTTTTTTTGTAGACTACAGCGTGAGCTAGGGTTTTGAGTGCCTACGTGTGCTCCACTTGGCTGAGTGGCTGCATGTTTCAACTAAAGGCTCTCATGGATCCCCCTTTGGACCCTGACCCTGAGAGTTTTGATGAACGTTTCAATAGAATCGTAGCCTCCCTTGTGCCCTCACTTACCAGCATTCCTGTCAACTCTTGTTTTGTTAAGAGATCTAAAGTTCCGAATGTCAAGCTATCTTCTATTGCCTCAAAGAGGAAGGTTGTTACCTTAGCAGAAAAAGGATTGATAGGTTTGTTCACAGGGCTTTTTCCCTCTCCCAGATCTGTCGAAGTCTGGCTCAATAAAAACTGGAGAGCACTTATCCAAGGGGAAGTTCACCAAACATTCTGCAGCAAGGGATACTTTGTCTTCATCTTTGAAAAGAAAGAGGATCAAGATCTCATCTTCAGAATCGGGCCATATTTTAAGGGGCCAAGGGGGATGTATCTTAACAAATGGGATCTCTCCTTTGACCCTGAAAAAGACATTCCGATGGCAGTGTCGATTTGGGTGAAGCTACCCCATCTCCCTTTATATTGCTGGAATGATGAGGATTTCCATGCAATAGGGAACACCCTAGGGAAATATATAGACAAATTAGAGCCAAAAGCTCCCGTGTACTCTTGCGCAAGGATTTGTGTGGAAGTCGACATGGAGAAAGGGCTTACTGAAGCCATCAATCTATCAATAGATGAGTGGAATCACATGCAGACCATGGATTATGAGCAGATACCTTTTAAATGTAAGTATTTCCATGAATATGGGAATTTTGCCAAGTTTTGCCCAAAAAATCCAGAGAAATCCAGCCCTGAGGAGAGCCCTGAAGAAGGATGGAATGTAGCAAGCAAAAGAAAGGGAGCAAGAGCAACTCCAACGCAATCACATATCAATTCAGCAAAGAATGCAGTTGGAAACAAGTTTCAAGCGCTAGCTGATGAGGAAAAAGAAGAAGGGGAACATGTTGAGGGAGAAGAAACAAATTCCTTGCATGTGGATGAAATCACAAATGAAGCATCTCCTCTTGTTTTGGATGAGTAGCTGGCTCAGAGCTCTCCAGAACGAACTCGGACAGAAGCAAGACCCGAATCCTATGCAAACAATGAAGGTACTTGCACTAGGTCTAAGATAAGGGCAACATCAAAATAAGTCTAAAAAAACTCCAATGAAGAACCAGAGCCACAATCAAAAAAGGGAAGGAGATCCAACAAAACACTCAGAGAACAGGAAGCAACAAGGGAAAGAGCAGCGGGAAAATAGTCCAAACTATATTTTTTGGTAAGAAACCCTCAGGCCAATAAATATCTTCTTATCCCTGAAGAAGAAGAAAAGGAAAAGGAGAGGGCACTACACCAGCATAGAAAATAATGAAGCTGGTCTCTTGGAACTGTGAAGGACTAGGAGGTGATAAAAAAATAGAAGTTTCAGTTTGGAAGTTTCTGCGGTGAGGTGGATTAGTGTAGGGTTTTCTGGAAATTCCGTAGTAGTCATTTTGTAAGTTGACGTTTCGATTTCGAATCAGGAATCATCATCAGGACAAGAAGTCAAGTAGATTAGATTAGATGCAGATCTTCATTCCAGATTGGCTCACATGTTACACTCCAGCATGTATAATTATTCCTACTTCTCTGCATATATATTGGTGTTGAGCAGGGATATTTCTCTCTGTAGGCTGCACAACTTGTTAACATTGTCTAAACAGGAATGGGAGAGCTCTTTTGGAAAGAAAAAGAAAGGGCAGCCTATCGTGCAGGAGCCCGATGTCGATCTACATTTGCAATTATCTTATGTAGAGGCTCATACTCCTGAATATTTGATCTTGCTTAAGTGTACAGAATATCTGATTTTAGACCATGGAGAGATTGGGATTTTTTTCTCATGTGTCTACTAACTTTGATTTAATCCACATTATGGTTAAAACGTCCATAATAGTTCGAACATCAAGGCTGATTGGGACCTTGGTTGGTATGGAATTATATGGGAAATCAATCAGCAATGAGAAGAGATCCAACAACCCTGTAGAAATTCAAATCCATTTGGGATTGGTAAGGACAAAGGAAGAATGGACACATCTCAGAGTTATGTTAGAGGGGGATTTGTCCGTAGGCAGGAAGATGCTCAAAACCAGGGAAGCCATGCCCATGATAATCCAACACCAGTTGTTCAAAGAATGGAGGAAGATGCAGCCACCCAGTCCCAAACAAAATTAATCAATTCTGTTTAGATCATGTTTTTTTGCATAGTCCTAAATAAGCAGTTTATCCGAATATACACTACTTCTGTAAATATAAAAAATAGGAGCCACTCCAGTTGTTCTAGACGGCCTCTCCTTTGGTCATACTTTGTAACAGCTCCATCTCTTTTGTTTGATCGCCTTTTCTACCAAAAATTTTGTTTCTGAATGGCTATGCCCAGCCCCTTTAATATCTTCTTTATAGTTTCTGTTAAAAAAAAATTTACGAAACAAAGAACTTCCTCCCTTAAGCAACAAAAATGGGCTACCAAAATGTTGGGATATGACTAGAGATAATTTATTGGAAGTGCAAGGAGATTGTGGTAGAAAATGCACTCTCTTGACAATTTGAAGAAGAATTTTCCATGTTTTTTCTCTCCTTCATCATCATTGATTGGTTGAATGATGTTTGTATTGAATGGTTGACATATCCAATTCTTGCTACCATGACCCAACAAATTCGATAGGAACCCCATGCATATATCAACTACACTTGGCACAGTGATGAGCATCGTTAAAAAGACATCTATATTTACATAAGAATTCAACAGTGAAATCACATGTGTTATCTAAGCTAAAGTCATCACCCACAACTAGCCATTTAGGATTTTATTAAACACATTAAAGGATTAAACAATCATTTTCATGGGAAGGAATGAAGAAGGACATTTACACGTTTGTGGTAGAATGTGACACTTGCCAAAGACATAACGGTGAGATAATGAAACCTCTATGTGAACTTCAACTAATTATAATTCCAACTGCAATATGGATTATCATTTCTATGGATTTCATTATGGGGTTACCAAAATATGGAAATAAGTTTATGATCATTGTCATGGTTGATCACCTTTCTAAATATGATCATCTTAGTGCCTTGCAATACCCTTTCAAGCTCGATATGGTAGCTCAAGTCTTCATGGATAATATCTTCAAACTCCATGGTGTGTCGTAGTATATTGTCATGGACTGTGACCTTACTTTTAGTAGCAATTTATGGCAAGAATTTTTTCAAATCCATGCAACTCAACTAGATCTCAACACCACCTATTACCCCCTAACTTATGGTCAATTGAACTTGTCAACAAGTGCTTGGAAGTGTATTTGTGATGCTTTACATTAGAGAGACAACCCTCATGGGAATAATGGTTACCTTTGACATAATGGTGGTATAATACAACTTATCATATTGCTACTCGAGTGACTCCCTTTGAAGTTGTCTATGGCCAAACCCCTCCTCAGTACTAACCTACTTACCAAGCATCTCTAAGGTACAAGAGATTGACGCAAGACTCATAGCTCGAGCTAACATTCTCTGCACTCTCGAGGAAAATGATTAGAATAAGATGATTCAATGGGATAATTAAAATAGTTTAGAATGTCATTTTTACAAAAGAGGTAATGTATTTCTCCACTTATAACTATACAATTAAACCTCATTTAAGGCCAACCACAACAAAAATATTTCTCACAAGTTTTAGGAGCCCTATAAGATCCCCAAATGCATAGGCCTTATGGCTTACAAATTGGAGCTACCTAGACACTCCAAGATTCATTTCATCTTACGTGTCTTCTGATTGAAGAAAGTGGTTAGCCCTTACCGTCATATTCAAACTAGCCTTCCAGAATTCAATGAAGAAGGTTCCATTTGGTTGCAATTAGAGGCCATCCTCAAGAAATGATAACATTGTCTCCACCATGCACTACCTAAGAGGTCTTGGTCTAGTGGGAAGATACCCAACCTAGGGATGCTACATGGGAACCACCAAAGATACTTTAACAATCTCCGCATCTCCAACCATGAAGATAATGTTATTTTGTAAGGGGGAGGGCATGTCAAGGTCCTACCATAACCTTCTTAAATAGATTGGTCGTTGTATTGAGGCCATCTATATTAAATGAGTCCCATAAAGTAGATATAGTGTGAGAGCAATATTTGTAAGAAAACTTGCTATAAGGTTCTACCTACTAAAAAGTTCCTTTACTGAGAAGGTTTACTAGAAGGTTATGCCTACTAGAAAGTTCGTCAAATATAAACTATACGAAAGAGTAGAAGTAATGTAATAAGAATTATTGTGAAGCATATTGTTATTGGATCTTTGCTCATTTGGAGGTTTTCCCCTTGAAGAGGTAAGTGAACATTGCTTCCATCAATAAAGGTATTGCTATTGTGATATTTGGTTATCTACAATTATCTATTATTGTGGTAATTCTATCCTTTTATGTTTAAATCTTGCTTTATTAAGTTATTTTTTCTCTGAATTTTCCATGTTGCTAATAAGGTACATAACATATTGTTATCTCCTTCCATGTGTTCATCATGTTGTCATGTATGGACAGATGGTTCTTGTATAGGGGTTGTATCTTATGTTTTCCTTCATTTGCTTTTGAAATCTCTACGGATAGGTTATAGGCGCGTTGCATTGGGGTCCAACTCATTGATCATTGTCCTATGATTGGGTTAATTTTTATCCTTTTTGGGTTTGGGCTTTAATTGGGTTTCTTTTTGGATTTGTTTATATGCCAACAATGTTGTTTTTTCTTTGAGTAGGTATGGTACTAAGAGTCCATGCCAATATCTTATTGGTTTTGTGTTTTCCTTGAAATTTTAAAAACCCTTCTTCATCCCTGTATTTTGTTGGATTTTCTTTGGTGTTGGTAGTATTGAGGGAATAGTCCTTGAAAAGGTGTCCATGCTCATGGAAATTTTGACATCTAAAGGTTATATGTTCATGGTCTAAAGTCTTGTTCTAGTCACCATCTTAGTAGTTGATGTGAATATAGTCCAAAAGAGCCCCATAAGCATTCATATAAATGTAGATCCAAGTATAGGATGTATATTTACTTAATTTGGTGACCTCCAAAGTTTTTACATATGTTCCCAACATGTCTCATGTATCTACCATTGTCTCTTCATCCCAAAATTCTTGGGGTAATGAATAAATATGGATCGAGGTCAGAGCTTCATGTAGACCTCCTTTTCTAAACTAAATATTTTCATATAGTTTCGAAGATGTAGTCTTGTAGAGTTGAAGAAGTATGGGTTGCTTTCAAATACTATTTTTTTATCTTCTTTGCTTGTGAATAACCCTTTGGATCCTAGTTTGAGTTCAACCAATCCCTTGAGTCTCTAGCAAGCCTTTATCCACTAGACTAGGGATCTCTTAGGGCCATATGCCTATATGTTTTCCCATTACAACATGATCCCTCATATACTAAATGTGGTTGCTTATATGCATAAAGGTTACTTATAACATGGTTTGTTAGTTGCTTTCACCAAACATCCTCCCTTCCATTTTTCTTATATTATATTCTATTGGCTTGGTTGTTATTGGGGATGGTGTGGGTTAATGGGAGAAGCCTTTACTACCATATCTTTGAAGGAAGGTGGTGTAGAGGAAGGCCCTACCCCTTACAGAGAGGCATTAGTTTAAGGCTGAGGGAGGATGTAATAACTCAAAAATTCGTAAAATTTTAAAAAATTTCACGTGACATAAAATGTCAAATGTCAATGCTAATGAACCACTAACTATTAGCAGATAAATAATCAGTTTGTAAGAGAAACAAAGATTACTTCTTTATAAGGTTCTATATAACTTAAAGGCTTATCTTAAATACTATGTTACTACTGTTTCAACCTAGCAGTTACATTTTCCAGAAAGGAGAAAAGAAATCTGTATTTTACTAATGCTAAGTATGTTATTGTTTTCTTTTGTCAAGTAGGGAAAGTTTCTTAGGTGTGATCGGGGCTTACTTAGCTTATAGCTAACACAGTGGAACTGATGGTTCTTTACAGGTTCTAATAGGTAAGCGTTTGGTCCAGTTAATATATATATATATATATCCAGGTCAAGAAAGATACTTCACTAGCATAATTGTGATGCTAGAATTAGAATGTTTAATTTGCAGCTTGTCTCCATAAGAGGTAACGTTGATTTTATTAAAGTCGTCAAAATTCCATAAAGATGTTAAAACAAAACTGCATATGCACGGGTTAAAACGCACAACTGGATGATTAAGATTATTTCTAAAGAATATTTGTACTTTTGCTTGTAGTAATTGTGCTCTAAAGTTTAAATAGGAAGAAATATAGTACTCAGACTTTTGCTTAGATTAGTCAAAACAATTGGAGTTTGGTTTTGATCATAAGTATTTGAATCCTTTTGTAAACATGAAAGAAATACTCTATGATGTTGAACTATAAATATATTCTATCTTATCCAAGAGTTTTGTTTTCTTAGGGTTCTTAAGTCATCACACTTATTAGATGTATTATCAAATTTATTCTTATCCTAGGGTTTTATAATTAAATGTTTTCTCAATATATAAACAAAACTATTTTAATTCTTTATTGTTTACTCGTTATTTGGATGATAGAATTACAATTGAGACTCTTATATAAAGTATAAGGACTGCACTTGCTTGTATCCCCAAGTACACAATGCAATAAGAGAATTCGTCCAAGATTCTCTTCTTAGTTGAAAGAGTTCTTCTTCAAACTTTTACAGTTTTTACATTGAACTCTTTTTATTTGTATCTTACACTTCATTCCTTGGTGTACCTTTAGCTATAAACTACACCTTTACACAAGGTTGTTTTGTAAATCTCTTGAGATAAGGTTGTTGGTTTATATAATATAAAAGATCTTCTAATTGCTTTGGCCCTAGTTAAACATTTTACTCTCCAACTCCAAAAGTTCAAAAGGCTACTTCAAGGAATCATTAGATTTCATTCTTAATATAGTTTATGATTAAAGGTATATCATTTACTTATGTTTTATAAAACATAGCTAACCAACTTTACCCTATCTTATTCTATAAACAATAACCATTAAAAAACATTACATTTCTTTATCCTATGGTTTATAAGCTAAGTGTCGATATGACCAAAGGTTATAATATACTATTGGCAATCAAATGTGCATAAATACAATGATTTGTGAAATTGATTTGTACTAATTTAATGCAGATTGAAACTCCATACTCAACTATTGACTTGCAACCCACGATGATGAAATATTTCAGAGGACACGTGGAGGTGTTTTGTTCATTAGGTATTTGGTTGACTTAAGGGATTTTTCCTAACCCCTTCATTTCACATCATGAGGGTTTCTTCATCTGAGGTGCGGCCGAGCTGCGAGCTCATGGCCGCCATGGCTCTATGTTCAACTCAGGGTTTCCAAATTCACTACGGGCTCGACTTGGTGAGAACATAAGTTGGATTTTCATAGCTTGTTGGCTGCTGTGGGTATTGTGCGTGGGAAATGTTTTCACCACCAATTTGAGGATTGTGAGCTTCATTCTAAAAAGACACAATGCACAGAAATTTAAGACACGAGTGTTCCTTGTTCTTTTTGGAGTAATCCTGTCGTGGTGTTCATTTCCTCCAATATGTGGCTCATGGTCTATAGTTGCACTCGATGTCTTCTTAGCTTTCAGCATTACCCTCCGAGGTGCCATTGAGTTGTCTCTGATGGCTTGTTTCCACGTCTTTCCCCAAACGAATTCTTTACCAGGTAACGGCCCGACTTTGTTTGCATATCAGGAAGTTTCAATGTTTTTTAATTAAGTTTTTAAGATGATAAATATTATTTCAGTCTGTGTAGGTTTCTCTCCCGACACTTGGAATATTGGATGCTGCTCATCTCTTCAAACTATGGCCGCATAAACCCTGGTAAGCCCCGATTATACTGAGGGTTTCTCCTGCATTTATGTTGTGGTGGTCAGAAAGATAAGGACGCTTTGTTGTGCTGGTTGTGGACTCGGCCTTGGTCTACTTATTAGGTTAATGCTTCTTGTTGTTTTTTTATACTATTTTAAAACCCTAGAGGTTGTTATGTACAAGAAAGGTTTTTGTGAAAGAGCATTTACGGCTTGGGAAGATGTAAAAGCTTTTTGGTTTACAAACTCGGCTTAAGCCGTGACATTGTTGTTTTGACCACTGGGTGGTTACTTGAAATTTTAAGTGGTTTTTGCTGGAAATGAAAGGATTGTTCATTCAGCAATTCTTGTAACATATGAAGGGTTTTTACTTACTATGAATTGTAATAGCTAAAATTTCGGTTTACTATTTTTGTTTAAATTTGTATAAATTGTTTTCATCGGGCTTAAGCCTTGACAGCTGTTATAAAAGGCCATAGGCCATGATGCTTATTCTATTTCTTCTCTGTTTAATTGTTTCCAGTGTTATTTAATTTAAATTTACATTTAGAATAAATGGTTTATAGTAGTTACTATTTAAATTTTCAGTCTTATTGGGTGAATAAAATGTTTTGTTTCTCTTAAAAAGGTTATTATCAATGGATAACCTACAGTTCTGTATTTAAATGGTTTTGAAGAAATAAAATTAGCTCTGTATTTATTTTATTTTTAATAATAATTATTTGTTGCTATTAGGTTTTTGTGTTAAGATCTGTTTCAGAGATAATATCTCTTATAAACCCTAGAGGTTCTTGAGGGCTGCAATAAAAACACCTATGTTCTCAGATAAACAAAGTGTAGTAGTAAGTCTGAATAAATAATTATAATGACCCATAAAGTACTAGCTAGGTTAAACCCTAAATACCACTTTTACTGTTCATATATTTGTTTATTAAACTATATTCATTATATTTATAACAAGTATTAAAACTAGTACTAACTCTATGAATATTATAATTACTAGTGATTATTATATAATCTACTCTTTTCCTATAATTAGATAATGCAATTACTTTCAGTAGACAGAGCAAGTACAGCTAGATTTCTGTAAATGAATCACATAAAACTATAGAAGTATTCATTTGCATTTTACATTCAGAGTTAATAAACAAATCTACTTATGTAACTTAAGCAACCAGTTGTACTAGAGTACTGCCTTATAAAAGGCATGGAAAAATACAGTTTGGTAATTTATTTTCTATTCACCTTTCACTTAGCAAAATCTCGATTGTTTTAAATATAATATATTAATCACTAGTTTTATCAATAGACGGTGCTCTTTCTTCTTCATAAACCCTAATAAAATAATAATATGCATATCTTGGAAACTAGTAATCTTTTTTTCTTTTGAAAACAGCAGATAAACTATAAATAAACCTGAGCAAACAAAACCTATCAAATGGATGAGATGACAACAACTTAAGGAGGTTGTTCCTCCCAACCAACTCCTGGAGAAAGCTTAGTTTGCACTTTCTCAGGACCCCCAGGCATGTTTCTTGGTCCTCCTGGTAGAGTGTTGGGTGAAGGCTGTAACCTTGGGACCTTCTGTCACTTGACTGGATTTACAGCAGTAATTCAGCCCTACTCACAGCAGTAAGAACTTCAACTTAGAGTAGCTGCACAGGTTCAATCTTTAGCATTTAACCCCTCAAACTCACTTCAACAAGTCCCCTCCATCGAATTTCTCATGTGCACTTCATTCACTCAGAATGATCACAATTCCAGAATGAGCAGCCTCAGCTGTCTTTAATGGGAAGTTTTATATCAATGCCTAGGTCTTCTGGATCATTTTTTACTTAATGAGCCACCTGCTCCTATTCCACTCTCTTGGGGAATCATGACCACAGTTATAGGGAAGTTTCCACCTGCAACGGTTAGAAGTAGTTTGAGGATGCTGCCACTTGTCAGTATACTCTCCACCCAGTCTCCTCCACCAAGTGACCAATTAACACTCATTTAACAGCTTCCCTAAGTTGTTGTCTCATCCTTTATTTATTTATTAATAAAATATTCTGCATTACATTAATTATCCTTGACCCCACTTGGTCATCAATTACAAACTTTATCATAAAATATAACATAATGTTCTTCAATGACATTAAATTGTTTTGCAAATTGGGGCATGTGACATACACACCCCCTTAATTTATAACATCATCCTCGACGTTATTTATTCCTCGTCCTCTGAATTTCCCTGAAATAGAATTGGATATGCATCTCACATATGACATTCCAATTCTTAGGGGGCTTCTTCTGTACTAAGGTGCTTTCATTGCACCTTCACCTGACCAATGGTGCGATTCCGAAGCGAGATCTCCCTCCTTTTGAGGATACAATCCGGTTCCACTAGAAAATCTCCTTTGGGTTCCACCTGCACATCATTCCAATTAATAACATGAGTAGCATCATGTACATATTTTTTTAATACAGAAATATGAAAAACATTGTGAACTCTTAAATTTGATGGTAGAGCTAACTACTATGCTGCCTGTCCTATTATGGACAGTATTTCAAAAGGACCACAATATCGGGGTGCTAACTTAGCACAACTACCTAACCTCAGAGAACTCTTTTAAGGTCTCACCTTGATAAAAACATGTTCACCTACCTGGAACTCTTTTGGAGTTCGTTTAAGATCTGCTTGGCTTTTCTGTCAATCTTGCGCAACTTTCAAGTTACCTTGTACCTGCTTTACAATTAACTCCATCTCCTTTAATAATTCAAGTCCTAATACTAGCCTATCAACTGGATTACTCCAAGAGATGGGGGTATTGCATTTCCTTCCATACAAAATTTTGAAAGGACTATATCTAGTTGAAGCTTGATAATGATTATTGTAAGCAAATTCTACCAAATGTAAGTAATCTTCCCATTTACCTGGCTGCTCCTTTACATACATTCTAAGCAGATCCTCCAATACCTGGTTTAATCTTTCAGTCTGTCCATCGGTTTGAGGATGGAAATAGGTACTAAATTTTAACATAGTATTTAACCCTTTAAACAAAGATTTCCAAAAGTTGCCTGTAAACTTAGGGCCTCAGTCGGAAATTATCACCTTCGATATTCCATGCAACAGAAAAATTTGTTTTAAGAAAATATTAGCAATATTTGTAGCTTTGTAAGTAGTTCTTACAGGTATAAAATGGGCTGCTTTACTCAATTTATCAACAACTACCATTATTGAGTCATTTAAGTTCTGATTTCTAGGGAGTCCCATGATAAAAATCAAGGCTAATTATCTCCCATTTCCAGCTAGGAATAGGCAATGGCTGAAGTAGCCCCGCTGGATGCTGATGTTCAGTTTTTACTTGTTGACATTCGAAACACCTAGCAATGTATTCTGCCAATTCATTTTTCATGTTTGGCCATAAATAATCCTTTCTTAGCATGATTATGGTTTTCTGATAACCTGGATGCCCCGAACAAGGAGTTTTATGAACTTTGTTTAAAATTAACAACTTAATCTTAGGTACATTAGGGATGTATAATCTATCTTTATACACTAATAATCCTTTTTCGTTCAAGTTGTACCCTGTACTCAGACTTTGTATTAAATTTTCTCTTACCTTTGCTTGTAATTACCGATAATTTTCATCTTGTTCTATTCCATCTTCTAATTGTTCTTCCAAGTTTGTCTTCTAAGTGTTGATGGTTGTTGTAAAATTTAGTTTTGCATTTCTACTTAATGCATCAACAACCTTATTCTCATTTCCTTCAATATGTTGAATTTCAAAATCGTATTCACTAAGAAAAGCTAGCCACCTAGCTTGCCTAGCATTCAAGTTAGGTTGATCCAACATATATTTCAATCCTTTATTATCTGTCATTAATATAAACTTCCTTCCGATTAAAAGATGACGCCACATTTTTAAGGCATGTATGACAACAACTAACTCTAAGTCATAGGTCGCATAATTTTTCTCATGAACCTTCAGCTTCCTAGACTCATAAGCAATGATGTGTCCTTCCTGAGTTAAAACTCCACCTAAACCATCATTGCATGCATCAGTACATATATAAAATCTTTATTAGGGTCAGCAATTCTTAGAATTGGTGCGGTGGTTAATAACGTTTTTAACTTTTCAAAACTGTCTTCACACTTCTGATTCCAATCGAATTTCTTCCCTTTTTTCTGCAACGAGGTTATAGGATTTGCAATTCTTGAAAACCCTTCGATGAATCTTTGATAATAACCAGTAATCCCCATGAATGATCGGACGTCAGTTATGTCTTTTGGGACTGGCCATTCCTCGATTGCCTTTATCTTTTCGGGGTTGACAAAAATTCCTTCTTTAGTCACCACATGACCCAGATATTGAATTTTATCCTTAAAGAAGTCACATTTACTAAATTTTGCATATAGTTGATGTTCTCGTAACTCTTGTAAGACAATTTTTAAGTGTTCTTTATGTTCCTCTTCAGACTTTGAGTAAATTAATATGTCGTCAATAAATACGACTACAAATTTATCTAGATATTTATGCATTACATTATTCATCAAAGACATAAAAACAGTTGGGGCATTAGTAAGCCCAAATGGCATAACGACAAACTCGTAATGACCATACCGTGTCCTAAAAGTTGTTTTAAAGATGTCTTCATCCTTGATTTGGACCTGGTGGTAACTAGATCATAAATCAATCTTTGAGAACATCGTTGCTCCACGTAGCTGATCAAACAGATCATCTATGTGGGGTAACGGGTATCTGTTCTTGATAGTCATTTTATTTAGTTCACGGTAATCTATACATAATCGTAGAGTTCCATCCTTCTTCTTAACAAAGATGACAGGTGCCCCCCAGGGAGACACATTGGGTCTAATGTAATTCTTATCAATAAGCTCTTTTAACTGTGACTTAAGTTCATTTAATTCCAATATATTCATCTGATAAGGGGCTTTTGAGCTGGGCACTGCACTAAGTACCAGCTCAATAGTAAAATCTAATTCCCGTTTCGGAGGCAGTCCTGGAATTTATTACGGAAATACATTTGAATATTCCCTTAGGATTGGAATATCTTCCAGTTTTAATTTATCTTTGTTATAAGTATTTTCTTCATTAATTACTATTACGGCAAAAGCTTTACAGGCCTTCTGAATAGCTCTCTTAAGCTACAAAGCATAAATCTGCCTTATGGATGTTTTCCTAGGGATTCCTTTTACATTTATTAACTCTCCATCGTTATTTATGCAAGTAAAGGTTTTATCAAAGCAATTCAGGACTACCCTTTGTTGTTCTAACCAATCCATACCAATTAACATGTCATATGAACCTAAAGGTAACACATTGAGCTTAACAGAGGTTTCAAACTGATCCATAGTTACTGCGCAATTCTTAACAAAACTAAATACTTTTCTCCTTGCACCAGTAGCTAGCTGAACTAACCAAGATCTTGCAAATTTTTCAACTGAGATCTTACACTTTTCTACTAAATTAGGACAAATATAACTTAAACTAGCTCTTGGATCGATTAAAATAGATATAGGTATTTGATTTAGCTTACCTTCCACTTCCACCATGGAAATTTGATAATCTGCTTTCCTGTTCTCCAATGCTGCGTTGATCCTGGGCATTGTCCTCGCTAGATCACCAACATTCGTCTCCTCCTATAT
Source organism: Pseudotsuga menziesii (assembly GCA_001517045.1). Classification (NCBI taxonomy): domain Eukaryota; kingdom Viridiplantae; phylum Streptophyta; class Pinopsida; order Pinales; family Pinaceae; genus Pseudotsuga; species Pseudotsuga menziesii. The sequence continues at coordinate 694,240 of LPNX010932835.1, forward strand.
TGTCTGTATGTTGATGACAGTCTTCTTTCGATTGGGGCAAACTGATGCATAATGCGAACCATTACATTCCCAACACTTTATTGGTTCCTTTCGTTCAAAATTCTTAGTATAGTTACTGTGGTTGCTAGTAGATTATTTATTCCTTTGATTATTTGGATTGGTCTGTGAATTACTTTTGCTCCCTTGGAAATGTTTACTAGGAAAATTTCTGCTGTTACTATTCTTAAAATTTCGGTTAGGTACAAAACCTTTCTTTTTCTGTTCAAAGTTTTTAAATTTTTTTGGCCTTCCAGTTGGTCATACTTTCCTTTTTACGATTCTTTTCATAACATAAATTCGCTTTTCTCATTGCTTCTTCTAAAGTTTTCAGATTGTCATACTCAATTATGTCTTTTATATGATAAGGCAAACAGCTGAGAAACTGTTGTACCTTAGGTTTCTCATCTACAATATACGACACAGACCTCAACAGACTTAGAAATTTACTATTTAGTTCTTTCATATTCATTGTTCCCAGTCTTAGCTCGTAAAAGTCCTTAGCTCTCTCCTCATAATACTGTTCAGATAAAAATTTCTTCTTGAAATGTACTCCAATTAATATTTTTCTCCCTTATACCTTTTACTCTTTTTAGGTCTTGCCACCAAATATTTGCTTTCCCTGTAAGATTATAAATAGCCATCCTGGCCTTCAGTTGATTAGAGTAGTTATAAATTTGAAAGTATTTCTTCATCCCGGACAGCCAGTATTCTGCCTCTTCCCCCTTCTCAGTTTCACCATTAAAGGTTGGTGGCTTGATTTTCTTGAATTCCCTGGAGATTTCTTCGTAAGGTTTAAACTTTCTCTTCCTAGTATGGTGATTATCTTCACTACTGTCACTAGTATATTGGAAATTTTGTTTATGTGAATCACCATACACTTCAGAAGATGAGCTACTTTCGATTTTAATTTGTTTAGTCCTTTTATCTTTATGTTGATAACCCACATCTTCAGACTCAGTTCTTTATCTTTTTCCTTAGTATGAAATATTTCCAACAAAATCTGATTTAGCTCCTCCTGAGCTCTCAAAATTCTCTCATTTTCTTTTTTGACCGATTCCATCTCTGTTTTTAGTTCCTTAACTGTTTGTAGTAGTTCGGAAGAATTATTAGTTATCTCTTCTTGTATAGGTTCTCTTTGAAAATTATTTCGTTCAGTGTAAGGAAACTCCTCATCCGCATATTCCTCCAATCTATCCATACATGTGGTTAACTCAGAAAACAAAATTCTCTGGAAATATCATTCAAAACAAAATAACATCAGTATACTTGTGTAAATTTACTGTTTCATTTATGCAAGTTGAGCCGCATGTAATAACTCAAAAATTTTAAAATTTTTCATGTGACATAAAATGTCAAATGTCAATGCTAATGAACCACTAACTATTAGCAGATAAATAATCAGTTTGCAAGAGAAACGAAGATTACTTCTTTATAAGGTTCTGTATAACTTAAAGGCTTATCTTTAAATACTGTGGTAGCACTGTTTCAACCTAGCAATTGCATTTTCCAGAAAGTAGAAAATAAATCTCTCTTTTACTAATGCTAAGCATGTTATTGTTTTCTTTTGTCAAGTAGGGAAAGTTTCTTAGGTGTGATCAGGGCTTACTTAGCTTATAGCTAACATAGTGGAACTGATGGTTCTTTACAGGTTCTAACAGGTAAGCGTTTGTTCCAGTAAAAAAAATAAAAATATCCAGGTAAAGAAAGATACTTCACTAGCATAAATATGATGCTAGAATTAGAATGATTAATTTCAGCTTGTCTTCGTAAGAAGTAACGTTGATCTTACTAAAGTCGTCAAAACTCCATAAAGAAGTTAAAACAAAACTGCATATGCATGGGTTAAAATGCATGACCAAATACTTTCAAAATGAAATCAAATCAACTGGATGATTAAGATTATTTCTAAAGAATATTTGTACTTTTGCTTGTAGTAATTGTGCTCTAAAGTTTAAATAGGAAGAAATATAGTACTCAAACTTTTGCTTAGATTAGTCAAAACAATTGGAGTTTGGTTTTGATCATAAGTATTTGAATCCTTTTGTAAACATGAAAGAAATACTCTATGCTGTTGAAATATAAATCTAGTCTATCTTCTCCAAGAGCTTTGTTTTCTAAGGGTTCTTAAGTCATCATACTCATTAGATGTATTATCAAATTTACCCTTATCCTAGGGTTTTATAATTAAATGTTTTCTCAATATATAAACAAAACTATTTTTACTCTTAATTGTTTACTCATTATTTGGATGTTAGAATTACAATTGAGACTCTTATATAAAGTATAAGGACTGCACTTACTTGTATCCCCAACTACACAATGCAATAAAAGAATTGGTCCAAGATTCTCTTCTTAGTTGAAAGAATTCTTCTTCAAACTTTTACAATTTTTACTTTGAACTCTTTTTATTTGTATCTTACATTTCATTCCCTGGTGTACCTTTTAGCTATAAACTACACCTTTACACAAGGTTGTTTTGTAAATCTCTTGAGATAAGGTTGTTGGTTTATATAATATAAAAGATCTTATAATTGCTTTGGCCCTAGTTAAACATTTTACTCTCCGGCTCCAAAAGTTCAAAAGGCTACTTCAAGGAATCATTAGATTTCCTTCTTAATATAGTTTATGATTAAAGGTATATCATTTACTTATGTTTTATAAAACATATCTAACCAACTTTACCCTATCTTATTCTATAAACAATAACCATAAAAAAAGCATTACATTTCTTTATCCTATGGTGTATAAGCTAAGTGTCGATACGACCAAAGGTTATAATATACTATTGGCAATCAAATGTGCACAAATACAATGATTTGTGAAATTGATTTGTAATGATTTAATGCAGATTGAAACTACATATTCAAATATTGACTTGCAACTCACGATGATGAAATATTTCAGAGGACACATGGAGGTGTTGTGTTCATTAGGTATTTGGTTGACTTAAGGGATTTGTCCTAACCCCTTCATTTCACATCGTGAGGGTTTCTTCGTCTGAGGTGCGGCCGAGCTGCGAGTTCGAGCCGCCATGGCTCTGTGTTGACCTCAGGGCTCCCAAATTCACTGTGGGCTCGAATTTGTGAGAACATGCGTTGGTTTTTCATAGCTTGTTGGTTGCTGTGGGTATTGTGCATGGGAAATGTTTTCACCACCAGTTTGAGGACTGTGAGTTTCATTCTAAAAAGACACAGTGGAAATAAATTTAAGACACGAGTGTTCCTTGTTCTTTTTGGAGTACTCCTGTCGTGTTTTTCATTTCCTCCAATACATGGCTCAGGGTCTACAGTTGCACTAGGCGTCTTCTTAGCTTTCGGCATTACCCTCCAGGTAGCAGCCTGACTCAGTTTGCATCTTAGGAAGTTTCAATATTTTTAATTAAGTTTTTAAGATGATAAATATTATTTCAGTCTATGCAGGTTTCTCTCCCGGCGTTGGGATATTGAATGTTGCACATCTCTTCAAACTATGGCCGCATAAACCCTGGTAAGCCCCGGTTATACCGAGGGTTTCTCCTGCATTTATGCTGTGGTGGTGGGAAAGATAAGGAATCTTTGTTGTACTGGTTGTGGACTCGGCCTTGCTCTACTTATTAGGTTAATGTTCCTTGTTGTTTTTTAATACTATTTTAAAACCCTAGAAGTTGTTGTGTACAAGAAGTTTAAAGGCTATTGCAGCCGTGACTTAGGGTTTTTGTGAAAGAGCCTTTACGGCTTGGGAAGATGTAAAAGATTTTTGGTTTAAAAATCGGCTTAAGTTGTGACATTGTTGTTTTGACCACTGGGTGGTTACTTGAAATTTTAAGTGGTTTTTGTTGGAAATGAAAGGACTGTTCATTCAACAATTCTTGTAACAAATGAAGGGGTTTTACTTACTATGAATTGTAATAGCTAAAATTTTGGTCTACTATTTCTGTTTAAATTTGTATAAATTGTTTTGATCAGGCTTAAGCCTCGACAACTGTTATAAAAGGCCATAGGCCATGATGCTTATTCTATTTCTTCTCTGTTTAATTGTTTACAATGTTATTTAATTTAAATTTACATTTAGAATAAACGGTTTATAGTAATTGTTACTATTTAAATTTGCAGTGTTATTGGGTGAATAAAATGTTTTGTTTCTCTTAAAAAGGTTATTATCAATGGATAACCTACACTTCTGTATTTAAATTGTTTTTCAAAAATAAAATCAGCTCTGTATTTATTTTATTTTTAATAATAATTATTTATTGCTATTAGGTTTTTGTGTTGAGAATAAAAAGTAAAATCAGTTTCAGAGATAAATCCTATCTCTTATAAACCCTAGAGGTTCTTGAGGGTTGCAATAAAAACACCTGTGTTCTCAGATAAAGTGTAGTAGTAAGCCTAAATAAATAATTATAATGACCTATAAAGTACTAGCTAGGTTAAACCCTAAATACCACTTTTACTCTTCCTATATTTGTTTATTAAACTATATTCATTGTATTTATAATAAGTATTAAAACTAGTACTCACTCTATGAATATTATAATTACTAGTGATTATTATATAATCTACTCTTTTCCTATAATTAGATAATGCAGTTACTTTCAGTAAACAGAGCAAGTACAGCTAGATTTCTGTAAATGAATCACATAAAACTGTAGAAGTATTCATTTGCATTTTACATTCAAAGTTAATAAACAAATCTACTTATCTAACTTAAGCAACCAGTTGTACTAGAGTACTGCTTTGGAAAAGGTGTGGAAAAATACAGTTTGGTAATTTATTTTCTATTCACCTTTCACTTAGAAAAATCCCTATTGTTTTAAATATAATATACTAATCACTAGTTTTATCAATAGACGATGCTCTTTCTTCTTCATAAACCCTAATAAAATAATAATATGCATATATTTAAAACTAGTAATCTTTTTTTTTTCTGAAAACAATAGATAAACTATAAATAAACCTGAGCAAATAAAACCTGTCAAATGGATGAGGTGACAACAACTTAAGGATGTTATTCCTCCCAACCAACTCCTGGAGAAAGCTTAGTCTGCACTTTCTCAGGACCCCCGAGCCTATTTCCTGGTCCTCCTGGCAGAGTACTGGGTGAGGGATGTAACCTTGAGACCCTCTGTCACTTGACTGTATTTAAAGTAGTTTTTCAGCCCTATTCATAGCAGTAAGAACTTCAGCTTACAGTAGTTGCACAAGTTCAATCTTCAGCATTTAACCCCTCAAACTCACTTCAACAAGTCCCCTCCATCGAATTTCTCATGTGCACTTCATTCACTCAAAATGATCACAATTCCAGAATGAGCAGCCTCAATTGTCTTCAATGGGAAGTTTTATATGAATGCCTAGGTCTTCAAGGTCAATTTTTACTTAATGAGCCACATGCTCCTATTCCACTTTCTTGGAGAATCATGACCACAATTATAGGGAAGTTGCCACCTGCAATAGTTAGAAGTAGTTTGAGGATGCTTCCACTTGTCAGTATACTCTCCACCCAGTCTCCTCCACCAAGTGACCCGTTAACACTCATTTAACAGCTTCCCTAAGTTGTTGTCTCATCCTTTGTTTATTTATTAATAAAATATTCTGCAATACGTTAATTATTCTTGACCCCACTTGGTCATCAATTACAAACTTTATCATAAAATATAACATAATGTTCTTCAATGACATTAAATTGTTTTGCAAATTGGGGCATGTGACAGAGAAGTTGAATCTGAAAGAACCCTAAGGTTAACATGTTTTTATACTCTCCAAGCTCCACCTTATCTTATTCAGTTGGTTGTTGGTTCATCGAATAATCTCCAAATATGTGCATAGTTCATGTCATGTCCTACGAGAAAAGGGATTATGTTTATAATTTATGGTTTAGGTCCATTCTATCATAACACTCCGACGTGAATTCAAAAGGTTTATGGGGATGCAAACCCACACGAATTTTGTGTAAATGTTGCTTTACCTATTGCAAAATCCTTAATGAATGCCCCAAGTGTATTTTCAAGATCTCCCTTAATCTCCCCATTCCAAATAATCTAATGACAACAAATAAAATTGTTTCCACCTTGGAGCTTTCAAGAAATTTTCCTTGGTTAGGAAAATCTCTTAGACTCATACCTCGTATGGGCTAGAATAATTAAGAAAGTAAGCCCTCCCTCAAACATTCTTTCCCTATCTCCAATATTTCACATAGATGATTATACAAAAATCCTTTGTTTGAAATTTAAGATATATGGAGCACTAAACCCACCACTTACAAAAATGCACCAATGTAATGTTTTCTTTGACGGCCACCATCCAGGGAATTGACGAAGCATTGCATGATCTTTTATGCACAAACTGCCTTTGACCCACATTGAGGTAGTTTTAGTGTTGGATTATTCTCAAGTTTTTCCAAATACCCAATATAGTGTTTGGTTTGACCTTCAATTCTCCTTCCATTTGGTCCACCATCGAGGAAGATCCACTTCATCATATTAATCCTCCCTTATACAATGTTTGAGAAAGTGAGAATCGACCTCCTTCCTCCCCATGTCGGCCCTTGCTTAGTCTAACCTCAAATATGACCCACACCATCATCTTAGTTCCCACCCTCGTTGCATCATATCATCAATGACAACACATAGAGAAAACAATCTTTACGTATATAGAAAGATTTACTAGAGAAGATATCGACCAAGCCTGAAATGAAATATATAATATATTTCTACCTATTGTATGTGTCTTTCTTGAATTATAGGTATAATATCAAACTTTAACATTGCTTATTTGTCTTTGATTTTATTAGTTAAAATAACTTTTTTGTTTTCTTTGGAAAATAATTCCTAGCGACACTCCCAAGCACTTATCCTCATTTTGAGGATGGTACCAAGCGTAAAGCCGACGATGCCTAAGTTCCAAGCACTTCACCTTGAGAGAATTAAAGAGAGTCAAACCCGTGACTTCCCCTACACAAAGAGAGATAACTCATGACCACTTGAGCTAATGCTCAAAGCTATACTTAGAATAACTTAAGTAGCACAAAAGATAATACATTTAAATATTGCCCTTCATTCAACTTTTAAACATAGTAGCTCAAAAGACAATACATTGAAATATTGCCATTTATTCAATTTTTATTTGTTTAATGTAAATATATAACCAAATTATACTTTCAAGTTGTTGTTCTAGTAAATTGTTACATATATAATGTTTTTTTCCATTATAGTAAATTTTGATACTTTCGTAAGTGTCATGTCAAAATCATCATAAGTTTTGAACCTGGGTGGAAACAATAATAGCCTACTACCCAACCACCCAAACTACCAAAAAATAAAATAAAAAATATATAGTGATAAGAACAATTTTCCACACCATAATATGAATGTTGAAAGTCACAAAGTCTCTCGTTGGAAATTAATACTCAAATCTCATGAAGCAGGAAGAACATGTTTAAGTATAATATATAATATGTTAATGTTACATAGAGTAAATTAATCCTCAAATCTCATGAAGCAGGAAGAACATGTTTAAGTATAATATATAATATGTTAATGTTACATAGAGTTGATAATCCTTCACAGAAAAACAAAAGCCACTACAAATACCCAAATACATTCTCAACGAACAATTGCATCATCTCATGATATTTTTTTTCCCATAGAAAAAAATCGTAATTTATTTATATGCAAAATTACATTCTTCAGATGGACCAATATCAAATGATGAATATTGTCCATGATTAAAATTTTCATTGACCGTAGAGTGAATTCTAGTAAAAAATATCATAAAACATATCATAGAAATTACATATCTCATATATCAACAGATAAAATCCGTACCGCTCAAAAAAAAAACCCATATAAGCTCAAAAATATCAGCAAATTAATGTTGTCCAAACAGTCTTCAAAACATCATGTTTTTAACATAGCCCAATATAAACATAAGTTCAATAACCAACAAAAATGTTGTCTAGCAAAAATCCCAAAAAGTATGAGGAACAATTACTCAAAAATTAGATCAAGTCAAACAAAGAGAAACTAGTAAGGCAGAACAGTCTCAAATCTCTCATATGCACAATGCTTAGTTATCTGCCAGTGTCCAACCATAACATTAGCTCCAACTTTTGCTAATTCATCTGCAAGGAAGTTTCTTTCGCGATAAATGTGCTTGAAATCCATGGACTCAAGCAAATCAGAAAGTCTGATAACTTCATGAAGAACCTGTGATAGCTAGAGATTCTGAATTCTAAACTTACCAGAGGCCCAATTAATAAGCAACAAAGAGTCTCCAAAAATCTGAAGCTTAGAAATATGTTTGTCCAGAGCCAAAGTAAGCAATAACTTTAAACCAAAAAGCTCAGCAAAATTGTTAGTTCCATAACCCAGGCCAACTTTAAAAGTAAAATAATGATTTTCAGCAATAAAAAGCAAACCACCAGCTCCACATACTTTAGGATCACCTGTTGCCGAGCAACCAAAATACCCCCAAGAAAAGCATTTATCAATATTTTCCTTGACAACAGATCTAGTCTTTACCACAATATTGTCTTGAGGGTAAGAACTCGACAAACCCAAACAAAAAGAGGAAACTTGTGACAGCTGAAGAAGTAAATCTTCAAAGCAACTCTTATTTCTTTCCTTCCAAATGAACCATAAAACAATCATAGGTAATGATCTGATATGCTTCACCTCCTTTTTAAGACACTAGTTCTTAAGACAAGATATCACCAAATCTCTGTACCATAATTTTTGTAAATGTAACTTGGCCTCAAGTTCAAACCAAACACTTCTGGAAAAAGGACAATCCACACCTAAGTGAAAATTAGACTCAGCATGCATCTTACACAAATATCATCTACCAAGCCCTTCCCTGCCTTTCCTACAAACAACATCCCAAGTTAAAGCTTTATCAGATAATAAAAACAAACAATTTTTTTTTGCCTTGAGGAGACACTTGAACTTCCATAACACCTTCCACCACCAAGAAATTTCTGCCACATTCCTATCTAGGGTCAACTGAAGATATCCCTCTTTTGGAGAATATTTCCCATATTTAGACTGATTCTAGACCAGCATATCAACCTCATTAAATAAACAAACATGGCTGGATTTTAAATACTCAGGAAACCATTTCAGCAAGAAACATCCTGTAGATCCACTAAACCAATACAATTAGTAGAAAGCCAACCCAGTTCCAACAGAAAAGTCACACCAGGACATCCAATGTCTTTAAGGAAAAAATTCCAGATGAGTGTAATTTGTCAATCAGTAAAAGGGGTAAGAGATGTCTCCATTTGCATCCAACCCATGGGTCCAAACTAAGATGAACATCAACACCATTCCCAACCTTCCAAACAAGATAGTTACCAATAAGACCAAAAGACCATAATACAAATGTCCAACATATAAAAATGTGTCTTTTCTTTTTAGCAGAAACTCTGATCCAATCCAATAAGGATAAAGGACGGACATACTTCTGTACGACAATCTAAACCCAAAGACTAGTACCATGAATAAGGTTCCATACACTCTTAGTAGCTAGAGCTTTTGAAAAAACAACAGGAATTTTTAGCCCCCTACCCCGCAAAACTTTGTACATGCCAAAGTCTTCCAAGAGGTCCAAGGTAAACTAGAAGAGTCACTACTCCCAGCCCAAAGAAATTTGAGACATAACTTCCTGATCTTATCAAGAATTCCCATCAGGATCCAAAAATGCATCCAGTATATTGGAATAACCTCTAGTACAAATTTGACCAAGTGAGCTTACCTCCCTTGGACAGCCATCTAAAGCTCCAATTTTTAATTATTTTTTCCACTTTAGCTACCAGCTAGTCCCAATCCTTCACAAGGTATCTGCAAGGTTTTAGATGAAAACTGAGATACTTCAATCCAATCTCAAGATTAGAAACAATGAACGAGAAAACATTCTGTAAAGAAATTAGCTCAGCTTCATCTAGGACAGAAAAAATTAAAGATGATTTAGCTTCATTAATTTGCATCCCAGAAGCCTTACAGAAAGACTGCAATACCTCATACAGAGTCGATAATGACTGATCAGATCCATCAGAAATCATAACAATGTCATCCACAAATAGAACATGAGTTAAAGTGATGTCATTCCCAAAAGAGATGCCATGAAAAACACCAGAATCTTTTCTTTAAGTAAATCCCTACCCAAACCTTCAACAACTATAAGAAAAAGCATAGGAGCAAGAGGACAACCTTGCCTAGGCCCACGAACAGATCTAAAGAAAAAAGAAGTCGCTCCATTAATCAATATAGCAAAAGATATTGAAGTAAGACTGCTCATAACCCAACTAATAAAAGGCACATCAAACCCCATTTTGGATAGTAAAATCCTCAAATATGTCCAATTAACACGATCATAGGCTTTAGACAAGCCCATTTTTAAAACCACAAACTTCAAACATTTACTATGAATAGTATGTAAACCTTCCTGAATGACCCCCACGGCATCATGAATCTGTCTCCCAAACAAAAACTAAATTGTTCACCAGATATATATCTATCAAGTACCTTCCTGATACGAAGAGATATAATCTTGCCAATGATCTTATAACTGAAATTGCATAGAGAAATAGGCCTAAAGTCCTCAAAAGAGTTAGGGAGATCAGTCTTAGGAATAAGGGAAATAGAAGTAGAATTAAAAACAACAGGTATTTTGCCACTCTCCCTAGAGTCATCAACTACCCGAAGGAGATCCAAACCCAAAACATCAAAAAGCACCCTATAGACCTCAACAGGAATCCCATCCGGACCCGGACTCTTATCATTTTTGCTCAATGAAATAATAGACTGAATCTCATTCAAAGTGATAGGTTTCATTAGATTTTCATTTTCCGCATCAGAAATAGATGTAGGGAAGTTTTCAGCAACCTGCATGATATCAGGAAGATGGAGATTCTTATCCTCCTGAAACAAAGCTTCAAAATGGTGAACCCCAGCCCCCGTTATAGAGTCAAAACCTTCCACCATATTCCAATCAACATCCGCAATTTTCCAAATAGAGTTTATATTTTTCCTGTGATTAGTAAACTTATGAAAAAAACTAGTATTATCGTCTCCACAAGAAAGCTAGATAGCTCTGCTTTTTTGTCTAGCCTCATTTTCACGATAATAAGATTGATCTCATAATATATCAAAACGATTAAAGAAAGGCAATAGACATTTTCGGTGGTAAATTTGATATATACATTTATGTTGGTAAATGTGACTAGAACTCAACATATATTTAAGATATAAGTAGATTTATAGTATGATCGAAGGTATAAGTAAAGTTATAATATAAATGAAGGTAATTGAAATATAGGTAGAGTTATACTAGGGTAAGTGTTTTTTTTCAGAGGAAAAAATACTAGATCTTGTTATTCCATTGAATCAAAGATCATCATGTACAATCAGCCAGAGATGGCAATCATCAACAAAAGATTCAGAACAAAGGGGACCATCAGTACACAATAGCGAGACCCTTTCATCCAAAACATGGGCAATATGGCCACCAGCCTGTAGAGATACAGGCTTTTATCATCACTCCTATAAAAACAGGTCAGATTTGTGCTAGCATTTAGAAATGACAAGAAGCAAATGAATCATGAGCATAAGAAGAAGACTAAGGGTCTCTTCATGAGTCTGCTAGGATCCCATTAAATAACAAAACAAAGAAATGTGCATAAAAAGAGAGGGCTAATACCTAGCACAATCTAATATAGCTGAAAGTTACCATGATCAACGATCATATCATTCGGAGATTCCATGAAATTTTCGAATCCTGATTCAAGAGAGAGTGCCTTTTTTGAGAGACTGTCAGCCATCTGGTTATGCTCACGATAAATGTGCTTCATGGTCACTTCCGGAAAGATAAGCAGCATATCTCGAATGTCATCACACCAATGACTCAAATGATGTAAGTTTAGTGAGCATATTCCTATATCCCATGAGATGATGACAAGGGAATCACCAAATATAGAGTGTAATGGAATCCCCATTAGCTTAGTAACAGAGAGAAGGGCCCATAAAGCCAACAACTCTGATCTAGTGTTAGTACTGCTACCACAGCCTACAGAGAAGTACAAACAGTGAGAGCAACTCAAATGTAACACGAAGCCTGCTCCCCTAATGTTCCCAGTAGCTGCTCCATCAAAATAACCACATGGATAGTTAATCAGTGGAGGCAATCCAATGATTCTGTTTTTTATCCTCTTTTTAGGAACTGTGAAGAGGTGCATGAGCAAATCTATCTGGAGAAAGACAACATAAACAGATGGTATTTTTCCCTCAAAGATACATCCATTTCTGTGTTTCCAAATAGACCAATAGATGAAGAGGGGCAAGTAGAGCTTAGTATAGTCGTTTGGATGTGACCGAAACCAGTGCTCAAGATACAATCAAACAGATGCTTTATAAAAAGAACTAATGCCAAAGTGCTCAAATATAACATCAAAGGTTCTCTTGGTAAATAGACAGTCCATAAACAAGTGCTGGGCCGTTTCTTCTCCTTTCTTGCAGAGAAAACAGTAGCTAGGACCCTGAATACCACGACTATTGAGTTGATCCCAAGTTAATACTTTGTTCATTAAGAGAAGCCAGATAAAGCATCGATTTTTTTTGGGTATGTTGATTTTCCAAAGGATCTGAAGAACGAAAGATGATTCAGGAAGAGGATCCATATGATGGTTTGAAATACGATCATATGCAATAGCCGCAGATATAGATCCTGTATAACTCTTATAAGACCAGAGAAGACTGTTCGATTGAGTCCTGAGTCTGATCCTTCCATACTCCAACCCAATAACATATGCATTCCATAAGCGGTGCCACTCCCCATCCAAATCCAGATCCGCTGCAGAGAGCCAATAGGACCGTGCATCCGAAGAGTAATTCCTAGCTTGACCCAAAGTAATCATACCATAATCTTCCAGGTAGTCACGAAGATCACGTGGGAGAGTGAACAATGAACCCATACCTATAATCAGGTCCAGACCCACCCTTATGCTCTCGCCATTCCCCACATTCCAAGTTAAGCCACTGCTGATCCATGTAATAGAGTTGATGAACCCCTTCCATATTACAGAGACACCAGAGACCGAAAAAGCCTTACTGCAGATCCAGGACAATACAGTTCTCTTCTTTAAATACTTCACAAATAATAATTTGAACCAAAATCCATTTCCACAAAGAGCAAGCCAAAAGCTTTTGAGTCTCAAAGAGGTGCTGAACCAACCGAGATTTTTGATGCCCCAACCTCCTTGGGCAATAGGTTTGGATAAAGACAACCAATCGACAAGATGATACTTTTTCTTATTCCCCGAGGAGCCCCATAGAAAGGCAAATATCATGCTTTTTAGTTTCCCAAGAATGGATTTAGGTAAGGGAACTAAAGCCATCCAGTACATCGGTAGGCTAGTAAGTACTGCTTTAATAAGAACCAGTCTCCCCCCCTTAGATAGGAGCCGGAATGTCCAGTGGGATATCCTTTTTTTCGAACTTTTTGATGAGCCAAAACCAGTCTTTAACCAGATACCCCATAGGTTTTAAAAAATAACCAAGATAATTGAAACCTGAAGATATGTGCTCCGTCTTGAAGGGGAGGGAGCGGGTGATTCTGTTTAAGGTCCCATCATCAACATCGTTGAACATGAAGCAGGACTTTTCCGAGTTAATGCACATGCCCGAAGCTTCATAGAAAGTATCCAATAAAACTTTGAATGCTATCCATTCTTCACAATTGCCAAACCCATACAAAATCACATCATCAACAAAGAGAAGGTGCATGAGGGATAGCTGTTGTGAGATTTTGATACCTTTGATCAAACCATTTCTGCGAGCATCTTCAATAAGGAGGCTGAGTCCTTCAATAATAAGGATAAATAAGAGGGGAGAAAGAGGACACCCTTCCCTGATACCACGAGAGGCAGTAAAAAAAACTCGAAGGGGAACCATTGATGAGCAAAGCAAAGTTAACCGAATACAAGCAACCCATAATCCAGTTGACCCCCTCCAGTGGCACACCAATTTACAGAAGTATGAGCCTGAGGTAGGACCAATTACCTTTGTCAAAGGCTTTTGTAAGGTCTAGCTTGAGAATAAGGGCACTATTGTTCCTGGATTTGACAGAGTGAAGGACTTCTTGGGTAATGGCCAGAGGCTCTGAAATCTAGTGATTTTTTAGGAACCCAAACTGCTGTGGAGAGATAAACTTGTCAAGGAAGGGCTTCAAGCGTTGTGCAGCAACCTTAGCGATCAGTTTATAGACCAAGTTGCAGAGTGATATAGGACGAAAATTAGCAAAGGATAAGGGCTTATCCTTTTTAGGAATGAGGGCTATAAAAGTCAAGTTTAGAGAGGGTATAACCCTACCAGTTTGTCGTGAGTCTTCCACCAGATTTACAAGTTCATCCCCCAGAAGGTCAAAAAAATCTAGAAAGAACTCCAGAGGGAAACCATTGGGCCCAGGTGATTTGTCTTTCTTGAAAGACTTACGAGCCCTTTCCACTTCCACTAAAGTAATCTGAGAAGTAAAAATGACCCTCTCCTCCTGTAAGATAAAAGAAGGGAAAAGTCGTATGACTTTCAGCTGAGTTGCAATGGATATTTGATTATCATCACAAAAAATCTGTTTAAAGTGCCTTACCCCCAAATCCTTCAATCCCTGATTATGTTCCACCATATTACCCACCTCATCCTCCAGGCCCTAGATAGCATTTTTATTTTTTCTAGCTATTGCCACAAAGTGAAAAAAATTGGTATTGGCATCACCCAGAGATGCCCATATCATTATGCTTTTAAGTCTAGCAAAGAGGATCTCATGATCCCTCAACTTTTTTAATTCTGCTTGAAGAGACTGAAGCTTAGCTTGTGTCTGTGAAGAATAAAGTCCCGCAGGGGAGGATGAGAGAATATTATGAATCTCTGACTCAATGCACAGACCCTTATCTTTCATCTCAAGGGTCTTGGTATGTGTCCAATCTTTAACTTTCTCTTTCAAAAGTCTAAGTTTCAATGAGAAATCCTCCATCCCCAAAGAGAAGGAGTCACGAGAGAGGAGAGGCCACTCTTGCTTAATCATGTTGACAAAATCATCATTTGTTAACCACGAGTGGTTGAACTTGAAGGGATAGACACAAGGAGTAGTGGACTCCTTCCATTCCAGTATAACTGGAAAATGGTCAAAGATAGACGAAGGATAGGCCCATACCCTATGCCAGGGGAGGAGGTCAATCAGACTGGAGGAGAGCAAATACCTTTCAAGTATTTTACTAATACCTTCATCACCCAATCAGCCATTACGCCATGTCGGACCCGCATAGATAGGAGCGATATCTATGAGCTGATGCGAGGAAAACAGATGAGTGAAAAAGGGACCAAGTGGATCAACAAGAGCCTTTTTTCCCCAAACCTCAGAGCCATTTAGAGTGAGGTTTAGATCACCAGCTAAAACCAGATTGGCAATGTTAAGTAACCCCCCCTAGACAACCGCTTCCCAAAAGGACTCCCAATGAGCTTAAGGCCCGTAACAGTTGAGAAGGGAGAGATTAAAAGATGAACCCCAGATACAAGCTTTGAGAAGGATCCCAGCAACAGTGCGAAAAGCTTTAACTTTCATACGATGGGGGTTCCAGGCCGAGAGTATACCCCCCGAGAGGCCAGAAGAGCTAATAGCACAAAATTCCCAACCCGGGCGCAGCTTGGAGAAAGCCAAAAGAGCAGGGTGAGAGCTAGTCATTGTTTCTTGCAAGAGAATTAAATCAGGTGACAAAGAGACAAAGAGGTTCTGGAGGCTTTTTTGCTTAGCCAAGCCTCCAAGGCCATGGACATTTAAGGAGAGAATCTTCATTAAGAACCGAAAGAAAGGGGTGTCTTTGCTCTAAGAACCCCAGGGGAAGAAGGTTGAACATTACGGGCAACATTCTTCAACCTAGTTGACAAAGGAGTATAATGGTGGGAGGTTTGAGAGGAATCTAAGGATAAAGGGGGAGCTTTCTTGTTTTTCCTCTGAATCGTAACATTCTCAAAGCGTATAGATTCCAGAGGGATGACCGAGGGAGAAAGGGGAGTTTTATCAAAGAATATAGCCAGTGAAACTTGCAGGGAAGGATAAGCGAAAGAGGGTGAAGAGACCAGGCTGCGGGGATGGGAGGAAACAGGTGGAAGTCGTGGTCTCGGCAAGGGAGGAAAATCAGAGTCAATAAATAAAGAAGGCATCACAGAGTAGTGGGGAGGGGAAGAGTGTGACTCTGGCAAGGAAAGCAACTCAGAAGGAGAATGTTCCTCTGTAAGGGAGGGCAACATAGAGGGTATATGATCCTCCAAAATGGAAGGGACAGGGGCCATATCGGTTGGAGGGTTAGTAGCAGGTGTCATAGAGTTCCCGACGGAAAGAGAAGAGGGGCCCGAGATAACAACAGAATCCAAAAGTAAAATTTCTTACTCCGTTGCGTCCTCAAATAAAGAGCAGGCTTGAGAGAGCTTACCTTTTGAAGACTTTTCCCTGAGCGTGTCCTCGACAAGTGGGGAGGGAAAGGGGCCTCGAGCCAGAGATGAAGGTAAGGAATCAAGAGAAATAGTCCCCTATCTGAGAACCGGACAAGTCCTTCGTAGATGGCCCACTGCCCCGCATCTACTGCAGTGGAAGGGTATATTGAGGTAGTCGAGTCGTTGCTGTATTAGTTGTTCCAGACATAAAATTTTGATCTCGGCCGGTAGCCCCGTAGTTAAGTCCATTTCAACTAGGATCTTTGCCATCCGCTTATCATAAGTATGCATGAAATCTTCTTCAACAGCAACAAACTGACCAATTGTATTTCCAATACTTTCCATCACAGTGTGACTCCACAGAGGAAGAGGTAGGCCAAGAAGAAGGACCCACAAATGCCTCTTCTTGACACGCTCCCTTAAAGGGTCAAAGTGAATATGCCAGCGATCCAGCACTAAAGAGCCCTCTCGAATGCGCCGCAGAGAGTTTAACATTGACAAAGCATGGGCCTCCTCCAGAAACACAATAACCAGCCATCCTCTGGCTAGCAAACTGATCGTGGGAGTATAGGAGAAAAGAGGTTTCCAGTTTTTCGTGGCCCAGGAGTGCCATTCATTCTTCCCCATTTGGACATACTCAAGTTTGCCAATAAGGGCCCGAGAGCACAACGCCTCTACTCTATCCATATAGATATCCCAGCCAAGAACAAACCGTAGTTTTCCCTCCTGGACCTTATGTGCTTTAGCACTCCTGCAGCGACGAGAGAGAGCCTGAGCAGATAGAGAGGCACCCCCCTTCGATGGGCAAGCCCCTTCAAATAGCCCCGACATACTTGTCAAAAGTCAGCCAAAACCCCAGTCCAGTCGACAACCACGTGATGGACAGAACCAAAAACCATAAGGGATAACTGGAGATAGATAAGAATCAGCCTGTGAAACAGAACAAACCTCAGAAGAGGATCGTGCAGGCCAAAGGAAAGAGGACTAGGGTTAGTACAACCCACGGGAGGGATTGAACAAAGAGCCCAGGAGACCACCTTCCAAATAGGAACTAACCTTGGCAGAAAACAACAAGACCGAGAAAGGGAGCCCAGGTTAAAGTAACCCACAAGAGAAGTTGTTCCAAGAGACCAAGAGTCAACCCACCATGACGAACTCGTAACTCCAAATAAACAATAAGATAGTCCCGAGGGTGATCAAAGCATACCCGAGAATGCCGACAAAAAGAAAAGAAAGGACACCTTCAATCACAGAGGAAGTCAGCATATACAAGTCAACCTCCCTGAAATCACAGGGTGTCCTATGTTGACATCATGAAGGAAAATAGGCGTCCTAAAACATACTAGAAACCTCCACCCTTAAGAGCAGCGGGCCAAAAAGAGTGGAGCAAAACAAGAAAAAGGGTGTCGACCTAGAGCCAGGCAAAGCTAAAACCCACAAAAAACTCCTGATAGGTCAAGCAGCAGGCCAGGAAGAACGAGACAGCCAAAAGGTGGGTGTCAACCCGGAACCAGCAAGTGCTGCAGAGGTATTCCCACTTTTTTACAACTGGTTGGTAATAGTCCTCCACTAAGGAGGAGGAACTCCAGTCGCCAGTTCCAAGGTTGAGAGGACAAATCATGACACCCAACCCAATGCTCAAGTAAAAAACCCTAGAGCCACACAGTGATGATTCACGGCATCAAGGAACCCTCTACCATAGAAAACACGTGAAAAGAGACTAGAAAGAACAAGTACCAGCAAAATCCCAACGCCCAGAAGGAAAACCCTAGAACCACATAAAGGAGATACTCTGCAACGAGTAAACCTTCTACACCAGAAAACTCGAAGACAAAGACCAGAGAAAACAGGTATCAGCGGGTAGAGAAAGGTGATGAAGCCGAAGACAATGAATAGCTGAACCATGTCGAGGGTAGCAGAGAGCTGGTACTTGCCTCCCGCTCCATGGAAATTTCCATTGCCTTGTACCTATTTCAGACTAGGGTAAGTGTAAGTGCATAGTGAAGTGATCTTTTTTTAAATAAGATTTTGTTTTTAATTTTATCTTTACATGTTATCATTGAATTTTCAAAACTCTAAAATATTTATTACAAAATTAATTAATATTTTTGATAAAATTAAATAATTGTGAAAAAAAATAAAAAATTTAAACACTAGTTACATTTGTATGTGTTTATATGTATATTTTTTTTGGTAAATTTGATAAATAAATATAATTACACAGAAGGTGTTATTTAAGGGAGTAAGCTATATACCCGATCATTTGCACTGGGGCCCACTCTACACCACGTAGTGATAGTTTACTCCATCACCTTTCCTGAGACGGAGAGATTCACTGGGTTCTGCTTCTTGCATGTTGATAAGTAAAAACTTATTACTACTTGGAAACTCAGAAAAGCCAAGAAAATATTTATTTTTACCACTTTGAAATGAATATCATTCTTGGTTCGTTGAACAGATTTATCTGGAAATTAAGATTTGAGTAAATGACGTTTATAGAATGGGATTTAAAGATTTATCTTTACTAGTTTATTTCATCTTGACATAGTTTATTTCATCTTGATATAGAAGAATAAAGAAAAAACCAAGAAATATATTCATTTCAAAGTGGTAAAATAAATATTTACTCAGTTTTTCTGAGTTTTCAAGCAGCAATAAGTTTTTACTTATCAAAATGCAAGAAGCAAAACCCAATGAATCTCTCTCTCTCACGGAAAGGTAACTGAGTAAATTATCACTACACGGCGTGAAATGGGCCCCAGTGCAAATGGTCAGGTAGATAGCTTACTCCTTATTTAAAGGGTTGTTGGTTTCTCTGGCGGCTTTGTCGTCTGTCAACGGCCTGTGAGAAACCGCCTCCTGTCCATTTTTATTATATGATTTTTAATATATATTACTTATACTCGTCTGTCTCATTCTCGCTTATGGGCTCATGGCCAATCACCTGAAAGGAAAACCAACTCATGTGAAAATTATGTTCATCCGTTGGCGTGGAGTCTACATATCTAAAAGCGTGAGAGCAGATTAGAAGCCTAACCAGGAGCTGTTAAAAGCAGACAAAGGCCGGCATGTGAAGGATCGCAACGAGGAGCTGTTAAAAGAAGCCAGAGGCCGGCATGTGAAGGATCACTATACCAACGATAGGGTAAGAACGCATGGGGATTTCATGTAACATGCATCTAGCAATAGAAATGACGACTGCATTTTATAAAGGGATTCAAGATAATGATGATATCATATTAAAAAAGGGTGAAGGAAAATGGTGATGTTGATGTTTATATATTATGTTAAAAAAGTATTTTAACTTTAATTTTTGGAAAATTTAGTTATTTCTAAGGTTGACAATTTTGGTAGTTCAATTAAACTATCTATAAACAAAGAAGAGAAGGAAAACGAAAGTTTGAAAAGCCAAAAGAAAATGATATGGGTTACAAAATAAGAATAAAGCAATTTGAGAGAGATCTCACATATATTGTGGGAGAGAACCAAAGAGAACATAAAGCATATTTTGCAAAGAGAGATGGAGAAGTTTTGGTTGTAATTGAACAAAAAAATGAAGATGCATTTGTGTGTAGCAAAGATGCCACATAACTTTTATATTACCCATCACCAATTTTCTCTGGTAAAAATTATGATACGTGGGCTATTAAAGTGAAGACTATATTGTGTGTAGAATACTTATGGGACATTGTCTAGAAGAGGTGTGTAGAACCCACCTATGAAGAATATGAGAAGAATGATGTTGCATGGTCTCTCATTTGACAAGGTTTGGATGAGAACATTTTACCAAAAATGGAAGAAGCAACAAGTGCCAAGGAAGCTTGGAGTATTCTCGTAAAAGAATACAGTGAAAAGGGGAGCTTTGTACATGTAGCAGAGCATGAACATGAGGAAGGTGAATGGGCCCACTGTGTAGATACACCAGTGGATGATATTGAAGCATAGCATGAACATGAAGAAGGTGAATCCCACTACAGAGATACACCAGTGGATGATGAAGTTGATGAAATCGAAGTTGAAGTTGAGCAACAACTTAATCATTGTTTGCATTCAGACATAGATCAAGAAGCAAAGGCAGAGATAGAAAAAACAATGAAATTTGCCGAAGAATACGCAACAACATAGAAATAACAAGAATACAATAGAGAAGATAATGAAAAGGTAAACCACTTCCAATTTGAAGCATTGCATGATGAAGAAAATTTGCTTAAAGGAAGAATTAATGCAATTAAAGAAAGAAATGAAATCGATTGATGAATTGATAAATGGAAGATACAAACTACTTGGAAATGAGAAACAACTGGATGATTGAGAAGAAGATAAAGAGAATCCAACAATGGAATTTGTTGAAGATATGATGTTGAGGATGCCCACTCCTGTTTGACTCTGGATTATTACACTTCACTAGATGGTTTTAACATAACAAATCTCCTATAAATTCCATGATATTCATTTTATTCGAATGATTTGTAACTATATGGATTTTTATTTCTTTGGTTGAGATTTATCTGGAAGTATAATAAATTTTCTTGGGGTTATCCCTTCTAATATAATAATATATGAAGTGTGTTATTCAGGTTCTTGTGATTCTTTAAATTTCCATCTGTCCAAATGGCACTAAATCATTTCTTCATACCCAATTGATAAGTTGTATATTTTCTATGTAGTAGAAAGTTATTTGGATGATATTTTACTTAAAAATTTATTATACTTAAATTTGATTTTCCATATATGATGACAATAAATTGTCAATTTGTCATTGCATTTGATAGACATATTACTCAAAAAAAATCCTTGTATAACATATGTCTATCACTCAACTTTCTTTTCCTCATAAAACATATTACTTATCTTTCATCTCAGACACCCTATTTGCAATCCTTATTATATGTCTATTTGACAATTTTGTCGATCACTCTTTATTAATTGAATATATTTAGTTTCAATCTCTCAAACACCAGGACTTATGAAAAGAA
Organism: Pseudotsuga menziesii; assembly: GCA_001517045.1. NCBI lineage: Eukaryota > Viridiplantae > Streptophyta > Pinopsida > Pinales > Pinaceae > Pseudotsuga > Pseudotsuga menziesii. The sequence continues at coordinate 715,705 of LPNX010932835.1, forward strand.
AATTCATGTCCTGGTTGGTTTCGATGGTCATGAAGCTGGCCCATAAAAATTGACTTGGTTGACCTCAAAGTCTTTAAACTATTTTTTCATGGATCTGCCCGCATGTGATTTAAGTTCCTCCATTTATCCTTTTGATAATGATACAAAACTTTCTCTTCAATGTTATTGTTTCAATTATATTAGATAATGGTTATTTGGGTTATATATAATTCATTTTACCTTCTTCTATATAAAATAAATACGCATTTATATATATAATTTAACAATGTAATTTTTATTTTAATATTATTAACTATTTTTTTTATCTACAATTAGATCAACTTTACTATTTTTCCACAATGCTACAGTAACGAACATAAAATAATAATTCAATAATTATTATACAATTAATAATAACTATTAAAACCAATATTAATTATTAATATTAATACATATTGATATTAATAATTAATAATTAATAAATAGTTATTAGTAAACAATTCTAAAATGACGCATCCTTTCACGGATAGTATCCAAAGTGCCTTTATGATTAATATATATATGGTACTCACTTTGTAATCTATCATCATATCTATTCTATTGTCAATTTATATATTATTATGGCTTATTTAATATTCCAAGTCTTTTGGTAATATTATTTGTGCAAGCGAATAATTATTCGCTTCAAGTGGTATCAGAGCCTCGTTTGGCTGATCTGGGCCTTTGGCCTTAATTCTCAGACCTTGTCTGGTTTTTGGGTTATAGCCTTATTTTAGGGCTTCCCTAAAATATTGGACATTATCCAAAAGAAAAAGAAAACATTAAAAAAAAAAAAGGTTAAAAAAAAAGTTAAGAAAAAAAAAAGATAAAAGGAAAAGGAAAAAAAAAAAAGAGGGTAAAAGTGAAACCACACCTGGTTTCTTAAAGTGGGTTTGAGTTTGAATATAAAAGTGCAAAATAATTACTAGTAAAGAGCAAGTGAGATTTGAACTTAGGTGGGGAATGTAATACTCATTCCTCCCAACCACCCAATCTACTCACATTTTACAAAACTAAAGGGAAAAGAAGATAAAAAGGGTGCATAATAATTGCTACTAAAAAGCAAGTGAGATTTGAACTTAGGTGGGGAAGGTAACACTCATTCCCCCCAACCACCCAATCTATTGACATTTTTACAAACTATTGGAAAAAAAGAAGGAGATATTGATTAAACTTCAAAGAAAAATCAAGAATATGGATTTTAATATTGAAAAGAAGTAAAATTTCCATATCACCTTACAAAAAAATGTTGCAATATTATTTAGAATTAAAGGGACACTTGCAGGGAATGATATCACCATTTTTATCGCACCTGCTGAAAGAAATAATTATATTAGTACTAAATTCGCTAACCATTTAGTGATTCCTAATTCAAATATAAGGGAAGAGCTAGACATTTTGGACAAAAAAATGAACTGAAATAAGTGGCTTACAACTGAGTGTTGGAGATTATATGGTCACGTCGAAATTCATTGTTAGTTCCTTATGGAGCTTTGATGGTGACATAATTTTGGGTTTACCCTGGATAAAAACATTGGGGACTTTCATCTTAAATGCCGAAAATAAGTTTATGACATTTTCCTATAAGAGAAAGAGAATCACATTTCAAGATATTATAATGAAGTCAAAAATAGAACCTCCAACATCTGAAGAATTCCAGGATATATCAGAGATGATTTCAAAGGGTAATCATAAGTCAGAACAAAAGAAGTAAAAAGAAGTTGAAAAAATTGTTGCTGGTAAGGATGAAGAAATTACTTGTTTGAAGAATCATAGTCAAGACTTGAACGCACAGATTAAGAAATTAATAAGGGAAAATGATTTCAATCAAAGACACAAAAATCAAGATATAAAGAAAGAAATAATTGATTATGAAGCAGAAATAATACGCTTGAACAAAATCATTAACAACAGAGATGAAGAACTAACGCACATACGACAGAAAGTAGAAGATCAAGAATCAGTGGTCGACCAATATCAACAACAGATAAAAGTTCTTCAACAACAAAACAGTGACTCTAAAAAGGAACACAAGTTGGAGATCGCAAAGAGTAATAAAACAATATCCAATAGTTATGAAGAAATTTTTAGATTAAGAAATCATAATAAAACCCTGATTACAAAAATCAAAAAATTAAAAAATAGTAGTAAGAAGGAACACTCCGATGAAGACTTCGAAGGAAAATTACTGGAAAAGCAAGAAGAAAACCAGTGTTTAAATAATCATAATCAGGAACTACAGAATCAGATCAAGGAGTTACAAATTGAAAAAAAATCGCAAGAGGAAAGAATCGAAAAGATTCAGAATCGTGAACAATCTACTGGAGAACCATGAAGCACAATCCAAGAAAATGCATCCAAAAATCAAATCAAGGAAGTGAAGACAGTCCTCGTTGTAGTCCAAAAGAAAGAAGAACAAACAACACCTACACCTTACAGACATCCTAATTATAATCATCATTTTGACCAACGACAGGGTCAAAATGAATATTCACAAAAGACTTATGTGGACATGCGAAAATATCGACATACCAAGCAACAATTGAGACGAATTGTCCCACAAAAAATCTCAGAGCTCCAATAAAAATAGATATGGGATGGCCCACAGCAGATACGATGCGACAATTCTCCTGGGGAATCCGTAATTCATATCGGCTCATCTCCTCAAATGTCGCAAATACAAAAGGGAAAGAATTTCGAGACGACAGATTAAAATAAATGAGACATTAATGTCCAATGCATCTTTGAGGACAAAGATTCTCTTAAGGGGAAGGCAATGTAACAAACATAAAATAATAATTAAATAACTATTATATAATTAATAATAACTATTAAAATCAATATTAATTATTAATATTAATACATATTGATATTAATAATTAATAATTAATCATTAGTTATTAGTAAACAATTCTAAAATGACGCATCCTTTCATGGATAGTATCCAAAGTGCCTTTACAATTAATATATATATGGCACTCACTTTGTAATCTATCATCATATATATTCTATCATCAATTTATATATTATATATTATTATGGCTTATTTAATATTCCAAGTTTTTTGGTAATATTATTTGTGTAAGCGAATATTATTTGATAATGATACAAAACTTTCTCTCCAAGGTTATTGTTTCAATTATATTAGATAATGGTTATTTGGGTTATATATAATTCATTTTACCTTCTTCTATATAAAATAAATACTCATTTTTATATATAATTTAACAATGTAATTTTTATTTTAATATTATTAACTATTTTTTTATTATCTACAATTAGATCAACATTACTATTTTTCCACAATGCTACACACTTAGAATGCACATATCATATGAATTCCTTTTAGAGAACACTTTGAACATCACATACTGTAACTTTATGTATCAATGTTTTTTATTACAACTACCACGAAGGTTATCCATGCCTCAGCTACCAGTTATCACATGTAAAATGAGATACATAATTTAGATATTTCCTATTCTAACCCAAATTATATAATATAAACACCTATCAGTGTAATAAATCGACACATTAGAAGTCTCCACATGAATCCTTTGACCATTGAATGAGAATGGAAAGGTAGAATTTGTCTAATCAGATCAAAGGAATTGTCGAATAGAGGAGAAAAAACACGTCATCCAAGAATTCATATGATGACATATTATCATTTGTACTGAAATATGCAATAGAAAAAGAAATTGCTAGTAAGTTTGAATTTACCACATAGCAGATCATAGATTTAATTATGCATTTGTTGTTCGTTTACATTGAAACTAGACCAAATACATTTTCCCTGGTAGTGCAACATTTATCTAAAAATCCCCATATCATTCAAGAGCTTAGGGTTAGTACATCACTATTAAAAGAATATGCCATTGGCACCACACCAGTAGTTTCATGAAGAGTTGTGATACCACATTATAATTCAAATTATGTTTTATAGACAATAATTTCATTGCGTAGGAAGAACATGAAGAAATCAGATGGACCAAAAGAAACAATGAGAGTACTATGCCATGGGAACACTATAAGTCAATGGCATTTACGAGAAGTGTAAGTTATTATTTAACTACTAATACAATTGCCTTGCTTTTTTCTATGTAAACATGACATGAATACCAATTAATAAATTTTGTTTTGTATTTTCAAGTGATGAAAGAGGCATTGAGATTAGGGAACCCACCTTTCAATAACATATTTTTCAAATAATATATAGAGAATGTGGCATATGAAAGTATGGATCGTTCTTTCTCTCCCGACTCTAAACAAAAATGCACTATATTATAACCATTTCAAACAAATATCTGTTGATTATTCTTATATGAAGGATACACAAGGTCAACCATTGGCATTGATAACACTGAACGTCAAGACTTGACCTTCACGACGATGTCACACACTACAAAATTATAATGATTGTGAATTGCACCATCTTTCTCCTTAGAACACCACGCAAAGATGAAAGACAATTCTTCTATCTCACTTTGAAAACCCGTCCATTCCCCCTACCAAATGAATATATCAATGTTGATTGCCAAAATAATTATATTTAAAACGATCATTACCCAGGCCTTTATTGTTTTACTCATATACGTATATGTACAGTTCCTTTTTCTTGCCATCGATTACATGGGTTTCTATTTATTACTTATTAATAGTTGCAACAAAATTTTCCTTTATATTTCCTCTACTTTCAACACATAAAATTACATCATCTGCATACACATAACTTTCTCTTATTTTCCAACATTTCAAACGTATCTTCGGTGTTTCATTTCCCCCTCTTAGGGGGTATGCTAGTTATATCATAATTAAAGGTAAGTGCATAATGAAATGATGCTTTAGATATTTTGTCAAAAAGAAACTCTAACTTTACTTTTATATATCATTATACAAAATTAAACAATTATGAAAAAGTTAATAACTACAAATTTACTTAAATTATGTAATTACATAGGTAGGTGTTTATATTTGGTGGTAAATTTGATAAAAACTTAATATATATTTAAGATGTGAGTAGAGATATATCATGATTGAAGGTAAGTGCATAATGAAGTAATGTTTTAGACATTTTGTAAAAAAAAAAACTTAATTTTACTTTACTTTTAATTGATTGTATAGTGTTGTTTACAAATTCAAAAAATGTCTAGATTGATTTTATGGTTGTCCTTCTAAATTTAAATTATATATATATATAATCAAGATTCTTTTTGCTTTCTTGCGAAGATGGGTTGCACTATTTAACAAAAAACCTAGAAATTAAATCCTTCAAACAAGCTCTCCAATTTATGCTCTAACAATAATAACAATTATTGGTAGGTGATGCATGGATAATTCGTACTTGATGTATGGATAATTGGGAATCCTTAAAAATAGGTTTTTAAGGCATATACAATGGAGAACAAGTACAAGAAAACTTGTTTATGACACTTAACTTATTTCCTATTGGTGTTCACCGGCCACACCGTGTGTAGCACCCCGGTTTTGACCCCGTTGCATTAATGTATGTGATGTGAATATTATATAAAATCATGACAAGGAGCTCAAGGCCAAGGCCCTGTCACTGATTGATGTTCAAATATAGGTGATCATGGTTGATGCCTATGGTTTCTGTGCTAAGTCAAGCACGTTTGTAAACATCATGTAAATATGCAAAATTAATGAAAAACCCACAGCCAACTATGTCAATGCAATGAACAATGAGATGGGGGCATGATTTTCCTAAGGATAAGGGGGTGGGAATGTTAACCTTGAACCTGTTTGGGGAAAAGCCATGTGTCATGGGGAGAACCCATCAGAACTGTCAACTACCCTCTTTCTTGTCTTTTCTTCCTAACCATTCATTCTGCCAGAAAGTGGTTGAGGTAGTTATTGCTTGGAAGGGGAATAATATGGGCAATTTCGAATGGGGCAGAGCACCTAGTTCTTAAATGTCGTATTTTGCTTGCAAGGACAAGAAAACACCAGAACCGTATGTCATCCTAACCCATGCGTTCACCCCGGGTTTTCCTACTCTCACGTTTTGAGAGCTACGGGACGTTCAGATTCAGGGATTCATGCATTCATTCATTTGATCATTCATTCACCACCTTCACTCCCCAGTCGGTCATTGAGTGTGTTTTCTTAGACATTGTGGTATTTGTTGTGCTACAACGTTATCCTAACTACATAGCGTATGAGACCCTGTTACTCGTGTTCAGAGTAAGCCTGTCATGTAGAGTCTCCCTGTGGTTGTTGTGTTGTGAACCCTGGTTCGGGTCTGACTGTGTGCGAGACTTAGGAATGGAAGAGACGTAGAATGCGCTTGATAAACCTGGTGTGGAACCTCACAGTAAGATAAGAGTGGCCGGTGAACCTGCCATGCACATCCTGAAGAGCACTGGAAGGGAAGGTGTATCCCGAGGGACTGTGGAGCAGAGAAGGGGACACTTCCTTGTGTTGGGTGTGAAGGCAGAGGGGGATCCAAGCCAGATAGATCTTGTGAAGGTGTCCTTAGCTCTGTCGATGAGCTCACTAGCTTAGCGGTTCTTCCTTCCCATTTCCTTAAAAGCTTGATAAACCCAACTGGAGAGATGGCTTGGCGGGTACCTTGTTAAACCCATATGTTGGCTTGGCTGTGTCTATTGCACCTGACCTTGTGAGTAACCTTTAGCTGGACAGTCTGTTAAACCCAACTGCGAATGCTGGCTTGGCTAGGTAGCCTGACAAACCCATCAGTGAGATGGCTTGACTATGTATAGTCTGTTAAACCCATCTGTTGGCTTGACTGGTCCTTAAGGTGAAAGTTGTCTTGACTGTGAACAATCTGTGAAACCCAACTGTGAGATGGCTTGGCTGAGTGGCCTGTGGAACCCATATGTGGGATGTTTTCCCTTGCAGCCTGTGAAACCCAACTGTGTTGGCTTGGCTAAGTTTGATTGCATCCTCGGTTATGTATGAGTCTACTAGTGTTCCCTTATCCTTGTAGGAAATCATGCCCAGCTTGGGGGTGGCAGTGTTACTGAGAGATTAAGGAGCACACTGGCCTATGGTTGGGTGGAACGTTGCAGAGACATAGTTGGTTGTGGGACAAGATTTCTTCAAGATAAGTGTTCTTGTCCACATAATTCTCTGTAATTGTAATTCTTGCATTGTATATGCTTGATGGAATGTGATGAACATGTTGCTATGTTGAGTTACACAGTGTTCCCTGAATAACTGCAATTATAGGCATCTATGTATGTTTTTCCTTCAATGCATTTTACTAAGTTGCAGGGTAGATTGGGCAGTTTGGTAATGGCCTGGATGATCAGATCGATCCAAAAATTCGGCTAAAAAGTTGAGTTTTCTACTAGAAATTCTCATTTGTGTAGTTTGCGGGATTAAGGATTTTGCGGGATGAAGGATGCGGTACGTCGTTTCGCAGATTTTGGTTTCCGCAGATTTTCCTTCTGCAACTTGCAAGATACGGAACGTCGTTTCGCAGATTTTGGTTTCCACAGATTTTCCTTCTGCAACTTGCGGGATGTGGGATCGTGGTGTTGCAATTTCCATATTTCCAATTCCGCAACTTGGGCTTTCCACACCATTGATTTTAGCGGGTGATTTCTGATCCGTTGATTTAGTTCTATCTATGGGATCACCTGTGATCGTTGATTTTCTTCGCGCTCTCTCTTCATCGTTCGATCTCTTCTGATATCCCTCCTTGCAAATCGTTGGATTGATCCATGGAAGACGGGAGTGAGCGTGACAGTGTTGGAAATGTTGAGATGTGGTTCACGACCATGCCCTGTGTTCGATGAACAGTGAAGGTTCTCGATGAAACTTTTAATTCCGCATGACAGCGTGGGGTATGGGTACGTGACGGCGTGGTATCAAAGCTGTGAGTTGCAGCATTGGGCCTGGATGGGCCAGAGAGCAGTCAAGAGTACCCTCTTATACCAACTTGTAGTACACTACACCGTGGTATCAGAGCAGTGGGTTGCAGCTTTGGGACTGGATGGGCCATGAATCAATTAACCAAAGCTGTCGGTTACAGTATTGGGCCTAGATAGGCCAAGTGACAGTAAGTAAATGGTTTTGATTTTGAATTACTGTGTATCTGACAAATGGTGTTGGTAACATGTTTTGTAGAGTCATAGTACATTTTGGGAAAAGTAAGTTGTGATTCAGCCATGAGAACCCCTGACGGATATGATGTTCGGGATTCCTACGAGTGTGCGTGAGATGCCATGGGGGAAAATGTCTGAGTTGGAAATGATGACATAGAGTCTAAAGGAAGGAGATTCCAAGAGACACCGCTAGATATTGCAGCCACCATGAGAAGCTTAATTAAAGCCCAGGAAGAGCAGTATTAGTTGAATGTTTCTATGTTGCAGAGTTTGACAGACTTGCAAAGAAAGGTAGACTCTGGGCAGGGTACAGTGAAACCCGAAGGCAATAAGAGCAGTACCAGAAGAAGAAGAAGGACTTCTGGTAAGTCATCTGACTCAAAGGATTCCAGTGGGGATTCAAGCTATTCTTCTTGCAAGGGAAAGAGAAAGAGGCCCCATAGAGATCGCGCTCGGGATGAATTTAAGAAAGCTAAACCTCCTACGTTTGATGGTGAGATAATGACTGGACAAGAGGTTGAAGCTTGGATTCTTGGGATAAAGAAGTACTTCCAAGTTCAGGATTATTCGGAAAACATGAAAGCAAGGGTTGCCATATTCAATTTGAATGGAAGGGCACCCATTTGGTGGGAGCACTTCAAGCAAGTATGGAAGATCAGTGAAAGGAGACTTAAGTGGAAACAGTTACAGAAGTATTTCAAGTGGAAATACCTCTTTGACAGGTACTATGATGACAAGATCAAAGAATTCCATGAGCTAAGATTGGGACAATAGACCATGGAAGAGTATGCGAATAAGTTTTTGGAATTGTTAAGGTATGTCAGGTACATCAAGGATGAAAGAGTGAAAATCCAGCGTTTCCTGAGTGGATTGCCTCAGTCTTACAAAGACATAATCGTGTTTTATGAACCTAGAACTCTTGAAGAAGCAATAAGGAAATCTAAGTATTGCTATGAGCATAGAAAAGGGAAATATGATTACCATAATTCATGGAAAGACAAGAAGAATGACAAGACGGACCAAAGGAAGAAAGGGTTCAAACCTTCTAGCTTTAGGAATCAGCAGTCGCAACCATCCCAAGCGGAAAAGCAGCCAGCTAAAGTGGTGGGAGAGAAACCAAGAGATCCACAGCAAAACAGAGAACCTTTCCAATGTTGGAGATGTGGAGGACCCCACATGCGCAGGAATTGCCCACTCGAGAATGAGAGTGCAAGGCTAGCTTACAATATTCAAGAATCAGAAACAGTGGGTCAAGTAGCAAGGGCCGACCCTAGGATTTATGCAGCATTGGAGGACCGCCAGGCATACCACTAGTCCACTGTGGTTGAAGTTGCAGGTAAGAGTGTTGATCAATCTATTGCTATCTTGATTAACCATGGTTCTACTCATAGTTACATTACTCATAGGGTAGTGGAGATTTGTGCCTTTAAGAAAGTAAAGCATAACAAATCTTGGTTAGTTCAGTTAGCCACTGGAACTAAGAGAAAGGTTAGTGAAGTGATAGAGAAATGTCCATTGAGTATGAATGGATTGGTCACTTGTGTAGATCTTAATGTTCTACCGCTTGGTTCCTATGATGTTCTCATTGGAATGGATTGGTTAGAAGCTCACAAAGTAAAGCTTGACTATTATAATAAGGCTTTTGAGTGCTTGGATGAGGGAGGCAAATCAAGGATTGTGAAAGGCATTCCAAAGGTGATTTCTGTGAGGCAAGTCTCAGCAATGCAGTTGAATAAGTTTTGTAGGAAAGGTTGCCGGTTGTATGCAACCCATATTTTGGAGGCAACAGAGAGTGAAACTCCTAGGTTGGAGGACTTTCATGTGTTGCAGGAATTCAGGGATGTGTTTCCTGATGAGATTCCAGGGCTTCCTCCAAAGAGGGACATTGATTTCACAATTGAACTTGTGTCGGGAGCAGCACCAGTGTCCAAGACACCCTACAGAATGAGCACGCCAGAAATGTTAGAGCTGAAGATGTAGCTGCAAGAATTGTTGGAGAAGAAGTATATTAGACCCAGTGTGTCTCCGTGGGGAGCACCAATTCTGTTTGTAAAGACGAAAGATGGTACACTTAGGTTGTGTATTGATTACAGACAATTGAACAAGGTTACAGTGAAGAATAAATACCCTTTAACTAAGATTGATGATCTCTTTGATCAAATGAGAGGAGCAAAGGTATTTTCCAAGATTGACTTGAGGTCTAGTTACCATTAGGTAAGAATCAAGGATGAAGACATTCATAAGACAGCCTTCATAACAAGGTATGGACATTATGAGTTTGTAGTGGTACCATTTGATCTCACAAATGCATCAGCTACATTTATGTGCCTTATGAATAGTGTCTTCAACAGGTATTTGGACAAGTTTGTTCTTGTTTTCCTTGATGACATTCTTGTTTATTCCAAGAATGAGGAAGACCATGAAGAGCATTTGAGATTGACATTGCAATTGCTCAGGGAGCATCAGCTGTATGCAAAGCTGAAGCAAGTGTGACTTCTATAGAGATAGAATTCAGTATTTGGGTCACATTATCTCAGAAGAGGGTATATATGTGGACCCTGAAAAGATTGAAGGCATTATGAATTGGCCTACTCCAAGAAGTGTGACATATGTGAGATCTTTTATGGGACTTGCAGGATATTACATGAGATTCATTGAGGGATTCTCCAAAGTTGCACATGCCATCACTTCTTTGCAAAAGAAGGGGATAAAGTTTGAATGGACCTCGAGGTGTGAAGAAAGCTTCCAGCAATTGAATAATCTTCTCACTAGTGCACCAATATTGAAGGTTGCAGACCCAGAGAAAGATTTTGTGGTATGTACCGATGCATGCAGACAAGGGCTTAGAGGAGTCCTTATGCAAGACAACCACGTTGTAAGTTATGAGTCCAGAAAGTTGAAGGAGCATGAGAAGAACTACACTACTCATGATCTTGAACTTGCAGCCATAATACATACTCTCAAGATGTGGAGGCATTACTTGATGGGCAGAATATTCGAGTTGAGGACAGACCATTGTGGTCTGAAATATTTGTTCGATCAGCCTATTCTAAATGCTAGGCAAGCTAGATGGCTGGAGTTTTTATGTGAGTTTGATTTTGAAATCAAGCACATAAAAGGAAAAGAGAATACGGTAGTTGATGCACTCAGTAGGAAGGTGCAGGAAATGCACGTGGCATCTCTTAGTACTTGCCAATCAGATTTGAGGCACCAGATTGTTAATCATACTGCTAGAGATGAATTGTATGTGCAGGTCAAGGACAAATTACAGCCGCAAAGTCTTAAGAAGAAGTATGAGGGATATAAACTAGAAGAAGATGGACGTCTTACCTATAAAGGCAGGATTTATATTCCAAATGTAGCAGATATGAGGAGAGTTGTTATGGATGAGATCCATCAAGCTTCGTATTTTGGTCACCCAGGATATCGGAAGACAATTGCTACAACCAGAAAGCAGTATTTCTGGCTAGGGATGAAAAGGGACTTGATTGAGTATATTTCAAGGTTCATGAAATGTCAGCAGGTAAAGGTTGAGCATCAACACCTTGTAGGTTTGTTGTAACCTTTGCCAGTTCCAGAATGGAAATGGGAAGTTCTTTTCAAGGATTTTATTATAGGATTGCCAATGACCTGGAGACAACATGATTCTGTCATGGTTGTGGTGGACAAGTTGACAAAGGCAACACATTTTATACCAGTTAAGTCTATGCATAAGACTAATGACATTGCAAAGATCTTCATGAAGGAAATTTTCAAATTGCATGGATTGCCTAAGGCAATAGTCTCTAACAGAGATGTCAAGTTCACTTCCAATTTTTTGAAAGGTTTGTTTGTAGACTTGGGTACAAAGCAAAACTTCAGCACCGCATAGCATCCTCAGGCTGATGGTCAGACAAAGCGAGTTAACTAAGTGCTTGAAGAAATGCTTCACATGTATGTGATGGACAAACAAACCAAGTGGGAAGATTATTTACATTTGGTAGAGTTTGCATATAATAATGGACAACAAACATCCTTGGGGATGAGTCCGTATGAAGCTTTATATGGCAAAAGGTGTAGGACACCAATGACTTGGGATAATCCAGTGAACATGATTGTGCTTGGTCTAGAATTGCTCAAGGAAACGGAGCAAGAGGTTGTAAAGATCAGGCAAAATCTAAAAGCAGCCTAGGACAGACAAAAAAGTTATGCTAATAAGCATAGGGTGAACAGAGAGTTCAGTATTGAGGATCATGTTTACCTCAGAGTGAGGGCAAGGAAGAGTTCCTTGAAGCTTGGAAGTTGTACCAAGTTGGCACCTAGATATTGTGGGCCATTTGAAGTGCTTGAAAGAATAGGGCCAGTTGCATATAGACTTGCATTGCCTGCTAGCACTAGAGCTCATAATGTTTTTCATGTTTCCTTGCTTAAGAATTATGTACATGATCCTAACCATGTGATAGATTGGGATGTGATTAAGGTGGAACCCAAGGGAGAGTTCCGAATCGAGCCAACGCGCGTCCTCGACAGGAATGTCACCATGCTCCGGAATCGAGCCATAAGGCAGGTAAAGGTGCAATGGGAGCACTACGCTCCTTAAGAGGCTACGTGGGAGCTGGAGGATGCCATGCGATTGGCACATCAGTTTTTGTTCAATTGTGCGGAGCATTGAGGCAATGCCAGTGTAGCATTTCGTTCAATTATGTAAAGCACTGAGGACAATGCTATTAAAGGGGGAGGGGAATGTAACACCCCGGTTTTGACCCCGTTGCATTAATGTATGTGATGTGAATATTATATAAAATCATGATAAGGAGCTTAATGCCAAGGCCCTGTCACTGATTGATGTTCGAATATAGGCGATCATGGTTGATGCCTATGGTTTATGTGCTAAGTCAAGCACGTTTGTAAACATCATGTAAATATGCGAAATTAATGAAAAACCCACAGCCAGCTATGTCAATGCAACGAATAATGAGATGGGGGCATGATTTTCCTAAGGATAAGGGGGTGGGAATGTTAACCTTGAACCTGTTTGGGGAAAAGCCATGTGTCATGGGGAGAACCCATCAGAGTTGTCAACTACCCTATTTCTTGTCTTTTCTTCCTAACCATTCATTATGCCATAAAGTGGTTGAGGTAATTATTGCTTGGAAGGGGAATAGTATGGGCAATTTCGAATGGGGCAGAGCACCCAATTTTGGAGTGTCGTGTTTTGCTTGTAGGGACAAGAAAACACTAGAACCGTATGTCAGCTTGACCCATGCGTTCACGCCGGGTTTTCCTACTCTCACGTTTTGAGAGCTACAGGACGTTTGGATTCAGGGATTCATGCATTCATTCATTTGATCATTCATTCACCACCTTCACTCCCCGATCTGTCATCGAGTGTGTTTTCTTGAACATTGTGGTATTTGCTGTGCTGTAGCGTTATCCTAACTACAGAGCATATGAGACCCTGTTACTCGTGTTCAGAGTAAGCTTGTGATGTAGAGTCTCCCTGTGGTTGTTGTGTTGTGAACCTTGGTTCGGGTCTGACTGTGTGCGAGACTTATGAATGGGAGAGACGTAGAATGCACTTGATAAACCTAATGTGGAACCTCACAATAAGATAAGAGTGGCTGGTGAACTTGCCATTCACATCCTGAAGAGCACTGGAAGGGAAGGTGTAGCCCGAGGGACTGTGGAGCAGAGAAGGGGACACTTCCTTATGTTGGGTGTGAAGGCAGAGGGGGATCCAGGCTAGATAGATCTTGTGAAGGTGTCCTTAGCTCTATCGATGAGCTCACTAGCTTAACAATTTTTCCTTCCCATTTCCTGAGAAGCCTGATAAACCCAACTGGAGAGATGGCTTGGTGGGTAGCCTGTTAAACCCATCTGTTGGCTTGGCTGTGTTTGTTGCACCTGACCTTGTGAGTAACCTTTGGCTGGACAGTTTGTTAAACCCAACTGCGAATGCTGGCTTGGCTAAGTAGCCTGACAAACCTAGCAGTGAGATGGCTTGACTGTGTACAGTCTGTTAAACCCATACGTTGGCTTGACTGGTCCTTAAGGTGAAAGTTGGCTTGACTGTGAATATTCTGTGAAACCCAACTGTGAGATGGCTTGGTTAAGTGTCCTGTGAAACCCATATGTGGGATGTTTTCCCTTGCAACCTGTGAAACCCAACTGTGTTGGCTTGGCTGAGTTTGATTACATCCTCGGTTATGTATGAGTATGCTAGTGTTCCCTTATCCCTGCAGGAAATCATGCCCGGCTTGGGGGTGGCAGTGTTGTTGAGAGATTAAGGAGCACACTAGCCTATGGTTGGGTGGAACGTTGCAGCGACATAGTTGGTTGCGGGACAAGCTTTCTTCAAGATAAGTGTTCTTGTCCACATTATTCTCTGTAATTGTAATTCTTGCATTGTATTTGCTTGATGGAATGTGATGAACATGTTGCTATGTTGAGTTACGCATTGTTCCCTGAATAATTGCAATTATAGGCATTTATGTATGTTTTTCCTTCAATGCATTTTACTAAGTTGCAGGGTAGATTGGCCAGTTTGGTAATGGCTTAGGTGATCAAATCGATCCAAGAATTTGGCTGAAAAGTTGAGTTTTCTGCTAGAAATCCTCATTTGCACAGTTTGCGGGATTAAGGATTTTGCGGGATGCGAGATGCGGAACGTTGTTTCACAGATTTTGGTTTCCGCAGATTTTCCTTCCGCAACTTGCAGGATGCAGAATGCGGAACATCGTTTCGCAGATTTTGGTTTCCGCAGATTTTCCTTCCATAACTTGTGGGATGCGGGATGCGGGATTGTTGTGTTGCAATTTCCATATTTCCAATTCCGCAACTTAGGCTTTCTGCACCGTTGATTTTTGTGGGTGATTTTTGATCTGTCGATTTAGTTCTATCTGTGGGATCACCTATGATCGTTGATTTTCGTCGCGTTCTCTCTCTGTCGTTCGATCTCCTTTGATATCCTTCCTTCCAGATCGTTGGATTGATCCATGGAAGACAGGAGTGAGCGTGACAGTGTTGGAAATGTTGAGATGTGGTTCACGGCCATGCCATGTGTTCGATGAATAATGAAGGTTCTCGATGAAATTTTTAATTCCGCGTGACAATGTGGGGCATGGGTACGTCACACCGTGCTAGTTTATATTTTGGGGTGGACTAGCACCGATGCTTTTCCTAGATTGCATGAGGATGAGACAAGTGTATTGTCCATATTGATTTTATCTTGGTCGTTCCAAATTCAAAAAAAACAATTATAAAAACAAAAATATAAAATATAATTAGTAGATGATGCATAACTGGTAGCTCGTGGATGGATAACTCTTAGCTGATGCATGGATATTCAGTAGTTTGTGGAAGACAACCCGTTTAACTGGAAGAAGACATGAGATATATAACTTGTTCATGGTACTTAACTTGTGGCCTACATTGGTAGGTGTTTATATTTGGTGTACATTTTTCAGTGGTAAATTTGATAAAAACTTAACATTATTTAGGATATAAGTAGAGTTATACCATGATTGAAGGTAAGTGCATAATGAAGCAATGTTTTTAGAGATTTTGTAAAAAATAAAAATAAAAAATTACTTTACATTTAATTGATTTTATAGTGATGTTTACAAATTCAAAATTTGCCTAGATTGATTTTATGGTTGTCTTTCCAAATTTAAAATCAATATATNCCACAAGTTAAACGACTGTGCTAGTTTAGAATTTGGGGTGGATTAGTATCGATGCTTTTCCTAGATTGCATGAGGATGAGACAAGTGTACTGTCCATATTGATTTTATCTTCGCCGTTCCAAATTCAAAATAAACAATTATAAAAACAAGAATATAACATATAATTAGTAGATGATGCATGGATAACTAGTAGCTCATGGATGGATAACTCATAGCTGATGCATGGATATTCAATACTTTGTGGAAGACAACCTGTTTAACTAGAAAAAGGCAGTATACATATAGCTTGTTCATGGCACTTAATTTGTGTCCTACATTTGTAGGTGTTTATATTTGGTATACATTTTTCCGTGATAAATTTAATACAAGGTCAACATATATTTAAGATATAAGTAGAATTATACCATGATTAAAGGTAAGTGCATAATGAAACAATGTTTTTAGAGATTTTGTTAAAAAAATAATAATTTTACTTTACTTTTAATTGATTTTATAGTGATGTTTACAAATTCAAAATTGGCCTAGATTGATTTTATGGTTGTCCTTCCAAATTTAAAATCAATAATTATATATAAAATCAAGATTCTTTTTGCTTTCTTGTGAAGATGGGTTGCACTATTTAACCAAAAACCTAGAGATTATATCCTTCATACAAGCTCTCCAATTTATGCTCTAATAATAATAATAATAATAATTGATAGGTGATGTATGCATAATTGGTACTCGATGTATGGATAATTGACAATCCTTTAAAAATAGGTAGGCATAGACAATGGAAAACAAGTACAAGAAAACTTGGGGTGGACTACCACCAATGTTTTTCTTGTATGAGTATGAGACAAGTGTACAACAATTATAAAAAAAAATAAAAAATATAATTAGTAGATGCATAGAAAACCGTAACTCATGGATGGATAGTGAAAGACAACTCATTAATATTATAATTATAATAATTATAATTGTAAAAATGAAACATAAAAATAATTTAATATATGGTAATGAAACAAAAACATAAAAAGTTAATAACAATAACTTTGACTCAAATGTTTAAATGGCGTAATTTTGCGTTCTATTAGGTGCAAGATTGCTTTTCCTTTACATTATTTATTTAAATATGTTAGCACCACTAACTCTATGTTTTTAACCTCTAAAAATTGAAGATGTCCCTTCAACCAAACTTCACCATCTTTTGACCAAACTGAGAAAATGAAACAAGAACTTTCAAACGAGAAGAACAGTCAACCTCATCTAAACAGAAATCAAAACCCTTTATAAATTGCATTGCCAATTCTTTAGACCCAGTCCCTGATTTCTTTGAAGCAAAGCTATTAACACGAAAACAAAGGAAACTGGGCTCATAAAATAAGCATTCCAACAACAACACACAGTGACAGCACAACACACCCCCACCTTCCCATCTTCCTTCATCGCGCTACAAATCCTATTCAGCTTTTCATTGCCAAAAGCTCAGAAGGAATCACGGCAACAAACGGCGAGGAGATCGAAAATACCAGCAAAAAGAAGAAGAATAGAGAATGAGGAGGAGGGGATTGCCCCAGAGAAGCTTTTTTGTGCTTTTCCTATTTCTATTCATTGTTTCTACTTTCGGACAGAAACAGCAAGAGCACCAGCAGTCCGAGCGTATTGCTGGTAAACCCCAAATTACCCTTTTATATCATTTATTTTGTGTTTTGTTTTTGAGATCTGCAATGTGTTTGAACCTCGAGCTCGGGTAGACCTAATGTTGAAGTGTGTGCTTCATATTTCATACAAATATGTTTTTGCCCAAATCAACTGTGAACAATACAGTTGATTACAGAATGGGCAGAGTCGTTTGATCTCTGGCCGTCAGTTATTTGTTAGGAATTGAGATTCCATGTAAGGCATTCCAGTCTTCCATACAACTGAGTTCAGCATTACAGTCATTTCAGTCTTACGATAACATGCTGCTTAATCCATAATTTTTCATCCTATAGTGGCATTTGAGTCCTAGCCGTGGCTTGGAAGGTACAAGCGTACTATCGGGCTACAAATTTTTAGTCATCATGGCTCACCCGCTTATGATTTATCTCATAGTGGTCCTGGTGATCCACGATACCTGCCAAACTACCGGCTTCCAAAGGGGGCGAAGAGTAAAAACCCATTAGCTTGTTTCTATGTGCCCGGGAGATAAGGGAGGTCCTACCCAAATGGCTGTCGGTCTTAAGTTCTTGATTGCATAGACATAATCAACATAGGCATTGACTACATCCCCAAATCCTAGGTTTATTCCCACTAGATAAACAACAAGGTCATTGACTTATATCCTGCAGAGTAATCTTCATAAACAACAAGGGCATTAACTCATATCACAAAATCTTCCAGAGTAATTTACTTAATCAACATACGAGTCAATTCATTTCGAAATTCGATGGAGTTGTTTTGCTTTACAGAGTTTTGAATTTGTGTTTTTGGATAGTCTGGGAACAATTCTCTTGCTCTTACAACATGAGCCTTAATTATTGGTTTCAGTTTTCAAAAACCTCCAGAGTCATGTTGCTTTCTTGACGTAGTAAAGGTCTGTTGGCGTGAATTTTATTCCAAGTTATGAGGCCCGTGATTTGTGAATGTACTATGTAGTTCAGATAACTCTTATTTACCGGCCTCCAGGCTCCACCATCTAATGATGATGCCCACCAGTGGTAAAGAAGGGGATTTGTGACAGTCATAGCAGATAGCCAATTAGACTGTAAAGAAACGTAGCCCCAAACCTCTTGGTGCCTAAAGGATCGGGGTTAAGATGGATATATGCTGGTTTACTTAATTAGTATATTTTTTTATTGTTATTATTGTAGGCTTTACACATTCATCTATACTGTGCTGTGAATTGCACCTAACTTTTCTTGGTGCAAGAAGGTGCATAGACCTTGCTGCTTCCTAAGTCTAGCAGCATTTCATTAAGAAGAATAACATAATCTCATAATCTTTCAATCCCAAGTAGTTACATTGCAATATACAGCTGTCCAAAGCAATCACAACAAAGAAGTTACATAGGAATGATCTGATCATTTTTGACTAGTCTCCATATCTTAGGATCTTATAACAAACTTTGTCTAGTAGTCCCAGACTACCCTTGGTCTCACTTATGCTATACTTAGTCGAAATTTCCTCTAACAAGGCCTCTCTGTACATTGGACTGACATTGCACTGGCGGCAAACAACAAGGGTAGGATCACAGGTTCAGACACCATAACATCTTTCCGCAACGGCAAACAGCTCTATTATAGACCTTGCTCACAGTCATTTAATTTGCATTACAACTCAACTTCACTAATGATTTATTCAATCCATTAGATCCATTTTTCTTGTTTTAAATGCAAATATGGACACGAGAGACACTTCTTCAGATATCTTGTTATGCATTAAATTTGAAGCTTGAACTTACTTGCTTCCGTTTGAATGCAGGCAGTGCTGGTGATGTCTTGGAGGATGACCCAGTTGGGAGATTGAAAGTGTTCATTTATGAGTTACCCAGTAAATACAACAGGAAGATTTTGGCAAAAGATCCCAGATGCCTTACCCATATGTTTGCCACTGAGATCTTTATGAATCGATTTTTGCTTGCTAGCCCTGTCCGTACTTTGAATCCAGAGGAGGCTGACTGGTTTTATACTCCTGTGTATACTACATGTGATCTCACTCCAAATGGGTTGCCATTGCCCTTTAAATCTCCCAGAATGATGAGAAGTGCTATTCAGTACATTTCCACTAATTGGCCATATTGGAATCGCACTGAAGGGGCAGATCATTTCTTTGTGGTGCCACATGATTTTGGTGCATGCTTCCACTACCAAGTACAGACACGATCTTTCATTTTGTTTATTCTTTGGGTGAACTCTTGACATTATTTAATGGAAAATAGTAGTTCTCTATTTTAGAAAGAAGCTGATGCTTATTAAGAGATATAGTGGTACCTTGTGCATTTTATTTTTCTTTAATTGTACCATTTTATTTGTTAGAAGCACAAACACAACGTTTCAGTGAGATTTGTATGTTTGTTTTTATGAATAAAACCCCATTAATGAATTGAATTGTTTATAACAAATGCTTCAAGTTTATCATTCATCCACAAACAATAGAAAGGTACATTGTGCAGAAAGGCAACTCATTAAGAATACTATGCTAGCTCTAGTCTATTTTCTTTTTCTAAATGTTACGCATGGATTGTTGTTGAATATACAGCTTATTTAATTGTTTTTGTGGGTTGTTGATGTTGATTTCAGGAAGAGAAAGCTATTGAGAGAGGTATTTTACCATTGCTCCAGCGGGCCACACTGGTTCAGACATTTGGACAGCGATACCATGTCTGTTTGAAGGAAGGCTCAATCACAGTTCCACCGTATGCTCCTCCACAAAAGATGCAGGCACATTTGATACCTCCCAGCACTCCTAGGTCAATCTTTGTTTACTTTCGTGGTCTCTTTTATGATGTAGGCAATGATCCAGAAGGGGGTTACTATGCAAGGTAGGAGACAGAATACATCAAGTTGACAAGGGTGTGACTAAAGCAAAGTGTGATTTTTGATATTCTCTCTTCGATTCTATGGTTATTCCAAATTCATAAGATCTTACTGAGGATTGGCCAGATATTTTTTTTAAAACTAATTGAGCTTCCTGATTGCTTACTTTTCTTTTTGAACTAGGGGTGCACGAGCATCGGTATGGGAGAATTTTAAAGACAACCCTCTTTTTGACATCTCTACTGAGCACCCTGCCACCTATTACGAGGACATGCAACGGGCCATTTTTTGTCTGTGCCCGTTGGGCTGGGCACCCTGGAGTCCAAGACTTGTGGAAGGAGTGATATTTGGTTGTATTCCAGTCATTATAGCTGATGATATTGTGCTACCTTTCGCCGATGCCATACCTTGGGAAGAAATTGGAGTGTTTGTAGCTGAAAAAGATGTACCTAACCTGGACACTATTCTTACATCGATTCCACCAGAGGTCATATTGAGGAAGCAACGATTGCTTGCTAATCCTGCCATGAAGCAGGCTATGCTGTTTCCACAACCTGCTCAACCAGGAGATGCCTTCCATCAGATTTTGAATGGCCTAGCCCGCAAATTGCCTCATGATAGCAGTATTTACTTGAAACCTAATCAAAAGGTTTTGAACTGGACAGCAGGCCCTCCTGGTGATCTAAAGCCCTGGTAGCATGTACACATTGTGTAATCAAGTTGCTAATGTACCTTCACTTTACACCTCAACATGAGTTTTAAGGCTATAGCCATTCTATTCTTTTGTAGCTTATCATCTATAAGTTATGTTCAGGCAACATATAAGTTTTTGTTGTACACTATTTTTAAGAATCACTGGTATTGTACGATAGCAGTGGTTAAGATTTTTACAAGTCACATCTTTGTGTTTAGATCCTTGTTGCTGTACAGTGAAGATCTCAGGATAGATTTTTATGTTTGAATTCTTGGCTTTGAACTTTTATGTTTCAACTCTTGGTTTTGTATACAGTTTTCTAATGTGCTTATGCATTCCCTGTCTCTTAACTAATGATATACATGCTCATCTGAGACATGGTAGATGGGGAGGGAGTTCTTAACGCCTCTTCTATTTGAAGTACCTAAAGAAGGGCTGTCACTGTGCCAAAATTATGTGGTGAAACACTTCTCCATTCCTGCCGTCATCAGAGACACATTTCATGACTCTTGACTTGTTCCAAATACACTCTCATGAAAATTATATTTGGAAACTGATTAATTACAGTGCATACACTTCTTTTGTGGTTCTTGATATAAACCCATTTTCTTGTAGACAAGATATGAATTTGTATTTAACATAATGCCTATTCTCCTAGGATGGGCTGATTTAAATTCCACAGGTCACATGAATCTTTCAATCACCCTGATGAGAAGATCATACACAGGCTAGTAGTAGTATAAGGCCTCTGAGAAGTGTGCATAGGTCTAATCCTGGTTCTCTGTTACATCGAGGATAAGATATGCTTCTTCACACCCTAAGAGTAAAATGGCATAAATGTTTATGTAGTTCTACTTCCAATGAAGATGTTGTCTTGTAACTTGTCTAAAGTGTACACATGGATATGTCCAATCTGAGGATAAAAGTGGGGTTTCACATGAAAAAATATTTGACCAAGCAGTATTGAGGCAGTGTGGGTATAATTTGTTATGGTTTTGAATTATTGTTCTTATGGCACAGAATGTTCAAAGGCAGCTGTGGGGCACAGCCAAATTTTTTTAAGTCAACTGTAAAATAAGAGGTTAATTCTCAGCTTATAATACTGACGCCATATACCTTTGGTTGGCATACCAAAGACATTTTGTATAATTTTCTTTGCATCCATTTTGGATATTGACTACTGTTTGGATCAGAGATTTTCTATTTGTTTTTGTCTATCAACTTCTATGCTTCATCTCTCATAATCTGACTTTGTGTATCTGTTGTAAACTGCCACTGTTGCAATCTCTTATTCTAGATCTGTTTCTCAGAGGAAAGCTAGTGAAATTATATTCGAGGAGCAACGTCTCCATGGCATCATAAGTTAAAACTGGGGAAAGTAAAGTTGTTCTTAGCTTTGGTTAGAGATAGCGACATCATATATGAACACGTAGGGTAGGCACCATACCAAGTAGAAGATTAGTTTGCTGGAGCTCTTAGAAGTGGAATAGGACTTCAATCTTTTCCTGAAATCGTAGAGCTGCAAAAGCTTAAAGGATTCTTGAGACAATAATTTTATCAAAAGAAGTGATGGAGAGTCAAAGCCAGCTGTTGGTATGAGGAATTGTACTGGCTGTTAAGTTTTAGATTGCAATTAATGGGTGTAAGCCCACTAAGCTGTGATTCCGCTGGAGTAAGCCCACTGAGCTGTGACTTTATGGAGTAAACCCACCAAGATTCATTAAAGGCCACTACAGTGAGATGACTCCTTAGATAAGGTAAGGTAAGATAAGATAAAATAATTTGATTAATGCACAACAAATGACCACAAAAGTAGGTCAATGGGACTTTGTGGTGCCAGGATGTCAATACAAAGTGGGATCTAACTCCAAAGATGGTGAGCAAATCCAGAAGAGATAAGTATAAAGAGAGTCGATATAGGAGAAAAATGTACAAGGGGGGCGAATCTGGTATCTGTGATATAAAAATGGTTAATATGTCATTGCACACTAGCAGCATTGGAAGCTTCTCTCCTAACATCCAAAGTGGAACGAAGGATTCTCAAAATAGCAATTTGTTTGAAAGAAGAATTGGAAGAAGAGCTATAATGGGTAGTGTGTCTCTGTTGAGAGTGGGGAGCTTGTTGTATTGATCTGGATGTTGTTGATCGACTGTAGAGATGGGGCTGAGGCCGGCCACGCTAATGGGTTTGGGTGGACATAGAGGTGATCTATCGTTGCCTAATTGATGTGCAGTTAGAAGTAGTATCATCCTCTGTCGGTCTCTTGGTGTTCTTCGAGGAGGGGAGCACTGAAAAGAAGGAAGTGATATGTTGAGTGGAGGCTAGTCTTGAATGTGAATGTCGTTGGAGGAGGCATTGAAGCTGGAGGGCCTCTTGCAAGTATAAGGCTAGACATCTCTGATCCAGATACCTGAAGAAACTAGCCAAATATTGGAACCCTGTTAGAAGGTGCCTGAAAAGACAACGGAAACACCCACGAATCTCATAATAGATAAGACATTGAAAGATGAAGTGCTCCTCGGTCTCAACCTTTCGAAGATGACAAACCTTGCAGATCTTGTCTGAATCTAACGATCTGGTGATTTGTCTCAACCTTGTGACAATGAGAACCCACTCTATACTAGATACGAAGAGCATGTGTCTGATGGTGGAGTGTGTATTGGGTTGAATGATGAGATTGCCCTCAAATCCATGAAATGTCTAGCATAAAAGGTCATCTTTGTGTGTAAACCGCCCTGAGGGTTGATCCAAGTGACTTGTGGGAATTGTCTATAGATGTTGTCTTGGGTAGTTTTGTTCAGCTCTTGCCTAGTAGGTAAAAGGCAGCTAGGCGCTTCCACGGAATATCGTTGCAATGCCAACATATGCCAAAAGGTCTGTGACCCCTGCATACCAAGATCTAGTACGACCGTAAGGGCTAACTAAGCCAATGGACTACGATTAGAGATAGGCTAAGCATAGGTATCGATTGTGCCCTAATGTTGATTCAGGGAAGCTCTGAAGGTGGTGCAAGAGTGAGACAAGATGGAACACTGACTCAAGCCGAAAGGGGTATGCATTGAACTTTGCAAGTATGATGTGAAGAAAATAATTGACATTAACATGAAAACTTCCATTCACACATTTTGTCAAACACTTGAATATCTAGGGTTTTTTGATTAAAATTTACTCATAAATTTAAAACAAAAAACCACCACTTTAAGAACTTGTTAAACACCGAAGTATTAATCACACACATGAGACACAAATATTTTGGTCAAAAGATCGAACAAAACCCCAACTTTGGGGATAACCCTAGAAGAAGAAAATTTTATTAAGAAGAGTACTCAGAAATTTTCTATCTACACAGGAATTAATTTCTTCAACCTTCACTAATAGAATTACACCAAACTGGAGCAACAAACAAATGCCTTGATTTTTGAGCCAAGTAATAGTTGTACGACCTACTGTACGATCCCCACACATGTTGTACGACTTGCACCTTTTTGTTGTATGATCTGCCTTAGAAAATGTGCCCACACGTGCCTGAAAAAGTTTGCTGTACGGATTGCATGGCTTGCAATTAATGACAATCAACTTCCTTGGGAAATGTGCCCCACATGTGTGACTGTATGGTCTGCTACAAGCTGTTGTACGGACTGTTTAAGACTGCTTTGGGAAGTGTGCTTGTGCTCCTCTTGGGAATTATGCCACTGCTGCTAGGGTATCTCTTCTCTCTCTTCATTAATAGCGTGTCTCATTTGTCCTCTCTCTCTTTGTTTTATACTTTAAATTTTGTAACTACATATCTTAACCACCTAATCTAGGGTTGAGATTCATTTACAAAATAAAGGGCCATCATTTAATGCACTCACTTTTAATAATTAATTCAC
Organism: Pseudotsuga menziesii; assembly: GCA_001517045.1. Classification (NCBI taxonomy): domain Eukaryota; kingdom Viridiplantae; phylum Streptophyta; class Pinopsida; order Pinales; family Pinaceae; genus Pseudotsuga; species Pseudotsuga menziesii. The sequence goes on from LPNX010932835.1 coordinate 740,546, forward strand.
TTTAATTATTAAACAATCACTTAAGTGGGACCCATTTTATAAAGTACAAAACATTACTTTATTTATATAACCTTCACTTATTACATAAATATACAAAGGACAAAGTCTAAGTCCTCCTCATCACATCCACACCAAAAATATGAGTGAGGACCTTTAGAGTTATCATTTTTCAACACTCCCTCCTAACGAGGAAGGTCCATAGCACCATCTCCATCTCTGACTCCTGAAACAGCTCCTGCCTACTTTGTAATTTCTCTCTCGGATATAAGTGCTCCACACCATACTGGAAATTTGAAGCCTGAGACTTGACCTGAGCCTCATCCACCTGCTCATCAACACCATCACTAGACTAACTGAGTCTCCTACCAGTGCTCTGGAGAGAATCACTCTCCTCATCAGAAACATGCACATCGAATGCAACTCTCGCCTCATCTTCTTACTTTGAACGCCACCCACTTGCTCTTGGACGTACAATGTGCCCTCTCAAAACATAGAGCTTGTCAATTGGCTCATCTTTGATACAGGAAAACATGACTGGATCTTACCATCATCCCATAACCTTCATCCTTAAAGGATGATATTGAGAGTTTGCTAACTCTCATCCTAGGAACAAAGAGCACTCCGTGTATCTCCAAGACCTCGCCAAGGTCTAGTTGGAACCTGATTGTTCCAACCCCTCGTATCGCCACCTGTGGACTGTCTATATCTGTTTGAACATAGTCTCCTGGTCCCAACTCCGTGACAATCTGAAAGATATTATAGATTCCAGTCATGTGTTTGGTTGCTCCACTGTCAACAACCTAAACATTCTAAAAATTAGAGCTCCCTATACTGGAATCAGTAGAGAAGAAAAAACTCTTGCGCAAACTTTGCTGCATAGTCTTCTACTGCTGTAGATGTTGCCATATCTCTCTCTGTTTTCTCTTTCTTCTTCTCAGGACACTTAGAGGCATAATGTCCCATCTGACCACACTGATAACATCTGACTTGACTGATGTCTTTCTTCTTTTTGTTATCCTTTGTTGCAAGTGCCACGTTCTGCTCCACTTCTCCATTGGCCTAACTATCTCGAGACCCCTCTCGAATCTCCTCCTGAGTAAAGTCATCCCACAGTCTGGACCAATTGGGAAGCCTTTCTCTACCTACAATGCACTTCACAAATACGTCCCACTTCTTGGTGAAACCCTTTAGAGCCATCCTCACCAGTTCTGAGTCAGGGACAATATCTCCTACAACTACCAAATCATCTTTGACTTGCGCCACACGAGTTAAGTAGGAGGCTACACCCTCATCCTTGTTCATCTTGACATTGTGTCTTGTCCTTCAGTGCCATCTTGCGGTTCTCGTTCTTGGCATCAAACAACTGATTCAATGTATCCCACATGTCATTAATTGTTTTCTTTTTTGCTAAATGTAGGATGCGATGGTCTTTTACTCCATCTAGGATCACTCTCTGGGATTCAAGGGATTCAAACTCTTCTAATTCATCCTTGTCTATAGGTTTGGTCATCTTGGTGTTAGCAAAACTCAATATTTTCCATTCTTTTAACATGGCAGTAATCCTTACTTTCCATGGGAGGTAGTTGGATACACCATCCAATTTATTCTCATATCGTATGCTCATCGTTGGAAATCACCTACAACAGATATTAACTAAAAGACAACACGACTTTTTTTAACTGTGAATCACAATCTTGAACCCTACTTTATACAACAATGATACCATGAAGAAAATAATTGACATTAATATGAAAACTCCAATTCACACATTCTGTCAAACACTTGGATATCTACGGTTTTTTGATTAAAATCGACTCAAATTTAAAATAAAAACCACCACTTCAAGATCTTCTTAAACACTGAAGTATCAATCAAACACATGAGACATATATTTTTGGTCAAAAGATCGGGAAAAACCCCAACTCCAGGGAAAACCCTAGAAGAAGAAAATTTTATTGAGTACTCGGAAATTTTCCATCAACACAAGAATTAATTTCTTCAACCCTCACTAACAAAATTACACCAAACTGGAATAGAAAACAAATACCTCGATTTTCGTGCCAAATAACAAATATATGGGCTGTTGTACGACCCCCACATGTGCTGTATGACCTATACCTTTCTGTACGGTCTGCCTTGGAAAATGTGCCCACACGTGGCTGAAAAAGTCTGCTGTACGAACTACAGGACCTGCAATTAATGATAGTCAGCTTCCTTGGGAAATGTGCTCCACACGTGTGACTATACGGTCTGCAACAGGATGCTGTACATACTGTTTCAGACTGCTTTGGGAAGTGTGCTGTTGCTCTTTGAAATTTTGCCACTACTGCTAGGGTATCTCTTCTCTCTCTTCCCTTCTCTTCTTCCTCTCTCTTCATTAATGGTGTGTCTCATTTGTCCTCTTTATTGAAGAGTGTAATCCTACCGGTAGTTAGTTAGTGAGTTAGGTCACCCATGGTATTTACTCACCTATGGTATTCACCCATAGTATTGTCATTTGTATTTCCTATTTAATTTTATACCCAGTTTAATAATGAGAAGGTATTCAATCTGCCCATTATGCTTCTCCCGCTTCGTTGTTTTCTTTTACATGGTATGAGAGCTTACAACATGATCCATCCATTGTTGGGTTAAGCCTTTTCACAGAGTTGAAAGCACTCACACTTAGAAGCCATTTGGATAGCGGCTTGCCTCCCAAGCTAGGGCACGCTATTTTTTTATTTTCCAGATTTGATTTTTGGGTTATTTTTTTTGCCCTAACCCTAAAAAAGAAAAACGTGGAGATAATTTCTTGGATTGCTCCGCTACCTCCTGAGCTCGGCTGCTCTTTATTCATTGAATTCTAGGGTTACGACCTCGCTGGAGTTTTATTCTGCAAATCGCATGGTGGAAAATCAAAACGATTGCGGTGTTGGAGCTTGACTTTTATTCCATATCTCACATTTGGATCTGCAACTGCACCAGATTTGTGAAAATCATTGGTTTTATTCAGATCTGAACTTAAAGTTGATTGAGAGTTTGAAGGAGGCAAAAACATGTGGAGGCGCCTTGAGTAAGTAGCCAGTGCCATTCGACGGATTCCACGTAGCATGAAATCGCAGGAGTGCATTTGAATATTAGGTGTGCATTTGAATATTGTAATTTAAAAAAAAAGCACGCAGCCCATAGTTTTTTTAAGCCCTTCTGGAACAGCGATGCTTAGCTTGGCCATTGCTCCTCTCCCACATTGAGAGAGCAGTGCCACCGCTCATATTGAACAGGGAAGAAGCGTTACCACTGCTCTGCCTGTATTTAGAGAGCGCGATGAACAACCGAAACTTGTGCCAATTTCTGGCACCGCCCCCCCCCCACCGCCCATTGCCATTGCACCAGGAGCGATGCTCAATTTTTTGTCATTAAAAAAGAAGAAGGGAAAGATGGCAAGTACACCTTTGATGGTATGGGTTATGGGCCCACCATGCTTCCGCTGCGCAAGAGATGGACCGATAAGTCCAATGTTCAGTGTAACTACCGCAAGAAGTATGGGCACTATGAACGAGAATGCAGAAAGACGCAAGCTGACCAGAACAATAACTAGACATTGGCTCTGCTATTGTTTTGGTTATTGTTCTGGTCAGCTTGCTTCTTTCTGCATTCTCGTTCATAGAGCCCATACTTCTTGCGGTGGTTACACTGAACATTGGACTTATTGGTCCATCTCTTGCCTCTCCCCCTTTGACCTTGAGAGTTGTGAGAGTGTTCTGAATGCTTCGAGTGTTCATGACTGTGACTAGTTTTGTCTTCTATAGCTGGAGACCCTCGACCTCTTCTTCCTCTACCTCGTCGTCCTCTACATCGACCTCTGTTGAGGGAAGCCTGGGCGCTGAATGCATTGGTCAACGATTCTTATTCCTGAGTGAATCGCGCTTCATGACCTAGAAGAGATCTAGTCAAATGTTCTAGGGTGAACTCAGAGAGATCTTTTGCTTCTTCTATGGCAGTCACTACCATAGCAAACTTCTTGGTGAGACACCGAAGAATCTTTTGAACAATAATCTTTTGTTCTAGCAGTTCACCATAGGTTTGGAATTGGGTCACAATACCCGAAACCCTAGTCATGAACTGATCCACAGTTTTTGACTCTTTCATCTTCAAACTTTCAAATTGAAGGCGTAGGGTTTGTAGTCTTACCGTTTTAACACGATTGGTTCTCTTGTAGTCCGATGCAAGTAGATTCCAAGCTTGATATGCGTTGGTAGCTCCCGAGATTCCTTGGAAAATGGACTCCTCAATGCAACTTTGGATCATCCATGTGGCTGTGAGATCTTAGTCTCGGCGAGCTTTGAGAGCATTCTTCTAGGCATTATTCATTGCGGCCAGTACCAGCTCTTCAACGCTGATCTCCAGACTCGTTCAAACTGGAGCTAACTATGAATTTTGGTCTATAAAAATGAATACATTTCTGCAACTCAACAAATGTTGGGATATGGTGGAAACCGAGTTCATAGAACCTGATGCTATTGCTCTGGCCGCAATGAATAATGCCCAGAAGAATGCCCTCGAAGCTTGTCGAGACCGAGATCTCACAGCCACATGGATGATCCAAAGTTGCATTGAGGAGTCCATTTTCCCACGGATCTCAGGAGCTACCAGCGCATATCAAGCTTGGAATCTGCTTGCATTGGCCTACAAGGGAACCGATCGCGTTAAAACGGTAAGACTGCAAACCCTACGCCTTCAATTTGAAAGTTTGAAGATGAAAGAGTTAGAAACTGTGGATTAGTTCATGACTAGGGTTTCGGGTATTGTGACCCAATTCCAAACCTATGGTGCATCGCAAGAACAAAAGATCATTGTTCAAAAGATTCTTCGGTGTCTCACCAAGAAGTTTGCTATGGTAGTGACTTCCATAGAAGAAGCAAAAGATCTCTCTAAGTTCACCCTAGAAGAGTTGACCCGATCTCTTCTATCTCATGAAGTGCGATTCACTCAAGAAGAAGAATTGTTGACCAATGCATTCAGCACTTAGGCTTCCCTCAACAGAGGTCGAAGCAGAGGAGGACGAGGTAGGGGAAGAAGAGGTCGAGGGTCTCCAGCTACAGAAGACAAAACCAGTCACAGTCATGAACACTCAGAGCATTCAGAACGCTCTCACAACTCTCAAGGTCAGAGGGGGAGAGGCGAGAGATGGACCAATAAGTCCAATGTGCAGTGTAACTACTGCAAGAAGTATGGGCACTATGAACGAGAATGCAGAAAGAAGCAAGCTGACTAGAACAATAGCAGAGCCAATGTCTCCAAAGAAGAAGAAGGCTCATCAAAGGTGATATTTCTGTCTTATCCAACAATTGAAGAACACCGCAACTCAGATGTATGGCTACTAGATAGCGATTGCAACAATCACATGACAGGTAACAAGTCACTATTCTCTAGTTTGGATTCCTCTGGTGTCACGAATATCAAGCTAGGAGATGACTTTCTGGTTCCAGCAAAAGGAAAAGGTACTATTCTTGTACTTACTAAGCAAAATGAAAAGAAGTTCATTCATGAGGTGTTTTATGTACCTCATTTGAATGTAAATTTGATCAGTATAGGTCAATTACTTCAGAACCAGTATGATGTTAGGTTTCATGATACATATTGTGCTATCTATGATAAACCTCCCAGTAAGAGACTCATAACCAAAGTTGAAATGACTAAGAATAGAATCTTTCCTCTCAGTCTTAGGAGTGCCAATCTTCCACAGCCTATAGCTCATACAGTTTCCAGACAAGATGAATCCTGGTTATGGCATTGTAGATTTGGTCATCTTCCCTTCAAGAGTCTTAATCTTTTGCACAAACAGTTAATGGTCAAAGGATTACCGGTTATTCATGAGCAATCCAGCACTTGTGAGGATTGTATCACTGGTAAACATCATAGGGATAGTTTGCCCACTTCCACATCTCAAGCCAAAGAGCATCTTGAGTTAGTTCATACAGACCTCTTTGGACCCATGCAAACCCAATCCATAGGAGGCAGTTTTTATTTTTTGACCTTTATTGATGATTTTAGCAGGAAAACATGGATTTATTTTCTCAGGAACAAATTAGAGACCTTCCACAAGTTCAAAGAGTTCAAGGCTCTCACTGAGAAGCAGTCTGGAAAGTTCATTAAAATGCTCAGGTTAGATGGTGGAGGTGAATATGATTCACATGAGTTTTCAGACTACTGCAAGCAGCATGGCATCCAGAGACATTTCACCACCAGATACACTCCACAACAGAATGGAGTTGCTGAACGGAAGAACCAAACCATCATGAACATGGCCCGTAGCATGCTGTCACACAAGAAGCTATCAGATGAGTATTGGGCTGAAGCTGTTGGATGCTCAATGTACTTGCTCAACAGATCACCCACAGTGACTGTCCAAGACACGATTCCTGAAAAAGCATGGAGTGGTACTAAGACTAGTGTCTCACATCTCAGAATCTTTGGTTTTGTTGCCTTTGTGCATATACTTGATGAACTCAAAAGAAAGTTAGACAAGAAAACTGAGCGTTGCATTTTCACTGGTCATAGTGAACAACAAAAGGCATACAAGCTGTATAATCTTGTCACCAAAAAGCTTGTGGTGAGCAGAGACGTAAAGTTCATTGAAGACAAATTCTGGAGTGATGCTTCAGACATACAACATGAAGAACGCTCACATCAGCGAGATCTACCTACCAGGCTTCCAAGATTGGAAGTACAACAGCAAGAAGAAGCAATAGACGGTCCACCACAGAACCGAAAAACCAAAAGCTTGAGAGAGTTATATGAACATACTCCAATTCTTGATGAGCAACTTCAGTTTGCTCTCTTCCCCTGTCGGCCCACATCTTTTAATGAAGCAGTGAAGGATGCACAGTGGGTAAAAGCCATGAATGAAGAGATTGATGCAATTGAGAAAAACTAGACGTGGGATCTTATTGACATCCCTGCAGACAAAACTAGTATTGGAGTCAAATAGGTCTATAAGACCAAATTGAATGAAAAAGGAGAACTTGAAAAGCACAAGGCAAGGTTGGTTGCCAAAGGATATGCACAGAAGTATGGTGTAGATTATGATGAAATCGTTGCTCCTGTAGCAAGGATGGATACCATCAGAGCTGTACTTGCTATTGCAGCACAAAATCATTGCCCTGTGTATCAAATAGATGTGAAATCAGCCTTTCTTAATGGCATTCTTGAAGAAGAAGTTTATGTAGACCAGCCACCTGGTTATACTGTCAAAGGTCATGAAGACAAAGTGTATAAGCTGAAGAAGGCCTTGTATGGTCTAAAACAAGCTCCATGAGCTTGGTACAGTAGGATTGACTCCTACCTCATCAACAATGGTTTCGGTAGAAGCAATAATGAGCTCACTCTGTATGTCAAAACAGAGCAAGGTAAAATATTGATGGCATGTCTTTATGTTGATGACATGATTTACACTGGTAATTTGATGCTTGAAGATTTTAGGACTGTCATGAAAAAGGAATTTGAAATGGCGGATCTAGGATTGATGAAGTACTTCCTTGGCGTGGAAGTTACTCAAACTGATAAAGGTATTTTTATTTGGTACTGATATTTTGCAGAGATTCAAAATGGATAAAAGTAAACCAGCAGAAACCCCCATAGCTCTTGGCACCAAGTTAACCAAGAATGATGATGAACCAACAGTAAATAATACACTCTATAAACAAATGGTAGGCAGTTTAATGTACTTGACTGCAACTAGACGTGATTTGATGTATGCTGTCAGTCTTATTTCCATATTTATGGAGTCTCCCAAAGACTCTCACTGGAAAGTTGGAAAAAGAATTCTGAGATATGTTGCAGGCACACTCGGATATGGCCTCTGGTACACTCATACTCCAGACAGTATTCTCACAGGGTACACTGACAGTGATTTTGCAGGTAGTCTTGATGATAGGAAAAGCACATCTGGTTATGCTTTCCATTTGGGTACAAATCTGATCTCTTGGGCATCTCAGAAACAACCCATTGTGAGCATGTCTTTTGCAGAAGCAGAATATGTAGTAGCCACCACAGCAACTTGCCATGCAGTTTGGCTAAGAAGACTGTTAAAGGATATGGGACACTCTGCAAAAGATCCCACTTCTATTTTCTGTGATAATAGCTCTGCAATACAGTTGTCTAAACATAATATATTTCATAGAAAAAGCAAACACATTGGCACTCGCTATCATTTCATTTGTGAGTTAGTCAATGATGGCCAAATTTCTTTACTGTTTTGTGGCTCTAAGGAGCAGTTGGCTGACATGTTCACCAAACGATTGGGAACATCTGCATTTGTATATCAAAGAGAGCACTTAGGCATAGACAGTGCTGAAGATGTACTACCAGTTGAGATTAAGGGGGTGTGTTGAAGAGTGTAATCCTACCGGTAGTTAGTTAGTGAGTTAGGTCACCCATGGTATTTACTCACCTATGGTATTCACCCATAGTATTGTCATTTGTATTTCCTATTTATACCTGTTGCCGCCTTTCACACACCTGGGTCACGTGGCAGAAATCTTCAAGCCACTCGGTGTGTCCTTGGGGGCAAGTCTTGAGTCAAGGCTGTCATCTTGTTCTTGACTCCTCCGTTTAGGCTCAACTCCTAACGAAGCCAAGGGGGGTAGACCCTATTAAGTTACTAAGGCTAATTACTTAGCATGGTGATGTTAAACTGAATGAATTGCTTACGAGTTTGAAATTTAACCATAAACAACCATAGATGACAAGATACAAAATGAGCGCACGAAAGCACAATGCTGAGACACAATATATATATATATATATAGCAAGAAAATAACCAATGCCTTAAAATGGAGTCAAAAGAAAATCAATGTACTTGCATGTGCTTCCAGTGAATATTTTGCAATTGCCTCTTGGTACGTTTTAAGTTAATGTGAAATATGAGTTGATTAAAATTAGGGGAAGGGGTGGACTCCAGATATACCCGAGAGTACTGGGAGTATGTCCAAAACTGAACCTTCATAGCTACCCGCAAGGAATATGTGGGCTGAATGGAGTCTCTGGGGCTATTGTTCATAACGCACCCGTTAGGGTGTGACAGAGATCGTCGCCCCGAGGTCACTTTTCAGGATTTCCCGCTTCCTTTGGGTATTTTGCCACTGTAATTGTTTGATCTAGGTGTTGGATTTTCATCTGATGGTTTGTCAATTTGGGAGAGTGAATCCTAATTATTCTAGTCACTCAAGTGTTTTTGATACAGCTTGATTGATTGGACGAACCGCAGCCAAGTGCAGAGCATACACACCGGAGTCTTGTCAATTTTAGTAAATTTTGAGATGGGTGTTCTTGTTAAAAAGAAAACCCTCCAGGAACCTCTTTCGATCCAAGTGGATCTCAATCGAGAAATCAAGGAGGGGTTAATTTTAAAATAGCTGATGAAACAAATGATGAAAAGGAAAACACAGATACACAATTCCGGTTTTCTAATTAGTCCTACCATGCATCTCTTTCCCCCTTCGGGTCAATCGGGAAGTCGTGGGGTAAGTATTAAGATTACTTTGAAATCTCAAATATGGAATATGAAATTGATAATAAAACAAAGTATACTGCCCTGCAGATTAGAACTACGCTAGTTTGCAAAAAAAGGAAAGAAAAGCAAAAAGGAAACACGGACACAAATTCCCCCAGGGGGGGATGGTGAAAGAGCCTATTCGAAAGGACCTTTTCTTTTTATTAGCAGCGATTTACAATATCAACAAATTAAAATTGATGCACTTTGGTCCTTGTTATTTGGGATCCAAAGGCTTACAACAAGCTTGCAACAAGCTAGAATTAAAACACAGTGGTGGGGGAAGCTTCCGGGAAGCTCCGGTTCGTCCAAGAGTCAGAAATTTGGCAGAGTCTCCTTCTCTTTTTTGTTAGACCTGTTAAAAAACAACAAGCAATTAAAATCAAATGTGCCCAAACACACTTTGAAAGTGTTTTGGGTCACTACACTAGTTACCGAAAAAAAACTAGTGTAAAATTTTGTTAAGTTGGGGTAATCTAGTTTTGCAAAAAGGAACCAAGGAAAGCAAGCTTTCCTTGGGATCTTGGCTTGCTGTTTGGGCAGCCAATGAGATGAACACTTTTATTGCAGAATATGAAACTTTAAAGTACAACAAAGGAAACTACCTTAAAAGCAAGCTACGAATTTTCATTAAAATGCTTGCAAAAAATAGGATAATTTCAGCTAGATCTCTTAAAATATAACTTTATATGCAAAACGGAACTGAGATCTAAACTTAAGAAAGGATCTTACTAACTAGATCTATATGTAATTTTCTTAATGAGACAGATCTAAGCAATAAGACTCTTTAAAAGTAACCAATTTGAAGAGAAATTAAGATTTTGAAGGAGGAAGAGAGAGAAAGAGTGTTTGAAGCCTGGGAATGTTGGGCTTTGGATTCTGCTTTGGTGGAACACCGAGGGACTATGTCATTCAGAAGATCTTGAAGATGAGGAAGATGCAAGCCAGCTCAACCTCTTCTACAAGCGAGATCACCTGCAACTTAGAAATCCTTGCACAAACAGATGGTTAAAACATAGGTGCTATTGGAAGAGATAATTGGAAAGCATGCAATTAAACTTAAAATACATATAAATCCAAAAGATCTGAAACAAGCAGCAGTAAAAGCATAAATCAAAGTAGAATAAACTCTTACCCTAACAGGAGGGAGCTCTCAATTAACCAACAAAAGCAATGATAAATGACACAGATTATACTTCATAAGCATTTGACAATCAACATCCACACATGAAGAGCATTACACCATAGATCTTGCCTCCAAAGCTTCTTTATTCCAGAATAATAAACAATATAGTACAAGAGCAACAACACCTCAATCCCAGTTCTAACTAGCTTGGAAGAGACTGCTTGTGCTTTGATTTATACAAAAACCAGGAGATCCAGCCCAGGGGAGGCGCAAATCCCAAGGAGACAGATCAAATCAGCTGATGGAGAGTCAATCAATGCAGATCTGAAGTTGAACTGAGCCTACTTGTCAACCGGGGGCTTGATTGAGCTGACACATCAGACCATAAACCGACACATCAGTCCACAGAGCTCCCAGGAGAGCCCACACGTGTGGAGGAGAGAGAGAGAGGGCGCAATTCCCCATAAAGACTGCTGAAGATCAACTCTGGACCTAATTTGATCACCTTCTTCAGTCAAGGATTTGTCAGATCCAGTCAATCTGGTTCAGATCTGACTGATTTCAATCAAATCGACTGAGAATCCACTGATCTATGATTTTGGATTTGCTCCATTATTCATCAATTTATTAATTAAAATAATCAATAATAGATTTTTGGGGCTTTCTGACCTGAGTGATGGAAAATCACTCAAAACTAGGAAATAGAGGGTCCATGGGTTTACATGGTGCTCTTAGCTTGAAAATGAGCACCTACATGACTGAAACTGATTATTTGGCCCACTTTTATTACAAAATCAATTTTTCCAATTAAACTATTAAAAAATAGCCTATGTTTTGGAAAAATTAAATTTTGATAAAAAACACTGAAACAACTAAAAATTTGAAAAATTGAAAAAACCTAGGGGGACTTAGACATGTTCATATGACTCGACCATGATGTCTAGCATGTTTATACATTGACACATAGACTCTAATAACCTCAATAGGCCTAAATGCCAAGCCAACCACCCCAACTTTGGAGGTATGGAGTGAAAAACTCAGAAATTATCAGTCGTTTATTCAACAACCAATAATAATCAAGGGAAAAAACACTCTGGGCTGATTGGATTGACAAATAAAGTCTAAGAGACCGAGTCTTTTACAGACACTATCATGCTAGAACATTTATTACAATTCCCCCATGGGGTATGAACATGTGATATAGTACAACAAGCACTTCCCAGAAGTACTTCCAAAGGTCTTCTGAAGTCTGAACAAGTTATCCTTGTCCGGTTCACCAGGCTCACTTGATAAAAAACCACTAAGTACAACTTAGGTGGTAACAATACCCAGTCTAATAATGAGAAGGTATTCAATCTGCCCTTATGCTTCTCCCGCTTCGTTGTTTTCTTTTATATGGTATCAGAGCTTACAACATGATCCATCCATTGTTGGGGTAAGCCTTTTCACAGAGTTGAAAGCACTCTCACTTAGAAGCCATTTGGATAGCGGCTTGCCTCCCGAGCTAGGGCACGCTATTTTTTTATTTTCCAGATTTGATTTTTGGGTTTCTTTTTTGCCCTAACCCTAAAAAAGAAAAACGTGGAGATAATTTCTTGGATTGCTCCACTACCTCCTGGGCTCGGCTCCTCTTTATTCATTGAATTCTAGGGTTACGACCTCGCTAGAGTTTTATTCTGCAAATTGCATGGTGGAAAATCAAAACAATCTCGGTATTGGAGCGTGACTTTTATTTTGGATCTCACATTTGGATCTGCAACTGCACCAGATTTGTGAAAATCATTGGTTTTATTCTAATCTGAACTTAAAGTTGATTGACAGTTTGATGGAGGCAAAAACACGTGGAGGTGCCTTGAGTAAGTAGCCAGTGCCATTCGGTGGATTCCACGTAATAGGAAATCGAAGGCGTGCATTTGAATATTAGGTGTGCATTTGAATATCGTAATTTAAAAAAAAAAGCACGCAGCCCATCATTTTTTTAAGCCCTTCTGGAGTAGCGTTGCCTAGCTTGGCCATCGTTCCTCTCCCACATTGAGAGAGCAGTGCCACCGCTCATATTGAACAAGGAAGAAGCGTTACCATTGCTCTGCCTGTATTTAGAGAGTGCGATGAACAACCGAAACTTGTGCCAATTCTTGGCACCGCCCCCCCCCACCGCCCATTGCCATTGCACCAGGAGCAATGCTCAATTTTTTGTCATTAAAAAAGAAGGGAAAGATGGCAAGTACAACTCTCATGGTATGGGTTATGGGCCCACCATGCTTCCGCTGCGCAAGAGATGGAGAGGCAAGAGACGAACCGATAAGTCCAATATTCAATGTAACTACCGCAAGAAGTATGGGCACTATGAATGAGAATGCAGAAAGACGCAAGCTGACCAGAACAATAACCAGACAGTGGCTCTGCTATTGTTTTGGTTATTGTTTTGGTCAGCTTGCTTCTTTCTGCATTCTCGTTCATAGTGCCCATACTTCTTGCGGTGGATACACTGAACATTGGGCTTATTGGTCCATCTCTTGCCTCTCCCCCTTTGACCTTGAGAGTTGTGAGAGTGTTCTGAATGCTTCGAGTGTTCATGACTGTGACTGTTTTTGTCTTCTGTAGCTGGAGACCCTCGACCTCTTCTTCCTCTACCTCGTCCTCCTCTGCATCGACCTTTGTTGAGGGAAGCCTGGGTGCTGAATGCATTGGTCAATGATTCTTCTTTCCTGAGTGAATCGCGTTTCATGACCTAGAAGAGATCCAGTCAAATGTTCTAGGGTGAACTCAGAGAGATCTTTTGCTTCTTTTATGGCAGTCATTACCATAGCAAACTTCTTGGTGAGACACCGAAGAATCTTTTGAACAATGATCTTTTGTTCTAGCGGTTCACCATAGGTTTGGAATTGGGTCACAATACCCGAAACCCTAGTCATGAACTAATCCACAGTTTTTGACTCTTTCATCTTCGAACTTTCAAATTGAAGGCGTAGGGTTTGCAGTCTTATTGTTTTAACGCGATCGGTTCTCTTGTAGTCCGATGCAAGTAGATTCCAAGCTTGATATGCGTTGGTAGCTCCCGAGATCCATGGGAAAATGGACTCCTCAATGCAACTTTGGATCATCCATGTGGCTGTGAGATCTTAGTCTCGGCGAGCTTCGAGAGCATTCTTCTAAGCATTATTCATTGCGGCCAGTACCAGCTCTTCAACGTTGATCTCCAGATCCGTTCTGACTGGAGCTAACTATGAATTTTGGTCTATAAAAATGAATACATTTCTGCAAGTCAACAAATGTTGGGATATGGTGGAAACCGAGTTCATAGAATCTAATGCGACTACTCTGGCTGCAATGAATAATGCCCAGAAGAATGCTCTCGAAGCTTGTCGAGATCGAGATCTCACAGCCACATGGATGATCCAAAGTTGCATTAAGGAGTCCATTTTCCCACGGATCTCAGGAGCTAGCAGCGCATATCAAGCTTGGAATCTGCTTGCATCGACCTAGAAGGGAACCGATCGCGTTAAAACGGTAAGACTGCAAACCCTACGCCTTCAATTTGAAAGTTTGAAGATGAAAGAGTTAGAAACTGCGGATTAGTTCATGGCTAGGGTTTCGGGTATTGTGACCCAATTCCAAACCTATGGTGAACCACTAGAACAAAAGATCATTGTTCAAAAGATTCTTTGGTGTCTCGCCAAGAAGTTTGCTATGGTAGTGACTTCCATAGAAGAAGCAAAAGATCTCTCTAAGTTCACCCTAGAAGAGTTGACTCGATCTCTTCTATCTCATGAAGCGCGATTCACTCAAGAAGAAGAATCGTTGACCAATGCATTTAGCACGCAGGCTTCGCTCAACAGAGGTCGAGGCAGAGGAGGACGAGGTAGAGGAAGAAGAGGTCGAGGGTCTCTAGCTACAGAAGACAAAACTAGTCACAGTCATGAACACTCGGATCATTCAGAACGCTCTCACAACTCTCAAGGTCAGAGGGGGAGAGGCGAGAGATGGACCAATAAGTCTAATGTGCAGTGTAACTACTGCAAGAAGTATGGGCACTATGAATGAGAATGCAGAAAGAAGCAAGCTGACTAGAACAATAGCAGAGCCAATGTCTCCAAAGAAGAAGAAGGCTCATCAGAGGTGATGTTTCTGTCTTATCAAGCAATTGAAGAACACTGCAGCTCAGATCTATGGCTACTAGATAGGGGTTGCAACAATCACATGACAGGTAACAAGTCATTATTGTCTAGTTTGGATTCCTCTGTTGTCACGAATATCAAGCTAGGAGATGACTTTCTGGTTCGAGCAAAAGGAAAAGGTACTATTCTTGTACTTACTAAACAAAATGAAAAGAAGTTCATTCATGAGGTGTTTTATGTACCTCATTTGAATGTAAATTTGATCAGTATAGGTCAATTACTTCAGAACCAGTATGATGTTAGGTTTCATGATACATACTGTGCTATCTATGATAAACCTCCCAGTAAGAGACTCATAGCCAAAGTTGAAATGACTAAGAATAGAATCTTTTCTCTCAGTCTTAGGAGTGCCAATCTTCCACAGCCTGTAGTTCATACAGTTTCGAGACAAGATGAATTCTGGTTATGGCACTGTAGATTTGGTCATCTTCCCTTCAAGAGTCTTAATCTTCTGCACAAACAGTCAATGGTCAAAGGATTACCGGTTATTCATGAACAATCCAGCACTTGTGGGGATTGTATCACTGGTAAACATCATAGGGATAGTTTCCCCACTTCCACATCTCGAGTCAAAGAGCATCTTGAGTTAGTTCATACAGACCTCTTTGGACCCATGCAAACCCAATCCATAGGAGGCAGTTTTTATTTTTTGACCTTTATTGATGATTTTAGCAGAAAAACATGGATTTATTTCCTCAGGAACAAATCAGAGACCTTCTACAAGTTCAAAGAGTTCAAGGCTCTCACTGAGAAGCAGTCTGGAAAGTTCAATAAAATGCTCAGGTCAGATGGTGGAGGTGAATATGATTCACATGAGTTTTCAGATTACTGCAAGCAGCATGGCATCCAGAGACAGTTCACCACCAGATACACTCCACAGCAGAATGGAGTTGCTGAACGGAAGAACCAAACCATCATGAACATGGCCCGTAGCATGCTGTCACACAAGAAGCTATCAGATGAGTATTGGGCTGAAGCTGTTGGATGCTCAGTGTACTTGCTCAACAGATCACCCACAGTGACTGTCCAAGACAAGATTCCTGAAGAAGCATGGAGTGGCACTAAGACTAGGGTCTCACATCTCAGAATCTTTGGTTCTGTTGCCTTTGCGCATATACCTGATGAACTCAGAAGAAAGTTAGACAAGAAAACTGAGCGTTGCATTTTCACTGGGCATAGTGAACGACACAAGGCATACAAGCTGTATAATCTTGTCACCAAAAAGCTTGTGGTGAGCAGAGACGTAAAGTTCATTGAAGACAAATTCTGGAGTGATCCTTCAGACATACAACATGAAGAACGCTCACATCAGCCAGATCTACCTACCAGACTTCCAAGATTGGAAGTACAACATCAAGAAGAAGTAGCAGACGGTCCACCACAGAACCAGAAAACCAAAAGCTTGAGAGAGTTATATGAACATACTCCAATTCTTGATGAGCAACTTCAGTTTGCTCTCTTCGCCTGTCAGCCCACATCTTTTAATGAAGCAGTGAAGGATGCACAGTGGGTAAAAGCCATGAATGAAGAGATTGATGCAATTGAGAAAAACTAGACTTGGGATCTTATTGACATCCCTGCATACAAAACTAGTATTGGAGTCAAATGGGTCTATAAGACCAAATTGAATGAAAAAGGAGAACTTGAAAAGCACAAGGCAAGGTTGGTTGCCAAAGGATATGCACAGAAGTATGGTGTAGATTATGATGAAACCTTTGCTCCTATAGCAAGGATGGATACCATCAGAACTGTACTTGCCTTGAAGCTTGAGAGAGTTATATGAACATACTCCAATTCTTGATGAGCGACTTCAGTTTGCTCTCTTCGCCTATCAGCCCACATCTTTTAATGAAGCAGTGAAGGATGCACAGTGGGTAAAAGCAATGAATGAAGAGATTGATGCAATTGAGAAAAACCAGACGTGGGATCTTATTGACATCCCTGCATACAAAACTAGTATTGGAGTCAAATGGGTCTATAAGACCAAATTGAATGAAAAAGGAGAACTTGAAAAGCACAAGGCAAGGTTGGTTGCCAAAGGATATGCACAGAAGTATGGTGTAGATTATGATGAAACCTTTGCTCCTGTAGCAAGGATGGATACCATCAGAGCTGTACTTGCCATTGCAGCACAAAATCATTGCCCTGTGTATCAAATAGATGTGAAATCAGCCTTTCTTAATGGCATTCTTGAAGAAGAAGTTTATGTAGACCAGCCACCTGGTTATACTGTCAAAGGTCATGAAGACACTGTCAAAGGTCATGAAGACAAAGTGTATAAGTTGAAGAAGGCTTTGTATGGTCTAAAACAAGCTCCACGAGCTTGGTACAGTAGGATTGACTCCTACCTCATCAACAATGGTTTCGGTAGAAGCAATAATGAGCCCACTCTGTATGTCAAAACAGAGCAAGGTAAAATATTGATGGCATGTCTTTATGTTGATGACATAATTTACACTGGTAATTTGATGCTTGAAGATTTCAGGACAGTTATGAAAAAGGAATTTGAAATGGCGGATCTAGGATTGATGAAGTACTTCCTTGGCGTGGAAGTTACTCAAACTGATAAAGGTATTTTTATTTGCTACTGATATTTTGCAGAGATTCAGAATGGATAAAAGTAAACCAACAGAAACCCCCATAGCTCTTGGCACCAAGTTAACCAAGAATGATGATGAACCAACAGTAAATAATACACTCTATAAACAAATGGTAGGCAGTTTAATGTACTTGACTGCAACTAGACGTGATTTGATGTATGCTGTCAGTCTTATTTCTAGATTTATGGAGTCTCCCAAAGACTCTCACTGGAAAGTTGGAAAAAGAATTCTGAGATATGTTGCAGGCACACTTGGATATGGCCTCTGGTACACTCATACTCCAGACAGTATTCTCACAGGGTACACTGACAGTGATTTTGCAGGTAGTCTTGATGATAGGAAAAGCACATTTGGTTATGTTTTCCATTTGGGTACAAATCTGATCTCTTGGGTATCTCAGAAACAACGCATTGTGTGCATGTCTTTTGCAGAAGCAGAATATGTAGCAGCCACCACAACAGCTTGCCATGCAGTTTGGCTAAGAAGACTGTTAAAATGGGACACACTACAAAAGATCCCACTTCTATTTTCTGTGATAATAGCTTTGCAATACAGTTGTCTAAACATAATATATTTCATAGAAAAAGCAAACACATTGACACTCGCTATCATTTCATTCGTGAGTTAGTCAATGATGGCCAAATTTCTTTACTGTTTTGTGGCTCTAAGGAGCAGTTGGCTAACATGTTCACCAAACGATTGGGAACATTTGCATTTGTATATCAAAGAGAGCACTTAGTCATAGACAGTGCTGAAGATGTACTACCAGTTGAGATTAAGGGGGTGTGTTGAAGAGTGTAATCCTACCTGTAGTTAGTTAGTGAGTTAGGTCACGCATGGTATTTACTCACCTATGGTATTCACCCATAGTATTGTCATTTGTATTTCCTATTTATACCCATTCTAATAATGAGAAGGTATTCAATCTGCCCATTGTGCTTCTCCGGCTTCATTATTTTCTTTTACACTCTCTCTTTGTTTTATACTTTAAATTTTCTAACTACATATCTTAACCACCTAATCTAGGGATGAGATTCATTTACAAAATCAAGGGCCATCATTTAACACACACTTTTAATAATTAATTCACTTTAATTATTAAATAATCACGTAAGTTTCGTAAGTGAGATCCATTCTATAAAGTACAAAACATTACTTTATTTATATAACATTCACTTATTACATAAATATACAAATGACAAAGTCTAAGTCCTCATCACACCCACACCAATAATATGAGTGAGGACGTTTAGAGTTATCATTTTTCAACATGATGGACTAAGGAACTGTGTGCTTGCTTTAGATGATTTCATGTAGGAGGAGGATCTGCACTCTCTCTACTGAAGCTCAATCCGTGTCTAGTAGACAAGGCCCCAAATCTTTAAGCCATAGATGCCTTTGGGTGGAATGAGAGTGTCCAGAAGAAACATCTTGGACAAAATGTTTTTGAAAATGATGTCTGAAGCATTGTTTCTCGAGAAAAGCTAAGGATCGGTATCCTTTGGTGAATCGAGGCTGAAGGGTGTTGCATAGACTAAAGTGAAATTCTATGAATTGTACCCCCAAATAAGTATAGGTGCTAGAGATCTCGATCTCTTCTTGAAAAAAGAAATGAAGATTTGCGAGAAGCTTCTTCGACTCGTTAAAGATCATGTCCTTGGTTAAACCCAGGTTGATCATTGACTGACGAAGATCACAATAGAGGGACAATGCATCTAGCTATTGCTTGCAACCCCTTTGGTGCGGAGGCTAGGAGGACCACATTGTTGACAAAGAGCAAGATTATCAAGACATGATGGAGAAGGCATCCATCTCTGTCGTAGATGTGCTCTTGTAGGAAGGACTCTAGCTTGTCAATGTATATCCCAAATAAAGTACGGGATAGGGGACAACCTTGATTCACCCCAATGGTGTTCGTGATAAAGTCTAAAATCCCATGGGTGGTGAGAACGCGACCAAAGACCGACTCATATAATCTCATAATGGCGGCTAGAAGGGTCATGAAAATGTTATTGTCTTTGAGCCTTTGGAACAATGCCACTCTGAGGTGGAATCAAAAGCTTTTCGAAAGTCTACAAAACAACAATAAACTTTTGAAGAGCGATGACGTGACTCCTTGATGATGGCTCAGAGCGTGAGACTGTGATAAATGTTTTGGTACTCGGTTTGAATCTCGCCTGTTCTCTAACTTCGAGGTGTCTCCTCTCATCCTCCAAGCTTAGTGCATATGGAGAACTATAGCATAGAGTTTGGAGAAAGTGTGGCCAACCGTGATAATTTTGTAGTTATTGGTAATTGGGATATTCACTAGGGCTTGATTTGTGGATCGAGTGAATAATATGGTGTGACTAAAGTTCTGGGAAGCCTGTATAGCCCACATGGTTAAATAGATTGGCCAGTAACAATCTAGTGCATGAAGACCTTACATGAAGAGCTCGGCCTGGAAGCCCTCCTCATTTGTGGCTCTGTTGGAACTCATGACCCAAACAACCTAACACAACCTCCTTAATGTAATGTAGAGTGAATAAGAAGCATGAAGAGGGGGGGATGAGGTAATTTGGTGAGGGGTTGTTCTGAGATATTAGAGAGGGAGGAGATATGGGAGAATAAGGAATTTGGATTGAGATAAGATAGGAGATGGGAATGGCGGGGGAAAAGGGTACACCGAATTTTTTTTGGGAAGTGGATATGGCAGGTACTACTCTCTCGTCTTCGACGAGAGATAAAGAGGCGTTTCTTGTGGCAGAGGAGTTGACGGTTGGATGCTTTAAGGTTGGGGTATGAGGGGTGACCATGAGAGAAGGCATGTTGAAGTTGGGTGTGTGAGTCTTTATCGTACCATTGGTTCATGGGGTGGGACCCATATTTTGGGGAATGGGAGGCACAACGAGTTGAGTGGGGATAAGTTTTAAGGGAGGCCTTCTAAATGATTGATGAAAGATAGATGTAATTGTTAGAGGCATATGTAAGGGATGCAAAGTGAGGCTCGTAAGGTAGCATTTGGTGAAGAGTCGAAGTGAAGGTGTTGGGGTTACCCTCGACAAAGAGGATAGTGGTTAGGGGTGGGCCCGAAGGGGGAGGGGGCGGGATTGGGGTGGTGTCAGTTTGAAGGGAGAAGGAGAGGAGAGCATGGTCGGCCAAGGGGATGGGAGTGACTAAAGTGATGAATAATGGGAGTAGGTCTTGGCTAGAAAGGATAATCCACTACACATGCACCCCCACCGTGAGGTTGAAGGTAAAGAAGTGGGAAGACGGGAAGCAAGGAAGGCTGTTAAGGATCAAAATCTCATGAGATTGTAGGAGGTGTCTGCCATAGCTTGTAAGAGGTCCCAAAGCATCACCATATGATTTATGATGCCCCAATGTAGCTAGATTAATCTTTTGAACAGAGAACACATCCTCAGAGTGGTTGTGTAGAAGTGTAGAGCTTTGGTGTGGGCGTTGAAATCGTCCAAAAGAGTGACCTCCTACTGCTGAATAGTGGGTAATGCCAAAATACAAATCCAAGAAAGGGTCACCGTTGGATTTGCATCATTAGATCCACAATCACCAAGTTGATTTTTTTGTTTTCAGGTTGAACAACTCAGAGCCACAAGTGCACCCTAGCCAGCCTTGGAGTGTTCCGGGCTAGGATTTACTCATCTCACCGTTAGGAAGGGTGGAGTGACTTCACGAACCATTGAGACCTAGGTAAGTACTTTCAACTTGGTTCTATTTTCTCTGCTATTCCACTAGTCAAGTATTTTCTCTATTTTCCAGCCTTTTTGTGTTTTCCATGTGCTAGGTTCTATTAGCCCTTTAATAGCTGAATGTTTTCTTGCCTACCTAGCATGTTTAAGCTTTCAATTTTTGGTAAATAACTCCATAGATATTAGAGACCCCAGGATTAGGCATTGGTTTATTAACTCTTTTATTTCAGCTGTTTGGGGGGTTATATCAGCTTAGTATATGTTATTTAGCTTGTTATTCTGTGCTTTAATTCTCAGCCATACAAAATCAGCAAGCCCTTTTTGTGTTAGGAATGCTATTAATTTCCACCAGTAACTAGATATGGGCTTTACACCTTATTTTTAAGCTTTTAATTGATAAACCAGCCCAAGTACAGCTTATTTTAAGTGCTGGCTATTTGCCCTATGACCTAAATTTCTTTAGGCACCTTCACTTATTTGGATCTAGAGTCTACATTCAACTGTCCCATCAATTCATACTTTGTATCGTTAGGACAACCATCTCTAATTTGGGTTTAGTCACCGTAGTGCCTTTTCTTTGCTAGAGCAGCCATTGTATACCTTTATTTATCTTTGTGGTTGCTTGCTCTAGGCTTTAGGGGGTATTTCATCACCTTCATTTACCTCAAGTACCCCTTTAGTGTTTTACCCCAGGGGTGCCCATTTTCCCTCAGTTGTAATTTTCTTAGGCCCCTCTTTCCCTTGCAAAAGCGGTCTTGCTAGTATTGTGAGTAAGCTGGTTTTACCGGCAAG
Organism: Pseudotsuga menziesii; assembly: GCA_001517045.1. Classification (NCBI taxonomy): domain Eukaryota; kingdom Viridiplantae; phylum Streptophyta; class Pinopsida; order Pinales; family Pinaceae; genus Pseudotsuga; species Pseudotsuga menziesii. Next base: position 762,463 of record LPNX010932835.1, read on the forward strand.
TATTCAGGAACTGGGGACACCTCCCGTGGTTAGTTCGGGTCTGCTTCAGTGGACCTAGGACACTTAAAGAGAGGGGACCCTACCTATGTGACACTTTGGGGCATTGTCTCGAGGTTCCACCAGTCTGGCAATTGTTTAATCGTGTGACAACATGCATATTTAACCAGGCCTTAGTGAATGTTGCCCCTCACTCCAGCTTGAAAGTACTGCTAACGTGGACACTTTACCTGCAATTTAGATTCCAGGCAGGGAAAGAAAGATCTTCTCTTTGAGTCAGGGGAGGTTTCCCATTATAGAATCAGACCAAATGTTAATGGACTGTTCATTCATAGGTGACCAATATATATTTGCAAGTGAATTAAAGGAAAACCTTTTTTAATGGACCTGCATACCTGAAAGTCCACTGCAGGAGGATTTCTGAATAGAATTTTTTTAAATTTTTATGGACGCTTCTGGGCAACACAACAAGCAATTTTTCCTATTATTAGAGTTTATTACAATGAAGCAAGTATGTCTCGACTCCTACACGTTTACATCAACTATCACTTGGTTAAGCAGCCACCACTAAGGGTTCTCTATTTTGCTAAAGTCTCCCAAAACCAAGACTTGCACGTGGCCCCAACTACGATAAACAGACTGCTTATGTACGTGTCTTTTGCGGGATTTGAAACTTGGAGATGCCTCCACTTTTCCATTTAATGAAGCCGTCAGTTGACTTCTAAGATCTGAATATGATTTTGGATCTTTCTGCATAATAAAAGTATCTTTTCTCGATGACTTCTTTCTGCCAGGCTGAAATCCTGCTAATGAGACTCCATACAATTTTTGCTCCCATTGCAGTGTTTGATTGCAAAGCATCCTTCATTTCCAGTACACCCATTGAAGGGAAAAGTTTGATCTTGTCCCAAGCAATAAAAAAACCTTTTTCCTGTTTAACTCCTTTTCTACTATCCAAAGGAATTTCCAGATTAGTTTACCCATTTCATTGAGGATCCCCATTAGGACAGAAAGAGTAGAGATTCAGAGAACATATTTAGGGAGAAAGATGAATGAACAGATTTTATTGGAGTTTGCCTGGCCAGTGAATTTAACTAGTGAGTTTGCCATGCCCAGATTTACCTCCAGGACTGGGAACTGTTCTTTTGATTGCATCCAGCCAATGGCAATTGCGACCCCCAAATATGTGATTGATCCCCATTTTTTTTCATATGGAGAATCAAGGATGTCGGAAATTCTTGAGCTTGTCAACATTGATACCAATAGTCTCTAATTTTTGTAGTTCAGATTCCCCCTAGATTCTAAAATATACGTGTCCAAAACATTCTTGAATCTTCTTAGTATCATAGTTGATGCTCTGTCCTTGCTATAATATCTTTCTTTAATGAGATCCCAAAGTTTTTTGTGGTTTATGGTGGACAAACCATGAGATCCTGGTGCTTTATCTGTCTGCACACGATCTTAACGTCCATTACTTCCTCTTTTGACACTTGTTTCGAAAGGTCATCATTCTCTTTGTCCAGAAATGACCCCAGGGTTATGGACAATCAACTTTTCCTGGACTTTGCTGTGTAGATGAGGGGTTCTGTCATCAGATCCTTATAATAAGCAAGGGCAGATTGGGAAATTTATCTATGTTCAAAAGTTGTGTTTCCATTCAGAACGGTGATTTCAGTTATTTGATTGGAATTTCTCCAATTTCTCCTTCCATTGTTCATTTTGTAAAAGTATTTGTGTAATTCTGTTCTCTTGATTTGAGATGTACAATTGTGAGATTTTAAGCTCCAATGCTCCTCTTCCTGTTGTCCAACAAGTGTAAGGTGTAAACTTGCCTCCCTTTCCTGTGGGACTATATTTTCTGTATGTTCCACTTCCTCGAGTGTTGCTTGGGTAGAAGCTGATTTGTTTTCAGCTTCCTTTCTCTAGAGACTGGGATCAACTGAATGTGTCTTTAACCATTCCTTGATGTTAGTTTTCAGGCGTTTTACTTTCTGTTCCCATCTATATGAGTGAGAATGATGTGTAGACAAGGGGAAGAGCCATGATTCATGCATCTTTAACCAACTTTGCAAAAGCCTCCTCCTCGAGCCAAAGAGCATTGAATTGGAAAGGGATGGGACCCATATCTTTTGAGGAAAATATCTCGAAGGAGATGGGCCTATGATCAGAGACTGCACAGGGAATAATTGCAAAAATCAAGGGGAGATTATCATTCAGGAATGAATCTTGGAGTGAGAACCTTGGAGAGATCATCATTCCATTCCCATCTATATGAGTGAGAACCATAAGCAGATAAGGGGAAGATCCAGAGTTCATGAATTGTTGTCCAACTCTGCAATGCTCCCCCCAACTTCGAGCCAGAGAGGATTGAGCTGGAAAGAGATAGGACCCATAAATTCTGGGGAAAATATCTCAAGGGAGATGCGCCTATGATCAGAGGCTGCACAGGAATAATTGTAGAAATCAGGGAGAGATCCGCACTTAGGGCTGAATTTTGGACAAGAAAGCTGTCTAACGACTCTAACCTTTTAGCTACGAATACTGGACCAATCCTCCTACTTGTTCAAGTGCATTTTTTAGGTTTGTCCTTGATGTCTATTGGAGGAGCTAGTTGACCAACCGACTAGGTCCTCTGATTGACCACCGTCGGGTCGGTCTAGTCGGTCGATTAGACCGACATAACTAATTGTAACTGAATGACTGTCTGTAAAACGATATATATAGGCTGGTGAGCTGTGATTCTGATATCTTATGATTACTTTTGTACATATTTTGGCTCTGTTATAATACAAGTGTTGTTGCTGTTTCCTCATCTTTGGTGTCTTCTTATACATATGGTGTGAATGCTTTATCTTCTATAAATTATATTGTTTATATTCATGTGATCCTGTAGATTACAACATTGGTTCCGTTGTTGATTGTACGACTGGGATTTAGAAGATGAATGTGTCTGCATAAATGATAACTGAAGAAGATATGAAAGAATGGTGGAATCGAAAAGTGATGAATTATATCTAGAACTATGCCAGAAGGAATAAACTTTTGCTAGCGCAAGCCAGAGAGAGATTCTTTACTGAAACTTACCAAAACTTCATCGAAGCTGTTCCACATGAACTGCAAAAGTTGATCGATCATATTAATGCCCAAAATCAACCCAGCCTATGAAAAACTTTTAATGCACAAACTTAATAACGGTGGCCGAACAAATCTGTATGAGTGGCTAGAAAAGATATGCAACAAATTTTGCAAAGAACAAGCTATTGAAGAAAGAACTTCTCTCGTTGACTTTGAGAAAAGATTCTACGACGACTTTCACGAATTGTTTTTCATCACTATACCAAAGTTACTATTTAAATTCTTGATTGAGCACGGAGTTGGCCACATTGTTGAACCACGACCACCGTTGGAGAAAGGAGCAACATCATATTCGGAGCAGAAACAACGCGACTGGGAACTTTTTATTTGCGAACGATAGTGGGAGTATTTTCTCAGCAAATGAGTCGAATAGTTGAAACTACCCTAGTCACCCTACAATAGTTGGGTTGGGAATTGGGGGGTTGTCGATCATACGAAGATGAGTAGATAGAGAAATGATTATCGTGATGAAAAGATGAAGCTTGCTAAAAAGACCAGTCTGCCTTGACGAAATAGAAACACAACCAGTTATAAGCCCGCTACAGATATTCAAAAGCTTGAATGAGAGAAAAGATTTAAAAGACGAGAAGAAATTAGAGATATAAAGAGTCCATTGAGAGGGAAAAGAGATATGAAGAAACCGGAAGGAAAAGTTGAGATTCCAAATGTCTTGCCTGCGTCGAGGCCCGAGGGAAAATCGACTAGTGTATTGAAGGTGAGGAATTGACTTCGATAGGGGGTTCTCAGTCGTTGGAGTTGACTCCACAGATGAAAATTGCAATCTCTGATATAGTTACTCCTATATTTGCTAGACTGAGGCTTATATTGAATGGACCAAGCTTTAGAGAAATCGTCGAGTGCTACTTGGGACTTGGACTGAGGGCTAGTATCATTTATTGTCGTCTTGATGAATATGGACAAATTTTCGACTGATGATCTCAAGACTCGAATGTGGGAATTGTTTGAATTATTGAACCATTGGTCTACAAGCAATGAGTGCAATTGAAAGTATATTTTGTGCAGTTGAATGGAATGAAAATTGTACACCAAACAAGACAAATTTCACAGGAAACTAATAAATTTGCTCAGTAAATTACAACAACAATATTCATTAATTCTAGTAGTATACACTAATGTTACATAATGGAGAATTCAAATCATATGGATAAGATTCGAATCCACCAACTCAAGGTTGACTGACGGGCTAACTAGAAGTGTCTAAATCACTATCAGAGACCACTAGTCTAACTCAACATGTCTAATTCAGTGTGACAATCAGTTAAACTAGTTAAACCAGTTAAACTGACATGGTAGGTGAACAAAGGCGTCACTTTCCCATGCAACCATGCAGAACTGGCGCTAGACTGACTGAATGTAACTAAAGATGAACTTAACATAATTACCTACCAACTGCAACCAACTGAAGGAGGCTGACAGTGGCACTCAGAGTGGCTCCTAAAGTGTTGGGATTGGCACTGGTGGAACCCAGATGGCACCAATGGGTCACACTGGTGGCACTAATGGCACCAGTGGAACCAAAATCATGGTGGCACCAAACTCTAGCAAATGACTCCTAAGTTAGGAAAATGATCTAATAGACTATATCTGGACAAGGGAGGATTATAAATCCTAATAGGAATTGGGTCACTTTCACACTAGAATACAACCATAATTGTTTCAATCTTTTCTACTCTAAACATGTGGAGGTACCTCCCTGCCAACGTTATTATCGATTCAAGCATCTAATCAGTTGGAAGCTTGACTTGTTGGAGACGAGTCCATAGAAGAAATTAAGTTGTGTTATGAGTTGTAGTCTCTCCAGATAGTTACTCAGTCTTCATCCAATAGGTCATCAACAACATCATCACCGTTGACACTGCTTGGAAACATTTCATATATTTGTCTAGGTAATAGTATTAACATTCTCAATATGGCTTTCAGTATGCAAATAAATTGTCTTATATATGACGAGAATGGAGACCCCCAAAAACATTGGTTTGTATGTGAAGCAGTTTGGGAAGCTAATATTGTTACAAATGAAAGTAGGCAGATAACAATGTTCATAGGAGGTCTGCGTGATAGGGCTTTGAGTTGGTACATGAATTTTATTGAAAATGGACCAAAAACAAAACAAGAAATCAAGAAGAATTTCTTGGAATTCTTCTGCATGCAAGATAATAGACATTTGATTGCACAAAAGCTGAAAGCTATAGCCCAAAGAGTAGGAGAATTTGTCTGCGAATACGATAAAAGATTCAAAGATCTCCTCAATCAGATGCCGACCAAGATGGAAGGTCTATCCTTATCGAATGGTTTGTAGTTGGTCTACTACCATGTATAAGGACGACGTTAACTATGTACGAATTCAACACATACGATGATGCTTTAAAAAAGGTGCAAAAGGTTGAATCTAACACCGACCATTCAGGTCGACCATCCTACCATCGACTTGAAGAAAAATTGGAGTAGATGCAACAGTCGTTGTAGCAGCTGGCCTTGAGACATGACTTGTGGTGAACCGACTGTTTGAATGAAGGCCACATGGACTCTTGTTGATATAATTGATGACCTACCTATGACGATAGAGCTTCTTTCTTAGAAGAATGAATATATCTGCAAGAAGAACCTCGACTCTTCCCCGAGAAAAGACGACCTGAAGTTTTTTGACTTGCTCAAACATCTTATTTCTGTGATATCTACGAAAGGTTTGAACCACATATGCCAGCGGAATGTCCATATAACAACGATGCAGTCAAATTAAAGCAGTGCAGGATCTGTAGAAATACTCAACATAACATTACCGATTGTATAAAAAATTTGAAGACCAATTACGACCACCATACAGTTTACCAGATGCAAACCGGAGAACACAATAATCACAGACAACATGAAGATACCTGACACGACGAGTAGCGCAACAACGGAGGATATCGTGGCCGGGGACGCAATAACTACAACCGCGGTCATGGCTGACCAAGATGTTTTGTGTGCTACAATGAAGAACATTTGAGTCTCGATTGTCCTGTCCTTGGAAGGACAAGACAAATCTCAAATTCTGTACCAAATGTGATGTTGGCGAGCATTCCTTAGAGGATTGCCTCATTATGCTAGAAAAGCTTCTTAATAAAATGAATCTTCATCTCTTGTCTAGTGTTCCTAAGAATAATGTAATTAAGCATAAGAACTTACAAATTGTAATAAGACAAGGCATAAAAATAGGAATTGATAATGCACAAGTAACAAAATTGCCTAGTAAGGATTGCAATTACCCTCAAATTAATCATGAAAAAGGTGCATTTAACAATGCTTCAAGAATTTTTGAAGAATTAGAACAAGAAGAAGACAATCAAGATTATAGAAACAAAACACTGAATGAGCTATTACAATTACTTATCAAAGAAGAAGCTGTTGCACGATTGATTGATCTTATGACACCATTAAGAAGGACACCAAGAATGAAAAAATTCCTAGAAACTTATGCAGGAGACAAAAGAAGATAACAGACATTGACCCTCTCATCAAACTCAACATCGATGGATATCGTATTTCACAAGTCATACTCGACTTCGGCTTGCAAGTGAATATCATGACAAGAGAAAGATGAGAATGACTTGGTCGACCACGACTATCAGAATCAGGCATTTATCTTAAACTTGCAAATCAAGACCTCATTGAACCAATTGGTGTTTGGAAATCGGTGAATACCGAAATCATGGGTATTCAAGCACAACAAATCGATTTTGAAATCATTGATCCTCAAGATGGAGAGACATCTTTTCCAACCTTAGTTGGTTGACCATGGGGATGAAAAATGAAGGCATCTATTTCACTGGAGAAAGATCGTATAAAACTCAAAGGAGATGGCAAGAAAGTTATTGTCACAATCTATCCATCTTAAGAAAAGCCATGGGAAGAACCAAATAATCAAGAGGGAGACATAAGAAAACTATATCAAATAATTGGCAATAATGAAGATACTTTCGAACCAAATGAGCTTAGAGAAATTCATTTGGGATCACCTTTGTCAGTCGGCTACAATTTTGATACTGACTTATATGACTGGCAGATGGAAAACTACGAAATGCTTGCGAGAGATTGCTGGTTAATACAAGCCATCTCTTGACAAAAACAGAAACAATGCTTCACAATTTCTATCATCCCCAAAATATTTGAGAGAAGGATGAGACAATATCGGACATTAGCACCAACAAAAGTTGAATCGACTGTGCTACCACCGCCAAGATAAAAAGAACACGACTCTCTTATCATGCATGTCAAACAAGTATCCCGAAATATTGGAAAAGAAGGACAACTGCAAAGCTTGGTTGAATCATTCAGTGGTTAAGCGACTAGATGGTGGGAGACACATCAGTCGCCAATGCCCCCATGGACGATTGCATCAACTTATTTTATTGAAAGGTTTGGGGGTAAAACGCTGGCAGCGAAAGCACAAATTCCAAAATTTGTGCAAGTAATGGATCCACACATTCACATCGAAAAGTGCCAGAAAGAATGGAGGAGACTTGGATATAAAGATGAGAAATTCTAGCCACATTTTTACCCCGCCACATTAGATGATCTCCTAGAAAAATGGTACTAGATGGAAGAAGCCATGGGTGGAACTTTCACTTGGCAAGAGTTGACAAACTATTTCATAAAGGACTTCTCATTCTCCGCAGCGAAGGAATGCATTAAAGAGGTGATGGAAGAAATCAAGAAATTTATAGAGCCAAAGAATCATGCTAAGTTGAGTAAGCACTACAAACTAGAGCTGACATGTAATAATATTTCGACTAAGACAATCCAACGATCCACTAAGCTAGAATTAGAAAATGATAAAATTGTCTGTAAAAGCTTCACTGGAGATTCGACCACACTTTGGCAAGAAAACCAATAAAATCAATAATGAAAGTAGCCATGGAAGAGAAAATTGAGCCAGAAAGATTTACAAAACAAGAATTTCCTCTAGCCTTCATGGAATTTAAAGAGGGAGACCAACCTATTAATGAAGCAAAGGCACTGGAGTTGATGGATGCAAAAATCAAAATCAAAGAAGTCGACATCTCAAACAACGACTGCCCAAAAATGGCAAAGATCGGGGACTATTGGACCGAGCAGCAAACACTTGACATAACTAACTTAAAAGAATATCAACACGTGTTTGCCAGAGACTATAAAGATTTAAAAGGGCTAGTACAAGAAATGGGTAAAATGAAGATCGACATCAAGTTGGACTCTAAATTAGTGAAAAAATGCCCATACAAGCTGGCACACAAATACATGGATATCGTCAAGTAGAAAATTGAAACAAAATGCCCATACAAGCTGGCACACAAATACATGGATATCGTCAAGTAGAAAATTGAAACATGCTGGTAGCGGGAATCATTTACCCTGTAGATCAGTCGGAGTGGGCTAGCCAGCCCTATGGTCGTCTAGCCAAAGAAGCACTATCCGATGAAATTGTGTATATGCATCGATTTTCGAGGATTGAATAAAGTTACACTAACCTAACCCTTTTTCCCACACCCTTTGCTGACGAGATCATCAACGAAGTTGTCGGTCATGAATGCTATTCTTTCACAAATGGATTCTTAGGGTATGATCAAGTCCCTATTGCTAAAGAAGACCAGCATAAGACTACCTTTGTTTGTGAATTTGGGTCGTTCGCCTACAAAGTCATGCCTTTTGGTCTCAAGAATGCACCAACAGTCTTTTCAGAATCGTTGTTAAAGCCTTTCAATTATATATATATATAAAACAATGGCTGTTTACTTTGATGATTGGACAATCTACTCTCTACTTCATGATGATATCCAATGTCTTCGGCTCATGTTGGAACGATGTCGACAAATACAACTATCATTGAATATAAAAAAGTGCATCTTTGCAACACCAATAGGAATACTTTTGGGCCATGTCGTCTGCAAAGACGAGATCAAAGTCGACTTTGCCAAAATCAAAGTTATCCTCAACTTGAAACTGCCGGTCAATCCATAGCAAGTACGAGTACTTCTGGGACATACATGATACTATAAAAAATTCATCAGACACTATTCGGACACTACGTACCCCCTGGAAGAACTACTAAAAGAAAATGTAGAATTTCAACGGTTGCATGAATGTAAAACATCCTTCGAACTACTTAAATGAAAATTGGTTGCAGCTCCAATCCTGTGGTTTCCAAACTGCTCGGTCAAGTTTCACGTTCACATCAATGCTTTCGGAGTTGCAGTCGGTGCAATCCTCACCCACCCTAGAGACAACGAAATGGACTACCCAAATGCATATGCCAGTAGAAAACTTAACAAAGCCGAGAGGAACAATTCAACTATTGAGTGAGAGGCTCTTGACATGATCTTTGCACTATAAAAATATAGGTACTATCTTTTGGCCAATCCATTCCTATTCTACATCGACCATCAAGCTTTGAAATATCTAGTGAACAAGCCATCCACCATGGCAGGATATGCCGTTGGCTCCTTTTATTCCACTAATTTGAGTTTGGAATTGTCCGACTTGGGAAGGTCAATGTCGGTCTCAACCCTTTGTCTAGAATTGAAATAGGTGAAGAACACGACGAAATCGACGATGACCTACCTGATGGGCATCTCTTTCGAGTCGAAATAGTCTCGACAGAATTGGAAGATATTGCACAGTTCTTGCACGAAGGTCGAGCATTAGAAGGGATGCCAGAAGAGAGAAAGAAAATTTTGGCAATGAAAGCTGCACCATATGTTAGCTTTTATAGCTCGGGAGGTACTTTTGCACTTTGTGCCTGGTGCAAAAGTGAGGAATAATGTAGTCTCAATAAAGGTCTTAAGTGAATGTATTAATAATGTATTTATTAAAAAGTACTTTTGATTTGACTTTATGTTTTAAAGTGAGTTGTACTTTATTAAAGTGACTTTCAGTTTATAAAGTTAGTCTTTTTAGTTATTTAAGTAAAAATGACTTTTCGAATTCCAATGTAGTTTTATAAAGTTCACTTAAGTGAACGTAAGATTAAACCACCACCATTGATCTTGTGGCTAAGGTTAAATCTCAGCCATAGAAGATGAAGAGTCACTGACAATTACCCTAAGTTGAAGATAAAAAGACATAGAGACTCCATTGTTTTACACACTTTCCAAGAGAGGGTTGAGAGAGAGGGCAGGCAGTTCAAGAGAGTTGAGAGAGGGCAGCTGAAGGGGTTTTTGCAATAGCAGCAAAAGGTGGGCATGATTCCCATGGAGGGCGCTGCTCCTAAAGTGGGCATGATTCTCAAGACTGATTCAGTCATTTATTTTAGATAGGCCGTACAGTGAGAGAAGGAGGTGTCATACAACTGTATTGTGGCATAGAAATCAAGGTTGCTGGAAGGCATGATTTCCAAGGCAGTTTGCTAGACTTTACTGCTGGAAAAGTTGAGCACTAATTCCAAGGTAAAATCCGCTGTAGTGTTTTTTTGTTGTTAGTGTAGAGTTTTTGGATGCCTGAGGGCACATTTTCCAATGTCACCTACAACTCAGATTTTTAGGTGAATGTTTGGCCCAGATTTCTAGAAAATCTCAGATATGGACTGTGTTTTATGACTGAAAGTTACTGCTGTTGTAACATGTTGAGATTCACTGCCTGTTAATGAAGGGACCTCTTGAATGGGTCAAGTTTGACCAATTTTTGTGTCTGAAATTATTTACAACCTGCTGTTCATGAGCGTTTCCACTGCTTTGGGACACTTTAATGCTATGTATTAACTACTTAAGGTCTGAAATTTATTCTTGGGTGCATGGTGGTACTTTTTAGACTGTTTAAGCTTAACATCAGTCATATAAAGTGTTGGATAAATGTTGTTATTGACTGTGCATGTATGCACACAGTCTTAGATGAGTTTTTATCACTTATTTAACACCGTATACCTGTGTTGCATGGGTACGCGTACCGAGAGGTCGGGTACACGTACCAGTACCGGGTACTTGGGTACGGCAATGGTACGTACCCTCACGTACCCTCACGTACCATGAACAGTGTTGCCGTACCGGGTACGCGATAAAAAAATTGTGGTACGTTTTCCAAAAATGGTACGGCGTACCCTGATTTTGGGTACGGCTGTGGTACGCCTGTGATAAAAATTAAAATGAAAATCCTGTTTAATTAATCGTGGCCCCCTAAAATCCTCGCGGCATTGGTAAAAACCCCCAAACCGTCCCCCAAACCGTAACTTATTCATTGTGCACAGCGTATCGGGCATCGACGGACAGTCCAGACTCCATCTTCATTGTTCAGCAGTGTTGTTCAGCAGTGGACAGTAGTACCCTTCAGCAGTGGAAACTGAGAACTCGTTCTTCTCCACGCGGGGACATTGTAGGCCACTGGCAGTTTTTGAAGAAGGTATTTATTAAATTACTTTTGAATTTAATTAAGAATCATATCCATGTGTAAGGGGTTTCGAGTTCTCACTGTACAATGGC